>CANSNZ010000943.1:0-542996 GCA_947646795.1 Beta lomatogona
TAACAAAATTAATCGATCATTAGGAAATAAACCAATTACTTTTAGATTTGTGAGAATTGCTGTTAAAGATGATAATAAAAGCATGTTTTAAAGAAGGAATATAAACTCCCTTGGAAGTGTAATTGAAGCTGCATGATAGAATTAAATAACCTATGGAAAAAGCTATACATTATAGCCGAACTTAAAGGAAATCTAATTTACCAAAAGGTAAGGTCCATAATTTCAAACCAACCTATTCAATAAGCTTGAACCTCGATAAGAATATTGGAAAAGACATTGGTTCTATATTGGAAGCCAGACGGAATAAAGATGCTCAATGGATCTAAAGTAATGACAAGACAATGTAAAAATGCTTACACACTAACTAACCAACACCAAGTTTATACTAAAAATAAATTAGGACCAATAACTATACTTCCCCCATTTATAGAACTTTATTACCAATGGATAAAGGATTAAAATTATACTCTAAACCTAGCTATGGAGAACTAGATATAGCAAAAAGAAGAATGAGTTTTTCCGCATCTAGAGAACAAAAAGATAATGATCAACCTATTCAATCGAGGTCACAAGATTACTATATTATAATACAAATCAAGGAGAAATCTTAAAAGCACAAATAGATATAAATGTGGAAAATAATTCAATCTATATGGATAAATTATTAGACAAAATAATGTACAATAAATTAAAACTTTAAGGAAAAGTAATTATTACAACAAAAATTGCAACACAAAATATAAATGTAGAATATGAAGTAAGTCTAAGTGATAAAATTATATTAGGAAAAGAATTTTTAAACAAAGTCCAACCCTCGAAAATAGAATCGGACTATTTTGAGTACACTTATAATCAAATTCAATTTAAAATAAGAATAATCAATGAGTAAGTTAACTTATACTCTTTTTAGAAATAATTTTTGAAGGATATAAAGTAGATACTACACACCGATGGTAAATACCTGGGAGCAAAGAACCACAATTATGAAAGAAAATAGTTTACTAGAATGAAAGAAATTAGATACACCATTCAGGATAAATGGTTTTAATAATAATTGTAGCAGAATTACCCTTTATCAAACTAATGTACAAATACAAATTTGGAACAAAATATTAATTATACTGAGTATATCGCTTTTGAATTAACAGGAAAATATATGATATTAGAAAATAATTTCCTTAACCAATCTAAACCAATTAGCATAGATAAAGATTTTCTTACATTATTTACCCCCATGTAAACCCAAGTTGAAAGCTAGAATAGTATAAAATAGAGAAATAATATCTCAAGAATGGGAAAATGTAATAAGGGAGAAGAATTTAAACCGGTTCAAAGAATGAAAACAAAGAAAGAAAACATCAATTTTACAATAATAGATATTGAAATTTTATATTTAGATAAAATTACCCCTTTAAAAATAAAATTAGAAGAACTACGTAATGAAAATCCATTAGCATATTGGCACAAACACAAAACAGAAATACAAATTACATTAAAAGATCAAAATAGTATAATATCTCAAAAACCCTTTAATAATACACAAAGAGATGAAGAATAATTCAAAATGCATATAATGTAATTACTAGCAGGAAAATTAATTAGGCCAAGTAAATCTAAACATAAGAAGTAGAGTATTTATAGTCAACAACCATTCGTAACAAAAAAGAGGAAAAACAAGAATGGTTATTGATTATAGAATTCTAAATGAGAAAACAATTACATACAATTATCCAATACCTAATAAAATACTATAAATGAGACAAATACAAGGTTATAATTATTTCTCAAAATTTGATTGTAAAAGTGGTTTTCACCAATTAAAATTAACTGAAGAATCTAAACAATTAACAACATTTAAAGTGCCTAATGGATTTTATGAATGGAATGTATTACCATTTGGATATAAAAATGCCCCCTAGACGATTCCAAGTATTTATGGTTAAATATCTAAATCAATTACCAAATTGTGTAGTATATATTGATGACATACTAATATACTCCAAAAACACAAGAAGAACATTATAAATTATTAGAACAATTTATAGAAATAATAAGGAATAGTGGAATAGTCTTAAGTAAAAAGGAAAATGGAAATATTAACAACACAAATAGAATTTTTAGGATTCGAAATAGATAAAGCAGGAGTAAAAATGCAAGAACATATTGCTCAAAAAATCATAGAATTTCAAAGGGAAATTAATACCAAGAAAGAATTACAAAAATTCTTAGGAATAGTAAACCAAGTCCGAGAATTTGTTCCAAAATTATCACAATTTACGTAACCACTTACTAAAAAGCTGAAAAAAATTCATGATTTTAGGTGGACTGATACCGATTCAAAAAAAATTGGAAAAAGTGAAAGAACTAGTTAGAAGATTACCAAAATTGATGTTAGCGAAATTAATAATGATTATGGTGCAAGATTGACATACGGATACAATAATGATAAAAGAGAATATATATGCGTATACCATTCAGGAACATTCAAGGCAAATCTAATAAATTGGAAAATATTAATAAAAAGGAGCTAAAAGCAGATAAATATGGTATTAAAAAGTTTGAACCTTATATTGTTTACAAAATATTTATATTAAAAATATATAAAGTAACTCATAAGTGTCGGCTCAATACGTAAATTACAAGACTCCATTACAAGGAGGGAAATAAATAGTTATTATGCAGATTGATTAAAGAGAATCAAGAACAAAAACTATTCATAAATAAGTTATTAGAAGTGCTTGATCTAGTGAAAAAAAAATAGAGAAAGCTCTAAAGAAAATGACAAAGGGCCGAGATATCAAGAACAAGATGATGGTGCTAATCAAAGATCCCATGCCAAAGGCAAAGTTATTATAAGAATAAGTTATGGATTCCCTTCTCAAAAAGAGATTTCCTAAACTACCAAATAAAGACTTCTCCCAAAACATTTATCAATGACGAAGATTACCCGAGCTTAGTCCCATGTACAACTTCCTTTAAAGACAAATTAACCCTTGGAACAAAAACGGACAATGAACCCCTTAGTTAGACAATATATATCAAATTTCCCGACTATTGCCAACAAACTAAACACAACTCCCCAAGTTACTATCCAAGATAAACATGGAGAAATAAAAAGAGGATATGTTACTTACTCCTCTTCGAAAACAACGAGTTAATCGCATTACCAAGTTGTAATGCAAAGTTAATAAACGCAGCTTATGATTACTGATTACTCAATTCCGTATACACATTAACCAGAGAAGAGTTATCCTTAATCCCTAACCTATACAAGGTAACCGGAAGTTATTAACATATTACAAAATCTAAAATGATTTTTGTACGGCGTTACACAACTACCAGGGAAGTTACTTATAAAGAGATAAAACCGGATAAGGTTTTTGAAAATAGGATGTACATCTCGCATACATCATTCCTGAAGAAATAAAGGCCCACCCCGAGATAAACTTTAATGAAGTACAAGATATCCTTAGTGAAAAACGAGCTATAAAAATCAAAGTTATTTGTAAAGCCCTATGTCATGTTATTACTACGCCTATATGGATTAATCATAAAGAAATATATACATTAGTTATAACTCAAAGTAGGAAATATAGCCATGATCTTTGAAGAAACTATGAAAGCATGGGTATGGAGTCTCCTACATCCGGATGAGCCTCCTCAAACAAGATACATCCCAAATAATTTTATGACAAAAGATACGTCGAAGAAATATTGCAAGTGGATGCAACAAAATAATAAACACTTATGCCAGATGTGCAAAACCAGTAGACAGTTGTACTTATGATTGAAGACTTGGAAGATAAGGAAGAATCCTCTAGCAGTGCAACCCAGGCCCCACAAGTTAATATAACCGACTAAAGGATGGTGGAATTACTATAGAAGATAAGGATAAGAGATAAGGTGATAAGCCAATATCTGTTGTAACCTTAGAAAAATAGCCGCTGTATGACTTAAATTAAAGGTAACTTTTTATGTACATCCTATGTAATATCGTTTGCCTATAAATATCAAAAAGAAAAACCTTGGTGAGGTATCATCAAGGAGTTCATTACAAAAAATCTTATCTCTTACCTCTTTCTCTACTTCAAAAAATTTTGGTAGTTTTTCTATAATTTTCTTTTAACCATCGAGAAAAACAAAATAAGCTATCTTAAATGATATACAAACATAGAAAATAAATCCTGATATGATATGACAATAAACTCTAATGTGCTCTCTTACCTATGATATAAATTCACTTGGACCAAAGTTCATATTCGATATTTATATTTCGTGTTGCAATTTTTGTTGTAATAATTACTACTCCTTTAAGTTTTAAATTATCATACATTATTTTATCTAACAATTTATCTATATAGATGGAATTATTTTCCATATTTATATCTATTTGTGCTTTGAAGTTTTCTCCTTCAATTTGTATTATAATATAATAATATTGTGACTTTAATTGAATAGGTTGATCATTATTTTTTTGTTCTCTAGATCTAGAAAAATCATTCTTCTTTTTACGATATCTAGTTCTCCATAGCTAGGTTTAGAGTATTATTTTAATCCTTTATCCATTGGTTACAAAAGCTCTATGAATGGGGTATCTATAGTTATTGGACCTAGTTTATTCTTAGTATAAACTTGGTGTTGATTAGTTAGTATGTAAGAATTTTTACATTGTATTGTCATTACTTTAGATCCATTTAGAATCTTTATTCCATTTAGTTTCCAATACAAAACCAATGGATTTTCTATATTCTTATCGGCTTAAGCTTATTGAATAATTTGGTTTAATTATGAACCTTACCTTTTGGTAAATTAGATTTCCTTAAAGTTCACCTATAATAGCTTTCTCTATAGGTTCTTTAATTCTATCATCTGCTAATTCCAATTCCAACGGAGTATCTATCCCTTCTTTAAAACATGCTTCTATTATTATTTTTGTCGCTGCTCAATTCTACAAATCAAAAAGTAATTGGTTTATTTCCAAATGATTTGTTAATTTTTGTTATTTCCTCGTTTAGCACTTCCTTTGTTATTAGTGGAACTTTAGTATTACCTTGCACTTGTATTATGTCAATAACGTGTTCTCTATCAATTTGTCACTAAATATTCGGTCTTATCCTTTTCGAATATTTTCTTGATTAAGTTTCTCTCAAATATATTATGTGTTGACAAAGTAAATCCTTCATACTTTAATTGATTATACTTTTGAAGATAAAAAATACTTTAATTGATTATTCTTCATCGTAATCTACTTCCTGTAATTCTTTATCCATCACTAGTAGTCTCAACGTTATCTTCTTCGCTAATTATTATTTCATCACTTTCTGTTTCATATTCTAGAACATATGTCTCTTCTTCGGCAGTATATTATTTTTCCCTATTTCATATTCAGCTATATGTAATTTAATAAAGTTAATATTTTTATTTACTTTAGGATTTTTATTTGCTTTATTTTTACATTCTCTTGCTATATGACCTATTTGTCCACAATTGTAGCACCTACACTTCTTTGGGTTGTTAATATACTTATAAATTTTTTCTTTTTATATAATAATTTCTGGTCGATTTCTTCTTGTGTCTATATTTTCCATATGGTTTAAACCTTTTATACTTCTTATGCCTAAACTTTAGTCTTTTATTTCCGCGTGTTTTATTTAATCTATGACATCCAAATTTTGGTGTTTCATATTTTTCACAAGCAATTACTTATTTTTGCATGTTTTTAAAAGGTTTTTTGGTTATTAACTTCTGTACAATAGTTTTTATACCAAGTTTGTAAGAAAAATATTTGTTCTCCTAAGGTACCTAATTTAGGTTCTTTAGAGTATGCTTCTTGAACCATAGTATTTATAGGAATGGGTAATTTTTCAAAGTATAATTTTCGAAATATAGCTAATTCTTGAAAGTGGTTTCGTGCCTAATTCATAATAATTCATTTGAAAAGCACAATTGTATCTTTTTTATATCTTCAGGGCACATAGAGCATATTTCCATATTATAAAATTGAGATTTACTATATTCTATCTTAGCTTCCTTCATGTTTTAAATCTGCATTTAAATTTCCAAATTCTCTTCTTATTGCAATTTCATATTTTTTAATTTCAACATTTGTGTTGACTTTGTCATTTCATGTCCTTCTATCTTAGTACTACTTCTTATTTATGTTTTGTCTATTGTTCCTATGTGAGGTAACTGGTTTTTAACTATTCCTGTGATAGTTCCTTCAATATAATTAGATGCAATATTAACTGGGATTTTTGCTTCAATTAATTTTGCATTTATTTTAGCTACCCAATTATGTATATCTAAATCAACATTTTGAATAATCTAAATTTAAGGTTTCTCCTACTTGAATATCTTTTGGTATATAGTTGCCTTCTATTTTACTTCGATACTTCCATATATGTTCATTATTTCTATTGTTACTACCATAATTTCTTTTTCTTAATATAGGTTTATAATGTCTACTAGTCTTCATGCAATAATAACCGTCATCTTCCGTGAGTACATTAAGATCCTTTTCTCGTCATAAATTCGGATTATGAGTATTTTGAGTAACTAAATTCTTGACTAGATTGGTCCGATTTAACATCTTCATAGTTTTCTTTTATATTATTGACTTCAAGTCTTTCTACTCCGAGTTTCTATTGTTTCTATAGTATTATTCATTATTGTTTCTTCATCCGATTCTTGAATTTCTTATATTTAACTTTTTCTTTTACATTTAATATAAGTTGTTCTTCTATTTTGTCAAATCTGTTGTTATTGTCTATTTTAAACTTTTGTAGTTCATCGTTAAAATTATTTTCTACTCTATAAATTTGTCTAATATTTGTTTAGTATTATGATGTATAATTTTTATTGATTCTTCTATTTTACTGATTCTTTCATCACATCTTCTCTCTAATTTATCTAATTTTTTATATATGTCATTTATTATTTCGTTTTCTTGATTGTTACTTTCTATGTTTGTTATTTCTACTAAATCCCTTTCTTTAACTAAACTTCTTTCTCTTTCAAATTTATTTTCTAATATCATTCCTTTTCTATCTTTTATTAAATATAATCTTCCTTTCATAATTTTTGCAAATTGTCTATTATGATTTGTTTTTATATTTGAAATGGACCATCATTATATCTTATTTTTCTTCATCAATAATTTTTCATCTTTATTCATTATTCTAGTTGTTTAATGACTCTCTTATATTCTACTTCTATTCTTTTCTTTAAAAGTAATTCGGGAAATAACAGAGTATTCCTTAAATATCTTTTTATCTATAATTTCATAACACTTGTTCTTCTAATTTTAGTGGAACTATTGTATTGCTAGACTCGGTTTTGCAATTCTTTTAATAATTGTATAATTAATAATATATTTGTATTTATTATCTTTAGGTTATTTACTAGATCACCTTCTTGCTCTAATTCACTAATATGTATAAGATTGGTTTATTTTTGCTCTTCTTATAGACTTTTTAATTTGCGATTTTATTGTCATATATATAACAAATTTTGTATTTGTTTGAGTTCTAATTTTTTAAGAGTTTTTTTTTTTTCTTAATTTGGGTTTTAGTTATTTATTTGATTAAAGCATCTTTCTATGTGAGTTAACCAGTTTTTAACTATTCCTCGATAGTTCCTTCAATATAATTAGATGCAATATTAATCGGGATTTTTGCTTCAATTAATTTTGCATTTATTTTAGCTACCGAATTTTGTATATCTAAATCAACATTTTCGAACAATCTAAATTTAAGGTTTCTCCTACTTGAATATCTTTTGGTATATAGTTATCTTCTTTTTTGCTTCGATACTTCCATATATGTTTATTATTTATATTGTAACTACCATAATTTCTTTTTTCTTACTATAGGTTTACAGTGTCTACTAGTCTTCATGTAATAATAATCGTCATCTTTTGTGAGTACATTAAGATCTTTTTCTTTTTCTGTCATAAATTTAGATTTTGAACATTTTGAGTAACTAAATTCTTCACTAAATTGGTCCGAATTAAAATCTTCATTGTTTTCTTCTATATTATTGACTTCAAGTATTTCTACTCCAAGTATCTATTGTTTCTATAGTATTATTCATTATTGTTTCTTCGTCGATTCTTGAATTTATGATATTTCACTTTTTTCTTTTACATTCAACATAAGTTGTTCTTCTATTTTGTCAAATCTTTTATTATACTCTATTTTAAACTTTTGTATTTCATCGTTAAAATTATTTTCTACTCTCTAAATTTGTCTAATATTTGTTTAGTATTATGATGTATAATTTTTATTGATTCTTCTATTTTCAGATTCTTTCATCATACCTTTTCTCTAATTTATCTAATTTTTTATATATGTCGGTTATTGTTTTGTCTTCTTGATTGTTACTTTATATGTTTGTTATCTCTACTAAGTCCCTTTCTTTAGCTAATCTTCTTTCTCTTTCAAATTCATTTTCTAATATCATTTCTTTTCTATCTTTTATTAAATATAATCTTCCTTTCATAATTTACGTAAATTGTCTATTATGATTTGTTTTAAATATTTGAAATGGACCATCATTATATCTTATTATTTCTTCATCAATAATCTTTTCGTCTTTATTCATTATTCTAGTTGTTTAATGACTCTCTTATATTCTACTTCTATTCTTTTCTTTAAAAGTAATTTGGAAATAAGCGAGAATATTCTTTTAATATCTTTTTATCGATAATTTCATAACCCTATTCTTCTAATTCTAGTGGAACTTTTGTATTGCTAGACTCATTTTTGCTATCCTTTAATAATTCCAAAATTAATAAGATGTTGGCATTTATTATCTTTAGGTTATTTACTAGATTACCTTCTTGCTCTAATTCACTCATATGTATAAGATTGATTTATTTTTCTTATATTCATCATAATTTGTGTGCTTTACTAGCTATATCTTCCTGTTTCTTTTATTTGTATATTTAACATTTCTATCTCGGTTGCCTATGTCTTTTAATTTTTCTTTAACATTATTGTCCTTTGTTAGTTTTACTTTTTCTGCTATCATTTCTTTATTTATTCTAGCCATTCTTCTTTTATTTCGGTTTCCTAAGTTTTTACTATCTGCTTCTAAAATTGTTAGCATTATTTTTAATTTTGCTCTTATTATAGCCATTTTAATTTGAGATTTAATTGTCATATATATAACGAATTTTGTATATGTTTGAGTTCTATTTTTCTTTCTAAGTATAATTTTAATCCTTTATCCATTGGTAATAAAAGTTCTATAAATGGGGTATCTATAGTTAGTGGTCCTAATTTATTTTTTGTATAAACTTGGTGTTGGTTAGTTAGTATGTAAGCATTTTTACATTGTCTTGTCATTACTTTAGATCCATGTAGCATCTTTATTCCATCTAGCTTCCAATATAGAACCAATGCCTTTTTCTATATTCATATCGGTTAAGCTTATTGAATAATTTGGTTTAATTATGAACCTTACCTTTTGGTAAATTAGATTTCCTTTAAGTTAAGCTATAATAGCTTTCTCTATAGGTTCTTTAATTCTATCATCTGCTATTTCTAATTCCAATATCTATTATTGCAAAATTAATGTTTTCTTTCTTTGTTTTCATTCTTTGAACCAGTTTTTCTTCTTCTCCCTTTTTACATTTTTCCCATTCTTGAGATATTTTTTTCTCTATTATTTACTATGCTAGCTTTCATCTTGTGTTTACATGGGGTAAATAAGGTAAGAAAATATTTATCTATGCTAATTGGTTTATATTGGTTAAGGAAATTATTTCCTAATATCATATCTTTTCTGTTAATTCAAAGCAATATACTCTAGGTATAATTAATATTTTGTTCCAAATTTGTATTTGTACATTAGTTTGATAAAGGGTAATTCTACTACTATTATTATTAAAACCATTTATCCTGAATGGTGTATCTAATTTCTTCCATTCCGGTAAATAATTTTCTTTCGTAATTGTAGTTCTTTGCTCCTGTATCTACCATTGGTGTGTAGTATCTACTTTTATATCCTTCAAAAATTATTATATTAAGAATATACGTTAAATTACTCATTGATTATTCTTGTTTTAAAATGAATTTGGTTATAGTGTACTCAAGATAGTTTGATTCTATTTTCCAGGGTTTGACTTTGTTTAAAAAATCTTTTCCTAATATAATTTTGTCACTTAGGCTAACTTCATATTCGATATTTTTATTTTGTTTTGCAATTTTTGTTGTAATAATTACTATTCCTTTAAGTTTTAAATTATTGTACATTATTTTATCTAACAATTTATCTATATAGATTGAATTATTTTCTAGATTTATATCTATTTGTGCTTTTAAGTTTTCTCCATCGATTTGTATTATAATATAATAATCTTGTGACTTTAATTAAATAGGTTGATCATTATCTTTTTGTTCTCTAGATCTAGAAAAACTCATTCTTCTTTTTACTATATCTAGTTCTCCATAGCTAGGTTTAGAGTATAATTTTAATCCTTTATCCATTGGTAATAAAAGCTCCATGAATGGGGTATCTATAGTTATTGGTCCTAGATCATTCTTAGTATAAACTTGGTGTTGATTAGTTATTATGTAAGCATTTTTACATTGTCTTGTCATTACTTTAGATCCATTTAGCATCTTTATTCCATCTAGTTTCCAATACGGACCCAATGCATTTTCTATATTCCTATCGGTTAAGCTTATTGAATATTTTGGTTTAATTATGAACCTTACTTTTTTGGTAAATTAGATTTCCTTAAAGTTCGGCTATAATAGCTTTCTCTATAGGTTCTTGAATTCTATCATCTGCTAATTCCAATTCCAACGGAGTATCTATCACTTCTTTAAAACATGCTTTTATTATTATTTATGTCACTACCAATTGTACAAATCTAAAAATCACCAACGTTTTTCTTTGTTATTTATAGGCAAACGATATTACATAGGACGTACATAAAAATTTACTTTTTATTTAAGCCATACAACCGGCTATTTTTCTAAGGTTACAACAGATTTTGGCTTATCACCTTATCTCTTATCCTTATCTTCTATAGGAACTCCCACCATCCTTTAGTCGGTTATATCAACTTGTGGGGCCTGGGTTGTACTGCTAGAGGATTCTTCCTTATCTTCCAAGGTTTCAATCATAGGTATAGCTGTCTGCTGATTTTTGCACATCTGGCATGCGTGTTTATTATTTTGTTGCTTCCACTTGCAATATTTCTTCAACGTATCTTTTGTCATAAAATTGTTGGGGATGTATCTTGTTTGAGGAGGCTCATCTGGATGTAGGAGACTCCATACCCATGCTTTCATAGTTTCTTCAGCATCATGGCTATATTCCCTACTTTGAGTTATAACTAATGTATTTATTTCGTTATGATTAATCCATATAGGCGTAGTAATAGCATGACATAGGTTTGTGAAGGATATAAAAGATCGTATATGTGATATTATTATAAAAAATTTATGAGGTGTTACAATTGGTATCAGAGCAAAACGCTCCTAAACTCTGAAAAAAGAGTTGCTAATGATTCTTTAGAATTATTAGTTAGCCTTAGGAGATAAAATCTGTTTAGAATTAAGTTTTATATTTTCACTATAATAAGAGAAAGATAGGTAGAGTAAGTAAGAGGAAGCCTTATGGAATGTGGTGTGCTCTTATACTTGTGGGGCATATATAATATGCATATTTACTTGTTTACTGGTGGAATTAATCTACCAAGTTTGATAATCTTATTCGCAGGGCCTCTTACGTGTAACCTTTCTTGTTATCAGAGTGCGCAGCGAAAGCGAAGTGATTTATAGCCCTCTAATTCGGGGTTGAGTTGCGCGTTTAAATTGTCTTGTGTGGCTCATTTTTAAAATAACATTTTATTATTTTAACATAGTCATGTATACTGCATTGTTGTTATTCTATTTTTTTTTATGGTTGCTCAATAATGTGTTTTATTATGTGAGACGATATATAGTGCTATTTCTTTCAACTAAGTGATGGTTTTATGGGAGTACTTTTTTTAAAATTTTTTTTTGTCATTTACAAACTTTCGAACTTGAGTTCATATTTCAAATAATATTTTATATCTTTGCTTTTAATAAATGTCATACTTATATTTGAATCGTATTTTGATATTCAAGTTTTGTTATTGTTGATATTTTGCTATCCTCTTTGAAAAGAAAATTGTGTTTAGCCGAAATCTAAAACTTGTTTAGGTTGACATTAAGTCATAATGGGTGATTCCTTTGACTTGTATGTCAATTTGATAAGTTGACAGATTTTATCTATTTTGATTTAATTTCCTTTTTGAGTTGATATTAAGTTTATATTGGGTGATTCTGGTAAACTTTAAAGTCGATTTGATGAGGAGGCTTTCAAATATTGTTTTATTGATACTAGGTTGCAATGGGTAGTTCCATGCACATTTGTGTCGACTTGGCAAATTTTATAATTGTTGTTTATTATTTAGTATTTTATTGCCTATTTATTATTAGTGTTTCGTCGTTGAGAAATTTATTTTAAAGTTATTAATTTCTTTGGCGAACTTAAAATTTCATATATATGTTTAGGAGGCGTACGCTCTTATAACATATGTCTTGACTTGAGTTCGTAAGTGCTAATTTAATAAAGCAGCTAGCTACTCTTTATTAAAGTGTTCTTATCTCTTTAAGTGGAGTATAAGCATGTCTGGTTATCTCTATTTAAATTGGTTTGGCTATCAATTTACGAACTTTTGCTTTTTCGTTTCTTTTCTGACAATATTTATGTATGTTTAGATTTATTCTTTTATAATTTTACGTAAATATTTATTCCTGCTTCTTTTGCAAAATTACCTATTGTTTATTGTGCAAGCGTTTTTACTTATATGTCTTTGGTTCTTTCACATTTTATAAATGATGGTTGTTACCATACTTGTTTACAATACAACTCTTTTTGGTCTTCCATAATAAAATCCATTGATGTGTGTTTTTCTTAATGTTCCTTATCTAGAGTATTTTGTTTTGATCTCTTGGTTGTTTTGAAGTTTCGAGGACGAAACTCTTTTAAGGGGGAGTGATTGTGACACCCCATAATTTTCGCTCTTTATTTTTGGCATTGTTTACATGAAAATGATATTTGCCGTTAAAATAAACTAATTTATTATTAAAACTATTTTGAACATGTATAATTATTTAGTTATTGTATTATGTTGTTGTGATTATTAATTTAAAGTGTATATATTTATTTAGGAATTTTTTTTTTATTATTATTAATGTGCGTATTTGTTTTATAATATAGTTAGTAATTTTTATTCTATAAAATTAGGTTGCGTGTGATTTTATTTTAAGCGTTTATTATATTTTGGACCGACCAACGTAACGAATTTTGCAACCCCATTTCCTTCTTATGCTGTATGAAAGTTAGAGGAGTATTAAGCATACTAGTAGCATCTTCTAACCCTCTTTGTAACCACCAAGAGATGAGGAGTCAAACCTTCATAAACCCCCCATTAACCCACCTTAATGCACCCTTAAACTCTTTGCTTAATGAGGTGAATAATCTCATTACTTTTGCACTTTAATCCCCCTCCAAAAGCTGGAAGCAATCAGGAAAACGCATCACAACTCTTCTTCTCCCTTCTCACATTTTCGGCCATTTCTGCACACCTAAATTGTTTACATCATATCTCCTTCGTCTCTTATCGGAATTGGGTGTGTGAGTAGTCAAAATTCATCTACTCGGAAATATCTTGCTCCTGGTATAATTTTTTTTTGAAGAAAGTGAAAGACGCATCTGCAGTTTCCATTTCAAACAGATGACTCATCCGGTTTTCTTGGAGTTTTCGGGAGGAATGTTATTCTCTTCTTTCTTTGCCATTCTAATATTATTTTCCACCTAAAATCAAGGTAACTAGCATCTCTTCTAGCACATTAGGATTAGAGTAGTGATTTTGGTATTGTTAGGATTTATGTTAGTAGGCTAGAAATCATGTTATTAGGATTAGGAATATGTTAGGGTGCTATTAGAATTGTTCTTGTTATTTTTATTCATGTTAGTATCATGTTAGGATTGTATAAATTTTATTCTTCATGCCTAATATTATGCTTGTGATGTTATATTTATTATTATCATGAAAGTATTAGGAATTTGTGAAAAATTAGTAGCATGATGTTAGGGTTATGTTTAAGCATGTTTATTGAATGTGGTTTAAGGTTGAGTGTGGTTTTGGATGAATTCTTGTGGTTTTAGTAATCTGGAATTTTATTTATTTTGGGCTATGATTCATGTATTTGTAATTAATCATGTTATAATAGTTATTTTATGTTGAATTATCATGTTTAGGGGCTATGTAATTTATGTTTTTTGTTAGTCCTCATGTTAAACTAGTTAATTTCTATGGTATAATCATATATTGGTTGGGTATGTTTCATTTTGATGTATGAGTATATGTGGTAAGAATTTGGGTGAAATAGCATACCTAGTGCTGTGCACAAGGAGAAGAAACAGAAGGCCTTTTGCGGCCCGTGAGCTATTTCACGACCCACGATCAGTTTGGACAGTGTATGTTCAAAGTGTCATATCTCAGTCGTTTTACATCGGAATTGAGATTATGACCACTTGTTGCAAAGCTATTGAGATAAGCTTTAACATGCATTTAGAATTTCATAAAAATACTGTGTAGTATCAAAGTTTTGTCTATTTGAAATTGCTACTTATGTTGAAAACCATTTCAAAAGGCGTACCTTGTTGTGTTCAAACATGTTAAGACTTGTTTTGAGGTGAAGTCTTGATATATGGAGTCTTTTGAAGAATTGCTGCATGTTTTATTTATGTATTTATTTTTATTATTGAGTTGAATGATATATTTACTTATAGTTATATTGTAAGTTTCTTATTTATTTTATGATGGTGTTGTTGTTTGTAATTAAATTGAGATGATAATAATGTTGTACTTTCATTAATCAATATCTAAGTTGTCGACGTTACATTACTCGAGGGAGAATAATACTGTCTTTAGTACCATTTCGCCAAGAGTTATGTACCGGGGGTATTATAACTAACGTTGTAATTAACCTTGTACCCAAACTTAGACAACGAGAGTGTAGTAGTTAGAGTAATTTTTTTTTTTTTGAGGGGAGTTAGAGTATTTGAGTATACTGCGTTTTGGTGTATAATTATGTTTTAATGAAGGTCTATTCTTTTTAGTTTGGTGAAATGATTTTATTAGTATTATTATTACTATTACTTTGGGAAGAATAAATATTGTTGAATTGAGACTTTTGGATTGCGATCCTAGTTTTCGCTGATTTTGGGTGTAAGGCCTTAAGGGCATCCTTATTATTTATATCCGAGGATTAATGGATTAATAAATTATTGTATTTATTTGTAGAACTGTTTTATTGAGATTAAGATATCTCGGTGAGATAGATGTAGTCCCCAGGTGAAGAACATGCCAACCACCTAAGTTGCGATTCAGGGGGTATTACCTAAGTTAATTGTCGTCGTCCGAGAGGTTGGGAAGTAGCGAGTGGGTACTATCCTGCATCGGGAGTTTGGCCATTCTTAGACACGGGCAGTAGGGAATGTAAGCCCATAGGCTGCCCGGAGATTTCGATCCGATAAACCTTAGGAAGTGGGTTGGGATCCACTTCGGCGTTACGCTCTTTCATAAAACCTATTATATTATTTTGTTTAATTATTTTGGAGGCTTATGCTATGGATCTTGTATGATTATCTTAAGTTAATTTTTGTTGATTTACTTATTTTTATTAGAAGCATGTTTGTGTAGTAACATTTGTTTTAACTTTACTTAAAATCGATATTTGAATCCTATATTGGGCTGGGAGAGAGCCGTTAGTTACTCCCCACCGATTGTGGATATTTGTTGTATATTTTCCAGGTTTAGTTGATGGGGATTTTCTTTGATTTTGGGCTCGGGTTGAGATGCGAGAAATAATCTATTAGGTGTTTTAGTTCTAGACTTCTTTTTAGTTTGAGATAGTTTTCTCATTTCGATTTAATCTAAGTAATTAATTTATTTATAGTACTTATTTAAGTTTGTTTTTATCACTTATTATTTAAACACTATTCTTGTAGTAGTGACATTCCCGTAAGACGATGTTTCCACCATTCGTTGATTAAATATATTAATTCTTTTTTTCGGCTTTTGAATTTATGGGGTGTTGCGGTTGGTATCAGCACAACACGCTCCTAAACTCGAAAAAGAGTTGCTAATTAATGATTCTTTAGAATTATTAGTTAGCCTTAGGAGATAAAATCTATTTAGAATTAAGTTTTCCCTGTTTCATATAATAAGGGAAAGATGGGTAGAGTAAGTAAGAGAAAGCCTTATGGAATGTGGTGTGCTCTTATACCCGTGGAGCATATATAATATGCATAGTTACTTGTTTATTGGTGGAATTAGTCTACCAAGTTTGCTAATCTTATTCGCAGGGGCCTCCCTACGTGTAACCTTTCTTGTTATCGAGTGCGCAAGAAAGCGATGTGATTTATAGTCCTCTAGTTCGGGGTTGAGTTGCGCGTTTAAATTGTCTTGTGTTGTTCATTTTAAAAATAAAATTTTATTTTATTTTAACATAGTCATGTATAGTTCATTGTTGTGATTCTATTTTTTTATGGTTACTTAATCATGTGTTTTATTATGTGAGACGATATATAGCGTCGATTTCTTTCAACTAAGTGCTGGTTTTATGTGAGTACTTCTTTTGTTTTTTTTGTCATTTACAAAACTTTCGAACTTGAGTTCATATTTGAAATAATATTTTACATCTTTGCTTTTAATAAATGTCATACTTATATTTGAATTATATTTTGATATTCAAGTTTTCTAATTGTTCATATTTTGCTATTCTCTTTGATAAGAAAGTTGTGTTTAGCCGAAATCTAAAACTCGTTTAGGTGGACATTAAGTCATAATGGGTGATTCCTTTGACTTGTATGTCAATTTGATAAGTTGACACATTTGATCTATTTTGATTTAATTTCCTTTTTGAGTTGATATTAAGTTTATATTGGGTGATTCCGGTAAACTTTAATGTCGATTTGATGAGGAGGCTTTCATATATTGTTTTGTTGATACTAGGTTGCAATGGGTGGTTCCATGCACATTTGTGTCGACTTGACAAATTTTATAATTGTTGTTTATTTTTTAGTATTTTATCGCCTATTTATTATTAGTGTTTCGTTGTTGTGAAATTTATTTTAAAGTTATTAATTTCTTTTGCGAACTTAAAATTTCATATATATGTTTAGGAGGCATACGCTCTTATAACATATGTCTTGACTTGAGTTCGTAAGTGCTATTTTAATAAAGCAAACTAGCTACTCTTTATTAAAGTGTTCTTATCTCTTTAAGTGGAGTGTAAGCCTGTGTGGTTATCTCTATTTAGATTTTGTTTGGCTATCAATTTACGAACTTTTTTTTCTGAAGATATTTATGTATGTTCAGATTTATTCTTTTATAATTTTACATAAATATTTATTCCTGCTTCATTTGCAAAATTACCTATAGCTTATTGTGCAAGCGTTTTTACTTATTTGTCTTTGGTTCTTTCACATTTTATAAATGATGGTTGTTACCATACATCTTTACAATACAACTCTTTTTGGTCTTCCAAAATAAAATGTATATTATTTGAGATATCATATTTTATACCCGCAAAGTTGTTTAGTTCTTAATAAAATCCATTGATGTGTGTTTTTCTTAATGTTACTTATCTAGAGTATTTTCTTTTGATCTCTTGGTTGCTTTGAAGTTTCGAGGACGAAACTCTTTTAAGGAGGAGTGATTGTAACACCCCGTAATTTTCACTCTTTATTTTTGGCGTTGTTTACATTAAAATGATATTTGCCGTTAAAATAAAATAATTTATTATTAAAACTATTTTTAACATGTATAATTATTTAGTTATTGTATTATGTTGTTGTGATTATTAATTTAAAGTGTATATATTTATTTAGGAATTTTATTTGTTATTATTATTAATGTGCGTATTTGTTTCATAATATAGTTAGTAATTTTTATTCTATGAAATTAGGTTGCGTGTGATTTTATTTTAAGCGTTAATTATATTTTGGAACGACCAACGTAATAAATTTTGCAACCCCATTTCCTTCTTATGCTGTCCGAAAGTTAGAGGAGTATTTAGCATAGTATTAGCATCTTCTAACCCTCTTTGTAACCACCAAGAGATGAGGAGTCAAACCTTCATAAACCCCCCATTAACCCACCTTAATGCACCCTTAAACATTTTGCTTAATGAGGTGAATAATCTCATTACTTTCTGCACTTTAACCCCCTCCAAAAGCTGGAAACAATTAGGAAAAACGCATCACAACTCTTCTTCTTCTCCCTTCTCGCATTTTCGGCCATTTCTGCACACTTAACTTGTTTGCATCATATCTCCTTCGTCTCTTATCGGAATTGGACGTGTGAGTAGTCAAAATTCATCTAGTCGGAAAGCTCTTGCTCCTGGTATAATTTGTTTTTGAAGAAAGTGAAAGACGTATCTGCAGTTTCCATTTCAAACAGACGACTCATCCGATTTTCTTGGAGTTTTTAGGAGCAATGTTGTTCTCTTCTTTCTTTGCCATTCTAATATTATTTTCCACCTAAAATCAAGGTAACTAGCATCTCTTCCGTAGGGTTCAGAGTGCGCGGAAGCAATAAATTCAACCAAAGATTAAGAGAAATTAATAAAGATGATAAAATTATACTAGCGAAAGATGCAATATTAATTCCACAAATATGAAATGGGAATGTTAATAAATAAGGTGAGAATAATATACAATGTTTGTTGTTGTTGTAAATATAATTCTAAACAAACACTAAGCTATTTATAATAGCATAACAATGATAAAAATGGCATAGCTAATTATAGGAATGGTTAAGCACACATTCCTCAAGCAAAAGTAGATAATTCATATAATGTGAATTGTGATAAATAGTAAACTACTTTACTATGTTTAGTAAATGGTGAGACATTAATTTCCCACAAATCTCCACCTTGGCTCGCCATTTCACCGGGTGATTCAAGCTAAGTTAAGGCAATGATCAAACTTAGCCGTGGGAAGTGGTTTGGTAAGCATATCGCCAGGATTATCGCTTGCATGAATCTTTTCGACAACTAATTCTCCCGTGGCAACAATATCTTTTATAAAATGGTGCTTGATATCAATATGCTTGGTCATTGAATGATGTTTACTAGTCTTGGTCAAGTGGACAGCACTTTGACTCGTCGCAAAACACGACAAGAATATCATGTTGTAAACCAAGTTCATACACCAAACCTCGGAGCCATATAGCCTCTTTCATACCATCAGTGGCAGCAATCTATTCTACTTCGGGTTGTAGACAAAGCCGCAATAGCTTAAAGTGAAGAATACCAACTAATAGCAGAGCCACAAAGTGTAAAAATATAAGATGAAAGTGATCTTCTCCGATCTAAATCACCACCATAGTTAGCATCCACATAACCAACTACACCACCGGGATCACCTCTTCCTTTATCAAATATCAAACCAATATCACAAGAACCCTTAAGGTATCGAACTATCCATTTTACAGCCTTCCCAATGTTGTTTGTCCGGATTGTGCATGAACCGACTAACAACACTTACTCCATAAGCGAAATCGGGTCGAGTACACACCATGGCGTACATTAAACTTCCAACCGCATTAGAATAAGGAACATGAATCATGCGCCTTTTGTCTTCGTATGTTTGTGGACATTGTTCGGAGGACAATTTGAAATGAGCAAAGAATAGGAGTATTAACAGTGTTTTCTTGTCTTTCAAGTTGAACTTGTCAAGCATCTTCACGATATAATTTTTCTCGTGATAAAAAGAGTTTTCCAGCTTGACGATCCCTCGCTTATCTCCATTCCAAGAATTTTCTTGGTAGGACCTAAGTCCTTCATATCAAATTCACTACTCAATTGAGTCTTTAACTGCTGCCTAAAGATTTATCTTGGGCAAGCAATCAACATATCATCAACATAGAGTAATAAATATATAAAAGACCCATTTGACGTCTTCCGAAAATAAACACAGTTATCATAACTACTTCTTGAGTAGCCTTGTCCCATCATAAAGAAATCAAACCTTTTGTACCATTGTCGCGGAGACTGCTTTCAAACCATAAAGAGATTTTTTCAAACGACATACATAATTCTCTTTGTCGTGAACTATGAATCCCTCAGCCGATGGATATAAATTTCTTCTTCAAGATTACCATGAAGAAAAGCAGTTTTAACATCTAACCGCTCCAACTCCGAATCATGCAAAGCGACTAAAGCAAGTAATACACGAATCGAGGTAATGACGAACAACGGGAGAAAATACTTCATTGAAGTCAATACCTTCTTGTTGGTCAAAACCTCTAACAACATATCTTGCTTTGTACCTTGCATTCTCAACGCCTGGGGATGCCTTCTTTTCTCTTAAAGAGCCATTTGCAACTAATAGCTCGTTTACCTTCGGTAACTTAACTAGATCCCAAGTTTCATTTTTATGAGGACTTTAAACTTCTTCTTGCATCGCTGCAATCCAATTTGCTTTGAATCCGCACGAGATATAGCCTCATAATAATTTTTAGGCTCATTGAAGTCATCAATTTCTTGTGCAAGCAACCAAAACATAAGCAATATTAGCACTTTGACCAATATATCTTTGATTTTGTCTTCTTGGTCTTTGATCAGCGCATTTTGAGCCATCGACCATGGATCCGGTAAACCTCGTCTTTGTGGTAGACGTTGTGGACTCATATTTTCAGTCGTAACAATATTATCATCGCAATCAGGTTGAGCTAAGAAAGTAGGGACATCTTCCTCTCGATTTTGAGGATGGGACCTCAAACTCCACCTTATCTCCGATATTTTCGGAATCGTAATGGTAGGAGAAACACAATTTTCTTCTCCGTAAGATAACATTTCATTTTCATTAAATGTTATGTTCCTACTATAAAAGGTTTTACGAGACTCGTGGTCATATAAACGATAACCTTTAACCCCCGAACCATAACCTAAGAATATGCACTTTTTAGCACGAGGTTCCAATTTTCCCTTGCTAACGTGCGAATAAGCAGGACAACCAAATATTCTAAGATTAGAATAATCAACAGGATTACCTGACCAAACTTCTTCTGGAATATTACCATCAAGTGATCTATTTGGGGAGCGGTTTATCAAATAACTTGGCTGTGTTTGCCGCTTCACCCAAAATCCCTTTTTCAAGCTAGAATGAGAGAGCATACAACGAACTCTCTCCAAAATAGTTCTGTTCATTCGTTCCGCAACTCCATTTTATTGTGGAGTACCCGGAATGGTATGATGTCTTGCAATACCTTCTTTCTTGCGTAACCTATTATACTCATTTAAACAGAATTCAAGACCATTGTTGTCGTTCTCAGCCTTTTGATTTTCTTACCAGCTTGATTTTCAATTAAGGTTTTACAATTCTTGAAAGTTGAAAAATACCTCACTTTTATACTTAAGAAAATAGACCCAAAGTTTTCTTGAGAAATCATTAATAATGGTCAACATATAATGACGTTCTCCTGTGGAAGGAACTTGTGAAGGACCCCAAAGATCCGAATGAATATAATCTAATGTACCTTTAGTTCGGTGAACGCCTTTTGAAAAGCTAACTCTTTTCTCGCTTGCCAAAAATACAATGCTCGCAGTAAACCAACCTTACCAAGACAATGATTGCCAAGGAATCCTCTTTTGTTAAGGACATGCATTCCTTTTTCACTCATGTGGCCTAATCTCAAATGCCACAACTTTGTATTATCATTGTTGGATGAGGCAAAGAGGCTGCAGATCCCGTAATAGTAAATCCCCGCAAAGACATATAAACTACCGGATCGATTTGCCTTTAGTAAAACAAGAGCACCTTTGGACACTTTAAGCACTCCACCTTCAGCTGAATACCTACACCCAAGTGATTCAAGGGTGCCTAAAGAAATAAGATTTCGTTTCAAATTGGGAACGTGTCTAACACCGGTCAAAGTTCTAGTAACGCCATCATTTGTCTTAATTTTGATCGTACCTTTACCAATAACCTTGCATTGGGCATCATTGCCCATCAAAACAAGACCACCATCAACTGGTTCATAGGTGGTAAACCGACCTCTATTCGGTGACATGTGAAATGTACAATTAGAATCAAGAATCCATTCATTTCTAAATCTTTGTTCGTAGTCGACCGCTAATAATAAATCCCCATCTGACCCGGACTCAAAAACACTAGCTTCAGCGTGAGTTTCGGGTTGTTTACCCTTTAGTTCTTTTTCTTGCTTATTTTTCAATTTATAGCAATTAGATATTTCGTGTCCCATTTTCTTGCAATAACGGCAAAATTTAGATTTGGTATCTCTAGATTTTGATTTAAACCTCGTTTTTTTACTTGTACTACCTTTTTCAAAACTTCTTCCTCTAACAACTAACCCTTCACCCGAATGTTCCGTATTTATATCAGTATCAAATTTTTCTTTTGATAATAGGTGAGACTTGACATCTTTAAAGAATAATGTAACATAATTTTCGTATAACATTATTTCCTTAAAGTGTCGATATGAGAGTGGTAATGAAATAATAAGTAAAACGGCTTTATCCTCATCATCAATTTTGACATCCAAGTTCTCCAAATCAACAATAATAGAATTAAACTCATCAAGGTGAGTTTGAATAGGAGTACCTTCTGCCATTTTGAGTGTAAAGAGTCTTTCCTTCAGGCGAAGTTTGTTTGCAAGGCTTTTGGTCATGTAAAGAGATTCTAAGTTAGCCCAAATATCTCGCGGCGGACTTTTCACTCATGACCTCATGTAACACCTCACGAGACAAACATGACTGAATTACAGAAAACGCTTTCTCATCCATATCATCCCATTCTTCATCTGTCAAAATGGATGGCTTTTTGGACTTTCCATCCAAAGCCTTCTTTAAACCATTCCGGGTAAGAATGGCTTGCATTTGAATTCGCCATATGGCAAAACTAATTTTACCATAAAACTTCTCAATATCAAATTTTGCAGACATGATAAAAAATCCCAGTTGAATATATAAAGCTCTGGTGCCAATTTGTAGGGTTCAGAGTGCGCGGAAGCAATAAATTCAACCAAAGATTAAGAGAAATTAATAAAGATGATAAAATTATACTAGCGAAAGATGCAATATTAATTCCAAAAATATGAAATGGGAATGTTAATAAATAAGTTGAGAATAATATACAATGTTTGTTGTTGTTGTAAATATAATTCTAAACAAACACTAAGCTATTTATAATAGCATAACAATGATAAAAATGGCATACCTAATTATAGGAATGGTTAAGCACACATTCCTCACGAAAAAATAGATAATTCACATAATGTGAATTGTGATAAATAGTAAACTACTTTACTATGTTTAGTAAATGGTGAGACATTATTTTTCCACATCTTCTATCACGTTAGGATTAGAGTAGTGATTTTGGTATTGTTAGGATTTATGTTACTAGGCTAGAAATCATGTTATTAGGCTTAGGAATATGTTAGGGTGCTATTAGAATTGTTCTTGTTATTTTTATTCATGTTAGTATCATGTTAAGATTGTATAAATTTTATTATTCATGCCTAATGTTATGCTTGTGATGTTATATGTATTATTATTTATGAAAGTATTAGGAATTTGTGAAAAATTAGTAGCATGATGTTAGGGTTATGTTTAAGCATGTTTATTGAATGTTGTTTAAGGTTGGGTGTGGTTTTGGATGAATTCTTGTGGTTTTCGTAATCTGGAAATTTATTTATTTTGGGCTATGATTCATGTATTTGTGATTAATCATGTTAGAATAGTTATTTTATGTTGAATTATCATGTGTTAAGGGCTATGTAATTTATGTTTTATGTTAGTCCTCATGTTAAACTAGTTAATTTCTATGGTATAATCATATATTGGCTTGGGTATGTTTCATTTTGATGAATGAGTATATGTGGTCAAAATTTGGGTGAAATAGCATACCTAGTGTTGTGCACGAGGAAAAGAAACGGAAGGCCTTTCGCGGCCCGCGAGCTATTTCATGACCCGCGATCGCTTTGAACAGTGTATGTTCAAAGTGTCATATCTCTCGTCGTTTTACCTCGGAATTGAGCTTATGACCAATTGTTGGAAAGTTATTGAGATAAGCTTTAACATACAATTATAATTACGTAAAAATACTGTGTAGTATGAAAGTTATGTCTATTTGAAGTTGCTGCTTATGTTGAAAACCATTTCAAAAGGCGTACCTTGTTGTAGTGACGCATGTTAAGACTTGTTTTGAGGTGAAATCTTGATATATGGAGTCTTTTGAAGAATTGCTGCATGTTTTATTTATTTATTTATTTTTATTATTGAGTTGAATGATATATTTACTTATAGTTATATTGTGAGTGTCTTATTTATTTTAGGATGGTGTTATTGTTTGTAATTAAATTGAGATGATAATAATGTTCTACTTTCATTAATCAATATCTCGCTTGTCGACGTTACAATACTCGAGTGAGAATAATACTGTCTTTAGTACCGTTTCGCCAAGAGTTATGTACCGGGGTATTATAACTAACGTTGTAATTAACCTTGTACCCAAACCTCGGACAACGAGAGTGTAGTAGTTAGAGTATTTGATTATACTTGTGTTTTGGGTGTATAATTATGTTTTAATGAAGGTCTATTCTTTTTAGTTTGGTGAAATGATTTTATTAGTATTATTATTATTATTCCTTTGGGAAGAAAAAATATTGTTGAATTGAGACTTTTGGATTGCGATCCTAGTTTCGCCGATTTTGGGTGTAAGGCCTTAAGGGCATCCTTATTATTTATATTTGAGGATTAATGGATGAATAAATTATTGTATTTATTTGTAGAACCTGTTTTATTGAGATTAAGATATCCGGTGGGATAGATGTAGTCCCCGGTGAAGAACATGCCAACCACCTAGGTTGCGATTTAGGGGTATTACCCGGGTTAATTGTTGTCGTCCGAGAGGTTGGGAAGTACTCGAGCCGGGTACTATCTTGCATCGGGAGTTTGGCCATTCTTAGAAACAAAGGAGGGGAACGTAAGCCCATAGGCTGTCTGGAGATTTCGATGTGACAAACCTTAGGAAGTAGGTTGCGATCCACTAGCGTTCTTGTAACACCCCGTAATTTTCACCCTTTATTTTTGGTATTTGTTTACATTAAAATAATATTTTTTTCGTAAAAATAAATAATTTATTATTTAAATTATTTTGGAACGTGTTGTGAAAATGTGTATATATATTTATATGTTGTGATATATTTATATATATTTATTTTATGTTGTTAGTTATTTATTTTAAAGGTTATATTAGTTTCGTTATTTATTTAGGCGTTTAGGATGCAGTTTTGTCGCGTAGCGTTTTTGTAACGTTGTTGGACCGACTTGGGTGACGAAATGTTGCATCGCATGTGGCGTGTCGTGGCCGGCCGAAAATCAGCAATTATGGTGTGAAGGATGAAGACTTTTGGTGCTCATTAAGTTAACCTTTGGATCTCTTGTAACCCCCTATTTAATTCCCCATTAACCCACCTTTATAATCACCCTTTAAACCATTACTTAATGAGGTTATTAATCAGGTTTTTGCTGCATTCTAACCCCCATTTTCGCCCAATCCTTAGAGAGGAAGAGAAAGAGTTCTTCTCTCTTCTCGGATTTTCGTCCATTTTTGCACACCTATTTTGTTTGTATCATATCTCCTTCGTTTCTTATCCGGATTGAACGTGTGAGTAGTCAAAATCCATCAACTCGGAAAGATCTTGTGTTTATATGGGGTACATAATGTAAGAAAATCTTTACCTATGCTAATTGGTTTATATTGGTTATGGAAATTATTTCCTAATATCATATCTTTTCCTATTAATTCAAAACAATATACTCGAGGTATAAATAATATTTTGTTCCAAAATTGTATTTGTACATTAGTTTGATAAAGGGTAATTCGCTATTATTATTATTAAAACCATTTATCCTGAATGGTGTATCTAATTTCTTCCATTCTGGCAAACAATTTTCTTTCATAATTTTGGTTGTTGCTCCTGTATCTACCATCGGTGTGTAGTATCAACTTTTATATCCTTCAAAAATTATTTTTATAAGAATATAAGTTAAATTACTCATTGATTATTCTTGTTTTAAATTGAATTTGGTTATAAGTGTACCCAAAATAGTCTGATTCTACTTTCCAGGGTTTGACTTTGTTTAAAAATTCTTTTCCTAATATAAAATTTTCACTTAGGCTTACTTCATATTCGATATTTATATTTTGTGTTGCAATTTTTGTTTTAATAATTACTATTCCTTTAAATTTTAAATTATTGTACATTATTTTGTCTAATAATTTATCCATATAGATTGAATTATTTTCGACATTTATATCTATTTGTGGTTTTAAGTTTTCTCTTTAAATTTGTATTATAATATAGTAATCTTGTGACCTCAATTGAATAGGTTGATCATTATCTTTTTGTTCTTAAGATCCTGGGAAAACTCATTCTTCTTTTTTACTATATCTAGTTCTCCATAGCTAGGTTTAGAGTATAATTTTAATCCTTTATCCATTGGTAATAAAAACTCCATGAATGGGGTATCTATTGTTAGTTTTCTACCTCTCTTTATTAAAAATCGATGAAAATTATTATGCGGATTATCTCTCCAGAGTTAGTTCAACAATTGAATCAAGAGAATCAAGAACAAAAACTATTGATAAATAAGTTATTAGAAGAGCTTGATCAAGTGTAAAGAAGTAGAGAAAGCTCTAAAGATAATGACAAAGGGGCAGAGATATCAAGAACAAGATAATGGTGCTAACCAAAGATTCCGAGCCAAAGGCAAAGCTATTATAAGAAGAAGTTATGGATTCCCTTGTCAAAAAAGAGATTTCCTAAACTACCAAATACGGACTTCTCCCAGCAGCATTTATCAATGACGAAGATTACCCCAAACTTAGTCCCGGATACTACTTCCTTTAAAGACAAATTAATCCTTGGAACAAAACAGACAATGAACCCCTTAGTTAGACATTATATATCAAATTTATTGACTATTGCTAACAAACTAAACACAGACTCCCCAAGTTACTATCCATGGATAAACATGGAGAAATAGAAACAGATATGTTACTAATCCTCTTTGAAAAACAAACTAGTTAATCGCATTACCACGTTGTAATGCAAAGTTAAAAAAGTAGCTTATGATTACGGATTAATCAATTCCGTATACACACTAACCGGAGAAGAGTTATCCTTAATCCCTAGCTTATACAAGGTAAACCGAAGTTATTTATAGATTACAAAATCTAAAATGATTTTTATACGGTGTTACACACTACGGGGAAGTTACTTATCAAGAGATAAAACCAGCCATGAGGTTTGTGAAAATAGGATGTACATCTCGCGTACATCATTCTAGAAGAAATAAAGGCCGAGCCCGAGATAAACTTTAATGAAGTACAAGATATCCTTAGTGCAAAACGAGCCATAAAAATCAAAGTTATTTGTTTAGAATTTTTATTGATTATTCTATTTTCCTGATTCTTTCATCATATCTTCTCTTTAATTTATCTAATTTTTTATATATGTCATTTATTGTTACTTTCTATGTTTGTTATCTCTACTAAGTCCCTTTCTTTAGCTAATCTTGTTTCTCATTCAAATTCTTTTTCTAGTATCATTTCTTTTCTATCTTTTATTAAATATATTATTCCTTTCATAATTTCTCGCAAATTGTCTGTTATGATTTGTTTTATATATTTGAAATGGACCATCATTATATCTTGTTATTTCTTCATCAATAATCTTTTCGTCTTTATTCATTATTCTAGTTGTTTGATGACTCTCTTATATTCTACTTCTATTCTTTTCTTTAAAAGTAATTCGGGGAAAAAACTAAGATTATTCTTTTAAGATCTTTTTATCGATAATCTCATAACCTTGTTCTTCTAATTCTAGTGGAACTTTTGTACCGCTAGACTCAGCCTTGCTATCCTTTAATAATTGTATAATTAATAATATGTTTGTATTTATTATCTTTAGGTTATTTACTAGATTACCTTCTTGCTCTAATTCACTCATATGTATAAGATTGATTTATTTTTCTTATATTCATTATCATCTTTATGTGCTTTACTAGCTATATCTTCCTCGTTTCTTTTATTTGTATATTTAACATTTCTATCTCGGTTGTCTAAGTCTTTTAATTTTTCTTCAACATTATTGTCCTTTATTAGTTTTGCTTTTTCTCGCTATCATTTCTTTATTTATTCTAGCCATTCTTCTTTTATTTCGTTTCCTAAGTTTTTAATATCTCGCTTCTAAAATTGTTATCATTATCTTTAATCCCCGCTCTTCTTATAGCCTTTTTAATTTGCGACTTTATTGTCATATACATAATGAATTTTGTATATGTTTGAGTTCTATTTTTCTTTTTAAGAGTTTATCTTTCTTAATTTGGATTTTAGTTATTAATTTCATTAAGTATCTTTATTCCATCTAGTTTCCAAAACAGAACCAATGCCTTTTCTATATTCTTATTAGTTAAGCTTATTGAATAATTTGGTTTAATTAAGAACCTTACCTTTTGGTAAATTAGATTTCCTTTAAGTTCAGCTATAACAACTTTCTCTATAGGTTCTTTAATTCTATCATCTCGCTAATTCCAATTCCAACGGAGTATATACATAAATCCATTTAGCATCTTTATTCCATCTAGTTTCCAATACGTAACCAATGACTTTTCTATATTCCTATCGTTAAGCTTATTGAATAATTTGGTTTAATTATGAACCTTACCTTTTGGTAAATTAGATTTCCTTTAAGTTCAACTATAATAGCTTTCTATAGGTTATTTAATTATATCATCTCGCTAATTCCAATTCCAACGGAGTATCTATCCCTTCTTTAAAACATGCTTTTATTATTATTTATGTCGCCGCCAATTCTACAAATCTAAAAGTAATCGGTTTATTTCCTAACGATTTGTTAATTTTTGTTATTTCCTCGTTTAGCACTTCCTTTGTTATTAGTGGAACTTTAGTATTACCTTGCACTTGTGTTATGTCAATAACGTGTTCTCTATCGCCTATTACTAAATATTCGTTCTTATCCTTTCGAATATTTTCTTTATTAAGTTTCTCTCGATATCTTATTTGTTGACAAAGTAAATCCTTCATTCTTTAATTGATTATACTTTTGAAGATCAATAATAGCTCTTTGGTCTTTACTTTGTGGAGTAATTTCTTCATCATAATCTACTTCCCGTAATTCTTTATCCATCACTAGTAGTCTCAACGTTATCTTCTTCTCTAATTATTATGTCATCACTTTCTGTTTCATATTCTAGAACATACATCTCTTATTATCGCGGTATATTATTTTTCCCTATTTCATAGTCGACTATATGTAATTCAATAAAGTTAATATTTTTATTTACTTTAGGATTTTTATTTACTTTATTTTTACATTCTCTTGCTATATGACCTATTTGTCCACAATTGTAGCACCTACAATTCTTTGGGTTATTAATATACTGATAAATTTTTCTTCTTATATAATAATTTATGTTCGATTTCTTCTTGTGTCTATATTTTCCATATGGTTTAAACTTTTTATACCTCTTAGGCCTAAACTTTGGTCTTTTATTTCTACGTTTTTTATTTAATCTATAGCATCCAAATTTTGGTGTTTCATATCTTTCACAAAGCAATCACTTATTTTAGCTTGTTTTTTAAAAGCTTTTTGGTTATTAACTTCGTACAATAGTTTTTATACAAAGTTTGTAAGAAAGATATTTGTTCTCCTAAGGTACCCGATTTAGGTTCTTTAGATTATGCTTCTTGAACCATAGTATTTATAGGAATGGGTAATTTTTCAAATTATAACTTTCGAAATATAGCTAATTGCTCAGTTGTTTCTGTTCCTAATTCATAATAATTCATTTAAAAAGCACAATTGTATCTTTTAGATCTTCCGGGCACATAGAGCATAGTATATAATTGAGATTTACTATATTCTTTCTTAGCTTCTATATGTTTTACTTAGGAATAGTAAAACCAAGTTAGAGAATTTTCTCCAAAATTGTCACAATTTTACAGTAACCACTTACTAAAAAGTCGAAAAAAGATCATGATTTTAGGTCGACCGATACCGATTCAAAAAATTTGGAAAAAATCAAAGAACTAGTTTGTGAGGATAAGGAATTTGTGAGGATAGTAGAAACCGATGCTAGCGAAATTAATAATGGCTATGGTGCAAGATTGAAATACGTATACAATAATGATAAAATAGAATATAGGTCATATAGCAAGAGAATGTAAAAATAAAGTAAATAAAAATCCTAAAGTAAATAAAGATATTAACTTTATTAAATTACATATAGCTGAATACGAAATAGGGAAAAATAATATACCGCCGTAAGAAGAGATATATGTTCTAGAATATGAAACCAAAAGTGATGAAATAATAATTAGCGAAGAAGATAATGTTGAGACTACTAGTGATGGATAATGAATTAGAGGAAGTAGATTACGATGAAGAAATTACTCCACAAAGTAAAGACCAAAGAGCTATTTTTGATCTTCAAAAGTATAATCAATTAAAGTATGAAGGATTTACTTTGTCAACAAATCAGATATTTGAGAGAAACTTAATCAAGAAAATATTCAGAAAGGATAAGAACGAATATTTAGTGATAGCTGATAGAGAACACGTTATTGATATAACACAAGTGCAAGGTAATACTAAAGTTCCACTAATCACAATGGAAGTGCTAAACGAGGAAATAACAAAAATTATCAAATCATTAGGAAATTACTTAATTGCTTTTAGATTTGTAAAAATTGGCAGCGACTGAAATAATAATAAAAGCATGTTTTAAAGAAGGGATAGATACTCCGTTGGAATTGGAATTAGCAGATGATAAAATTAAACCAAATTATTCAATAAGCTTAACTGCTAGGAATATAGAAGGCATTGGTTCTGTATTAGAAACTAGATGGAATAAAGATGCTACATGGATCTAATCAACACCAAGTTTATACTAAGAATAAACTAGGACCAATAACTATAGATACCTCATTCATGGAGCTTTTATTACCAATGGATAAAGGATTGAAATTGTATATCCTATTTTCACAAACCTCATGGCTGGTTTTATCTCTTGATAAGTAACTTCCCCAGTATCTGTGTATCACCGTACAAAAATCATTTTAGATTTTGTAATCTATAAATCACTTCTGGTTACCTTGTATAGGCTAGGGATTAAGGATAACTCTTCTCCGGTTAGTGTGTATACAGAATTGAGCAATCCGTAATCATAACACTAGTGAACAAAAGCCTATATGATGTGGTCAAAATCGGGCTTACTTCTTCGGTTTTGGTCCGCATCAGGTTGGCTCGCAGCAGATCCCAATTATTTACTGATCCGGTTCAAAACCGGATAAACAAATAATTTTCTGATCCGGTTTTAAAGGAAAATCGGATTAGTTATTCATATTAACTGATCCGATTTTCCTTAAAAACCGGATCTGGAAATCCCCCTAAAAACCACAACTTTTTTTTCTTTGCATTTTTTCATTATTAATCGATACAAATTCAATAGTATAAAAAAATACTCATTTTATTAAGCATATTATGCTTAATTGAAGCATAAGCATAAATAATTAGATACATAAAAATATTAACTACAATTTTACTTCCATTGCAGTTCTAAAACTCTCTTCACTTCTTGATAATTCTGCACAACTATGCCATACACTATTCTTTTCTTGCCCAACAATTTGCTTAGCTATTTCTCGAGAAGGCAGAGTACCTTGAATTACAGATTATGTTGGTACACGAGCTATTCGTCCTCCTTTCTTGTACATGCTTTCCATTATGGTGCTTAGACACAAATTTCTTTCGTATCCGGTCACCAGATAAGGAACTAGATGGCGAAAATGATCTTCCACAAAGAAAGGACTTCCCAGTTCCACAAACCAAATTCTGGGGTTCAATCACACTTGCTACTTGTAAACATTCAACTACATCCTGACTAACATCCATCTTAAATTCATTGTCATCTGAATGCGGAAACACCTTCTCCCTTTTAGCAACTAAAGCAATGTTCTGAAGATAGCTCTCAGAAAGTACTCTGTGTCTTCGATGATTAGCACGCGGCGTTGATGGCTTATCAATACCCATTAACTATGCAAGAACACTCGACGTATGTCTTTCTGTTGCCATTTCCCCCAATCTATTCAGCTCCTAGCATATAGCCTCAACGCGATGAATGCATATCAATGATCGAACCAATTAACACAAAAAATTCAAGAAATGCGACAAAAATCAGATTCATGTACCCTTAAAAAAGTATGAATGCCAACATGCCAGGGACAACATACACTAATAACAACTCATCCTTCAATTATTTTATCTCAAAGCTAGCAAAGACAAATCTAATGTTGTACTAAAAAAATTGGTTGAATCTCGCATACTCACCACATACATTTATCAACAATATGACCCACTAAGTGGAATTTGCTACATAATTTATTAAAAAGCAAAGAAACCAAAGTTACATTTATTCTTCCCCATCAAACAACAAATTTAATCAATTTAAACACTTCATTGAAAAAATAAATAAATAAAAATCTATGAAAATTATAATAAAAGAGTGCACAAAGAAACCCATAACACTTAGATTAGTAAGGAACAACAAGTGGCCACAAAACAAAGACATAATTAGTTGAAGCAAAGAGTATAAAAGAATAATAACCTACAATCACGGATCTCTCATCTCAAACAGAGAAAGAAAGTCAGTATGAACTACAACCCGCACATTCAAGCATGTCCTTTTAGTCAGCCTAGTTCGTTATGTAATGATATAGTTTATAGCCTTGCATAGCTGGACATGATCAAGTACTCCAACAAGAATATCTCGAGCTTTTTCTGCATTTCCATAAACCTACCCAAAAAAAAAGCAGGATAAAGACTTTAATAGCTCTTTCTTTTTGTAAATTCTATTTTACAATTGTACAAGAAACTTACATCCTGATTGTTATTATTATGTAATGACTTAATACCTAACGTCCAACGTCTCTTATTTCCATATAGCAAAACAAATCGAGTTATGTACTGTGCAACATTGATACAATCTCAAACAAGCAAGTAGCCATAAAATAACATGCAACCTACTAGGTAAACAAAATGAGAATACTGTGCAAAGAGCAATGGTAATAGTTGTGAATGTTCTTTTCCTTTCTCAATGGCAATTGCTTGTTCATATAATGAGAAAGCATCCTCCATATTTCCCTGAAATATAGAAGGAAGTTATATTAAAGAGCACGTGGTCCCAGTTGTAATCTAAGAGAAGAGGAAGAGATTCATACCAGCCTGCGTTCCATGTTAGCATGGTCAATAATAGCCTCCAAAAGCCCAGGAGAGATCTCACTGTGCACAAGTTGTTCTTTGAAGCGGGCATTAAGAAGGTGAATCTCGGGTTGCCTCTGCATACAAGTACATAAGTTAACAATTCATAAGGCCTCCTAAAATCCTTTAGTCAAAGAACACAAATAAACAAAAGTTGATCCAAGAAAGACAATCTACGCTGTCATAAACCCTGTAATCGTGTAATCACATCACATACAAACTGGCGAGTAGAATGAAACAATTAAAAGCAAAAGGTGATGAGCCAAGCAAGCAAATTTGCTTTATATCAATCAATTAGCCATTTACTCTTAGTATTCCTTTCATTCTGTTACCATCACTCAAATTAATAAAGCACAAAGGCTACGATGCAGATCCAGGCTTCATTTGTCCTACAAGTTTATGCTAAAGTAATCTATAATGAGCTCATTTGAGATGCACTACATCGAACTTATTTACACTAAACTGAACTGAATAATTTAGGTTGACAACAATACACCCATATTAACCTATCAAAGCTCAGCGTTAACATAATAACACATCCCAGGACCAATATAGAGCAGCTGACACCATAGATGCTGTAAACAAAATACTATACACACTTCCAGAGAAGTAGTGATGCAGTAATCAAATAATTACTAACCAACAGCTCAATTTCTGACATAATTCAAGCAAAATTAACCTACTTCACATACCAATTTCTCAAATCAATAACCAAAATTGCAAAACATAAAAGTAAAACTGATCAATTCATAACAGTAGAGTAGAAGAAACTAACTTTTTGCGGAAAAAAGCGAGAGGAGCAAGAATAGAAAGTGCAATAAGGTCACGAAAAACGCAGAAAACTGTCTGATTAATTCCTTCATTAAGAACAACTTTGGTGATAACATGATAACCTCCATAGAAGAGCTGAACAAGTGCCATCGCACCATGTGTCCAAGATGTTTCGCCGCTATTGACGTTGTTGCTGATCAATGAGCTACCAGTTCCATTCGCCATATTAGGTGCTCTGAAAATGCAATAGTCTCTCTCTCTAAATCTCATGCACCTCCCACAACTTTTTCTTTGATTTTCGCCTACATACACGCTAGAGTATGATGAGGTTCGCCAGAATTTGTGATAGGGTGCTACGGAGTGGGAGTGAGAGTGAGAGAGAGGAGTGTGCCAGATTCGCCGGGAGAGGGAGAGGGAGAGAGAGAAAGTGAAGAGAGAGTAAGTTAGGGCTTGTTCAGTCTCGAAAAAGAAAAAGAAAAAGAAGAGGGGGAAAGAGTTCGTGAACTGGGCCGAGGATTTTCTTAAGCGTCCTTTTGGGTCGTTCCTTTTGGGCCGTTCTAAGGGAGCAAGCAGGCAGAAATGAACGAAAAATCTGATTCAGTCTTGTGAAGCGGATCAGATTTTAGAAAACCGGAGCAGTTTTTAAAATCTGATCTGGTTCATTAAAGGACCGGATCAGATTTTCTGCCCAACTTTCCCTCCTATTTTTTTAATGATTTTCGAAAGCGATTTTGTAAAAACCGAATCTGTTACTAAGTGACAGATAAGGTTTTTTCCACTAGTGTAAGCTGCTTTTATTAACTTTGCATTACAACCTAGTAATGCGATTAACTCATTTGTTTTTCGAAGAGGATTCGTAACATATCCTCTTTCTATTTCTCCATGTTTATCTTGGATAGTAACTTGGGGAGCTGTGTTGAGTTTGTTGGCAATAGTCAGTAAATTTGATATATACTATCTAACTAAGGGGTTCCTTGTCTGTTTTGTTCCAAGGGTTAATTTGTCTTTAAAGGAAGTAGTATATGGGACTAAGCTGGGGTCACTACTACATAATTGACATTAAGTAACACCCAAAAAGTGTTACTTAAAGTGCTAAAAGTGTTACATTAGATAATAGGTAACACTTTTTTGGGTGTTACATCTGCCCGTGTTACCTATGCTTTTAGGTAACACTTTTGAAAGCATATAGTAACACTTCAACAAATGTTAATTTAAATTCGTTTATGTAACACTATTAATACCTATTGTTACACTTTTAAAATGTTACCAAAAACTTTTATGTAACACTTTTTATTTTATTAGTAACATCTTATAGTTTTACCATTAATCTATAGTAACACTTTATTTAACATTACGTATCACTTTTTATCATCTAATGTAGCATGTCCTGCGAATTAGGTAACACTTTTTGGCATCTCTTGTAGCACCTTGTGGGTAATTAAGTAACACTTTTCATCATTAGGATATATATCTATATTGAAAATAAAAATACTAATATGAAAATACAAAATTGATATATGAATTGGCAATTATATTATAATAATGATATAATTTTATACACTTATTAGTGCTATTTTCATAGATAAACTAATGAAAAATAATATTATGCTCAATACAAAATCTAAATCATCCAACAAGCAACATAGTCATGATAATCTAAAACTAAATTTAATAGTTGTATATCTCTTCTCCATCTTCCATCATCTTGCCATATGCATGCATTTTCCTAGCGGCCTGGATTTAAATTTCCCTTGCAAATCCTGCTCTATATGTTCCGTTTTCGAGCTTGGATGACGTATCTTCACCTAGATTTGCCATTGGTGTTTGAAAGACACTTGCACTATCTATAAGCATGACAAGACTTATCTTTTGTGCTGAAATTTATAAAACTGAAACGTACAACAAATTACAAAGAATGTACAAAGTTAATTAAATACTGTAATTCACAAACTGAATATCAACCTTTTTAGAATGACACCTCAATGTCATGCATTTTTCCTTTGTCATTGCCAATAGTGGACCAGTTGTTCATAATCTTCAACTATTCATCATCGTTAACTGACTTCTAGAACTATTTTTACTCCTGCATGTTTGTTTTGTGCCCTTCATTGATTGAATGATTTCATAACCATATAATCAACCCCCATTTCTTGCATTTTTAATTTATTTTCCGATATATCCTCATTTGTCTATATTTCTCATAATCTGCCATCTAGATCTTATACAAAAAAATATAAACTTATGCACACTACAAGTAGAGACATGTGAGGAAAAAGAACAACTCTAGATGAGCATATGATGCTCAAAGACTGAACATTACCTTCAGTTGATAGTGAAAATATTTATTTTCAGTCGAACTGAAATTAGTAGCAGGGAAAACAAATCCTTTATGTGGCTAAGAAATTGAAGGTTACTCCAAGAGTGTCTTAAGAAACATAAAATATTGCAATAAGGGTTATACAATATTCACCACAAAAAAGAGTAGGGAATCTAAAAAAAAGGAGGAACCACACAAAGTATATCACTGTAAAACTGCTCATACAACTACTTTTCACATCTTATTTTCATATCTCATTTCAGACCAATTACATACAATCACAACAGAATTTAGATCTTAAGTTTAATTCACGTCAAAACAGTTTGTGTATGTGCTAAAATCTTATTTGCAGACCTTTGTTCAGATCTCAAACCAGAAGATCTTGCTCCTGGTTCTTTACAGAACCGTGTAATGAAATATAGGCAATGACAAACTGATTTGTCTTGAGTTCATCAAAAATTCAGGCAATGACAAACTGGATTCTATATAAATCAGCTATCTCTCTATCTCTATCCTTGTTCTGGTTTCACTTGAGTTCATTAGAGTAAAATTGCTTGTTGTTAGCTGCTGCATTCATTTCAAATTGATGCCAGACAAGCACAACAATCTATAGTACATCCATACATCAATCCACCTATCAAGCTAACTTTTGAGAGAATGCAACTAATGGGTAAAATGGTTATCGTGGACAGTGGAGCTAATACTAGTGGTGTATCTAGTCAATATCTTATCTGGAGGCACCAATTGGTTGGTATAATTAAGATTCTTCTATATAATTGATATGATGTGAATCCAACTACATTAAAGCTACTTGCAGATTACGTATCTCTAGTTTACCAACTATTGGCCAAGACTCTAGAGGGAATGAGTCTCAATGATTTTGGAGCTTCAATGGTATATACTACAATATAATAAAGTTGGCTAAGACGCACCGACTTTCAACAAGAAAAAACCTTAGAAATATTTAACTATAGACAAGTATAATAGTGCCATTCTAATAAACCCCGCATTAGTAGTTGTTTAAGGATTTAGGATAATCCTAATAATTAGGAAAAAAAATTTAGCAATGATCATCTCCACCAGCTTTATTCTCCCAAAAAAGAAAAAAAGAGAAAAATGTCTCTAGCAAGAGCTATAAGTTCAAATAGGAAGCAAAACCATATACAAGGTCAGTTACAAGAACAATGATAGAAAGAGTCTCAAGCCTTTGAATCGCCCATGCATTAGCTACAAAATTGTGAAAATTTGAGCATGCATTTGTAACTATATCAAGAATCTTAGCAAAGAGTTGTTCTTCCTCTCCAAAAGTCATCAATTATATGAAGATAATATATAATTCATGGTCTAGTTCTAGTTCTTGATTTTGAAGAAGAAAGAAGGGGGAAAGAATTTAGCTCATATACATACACCAAATTGCAGTAGTATGCCATGAACCATAAAAGAAATATTTTTGGTAATTTGCTCCGTGGTCATTGAGAGCACCTCTTATGGAGTTTAGACTATGCATACATCTCAATCATGATAATCTTTTCTCTTTTGGGTTTATTTGATTGCATTGTGTTTTTTAGGATCGTAACCCCACTATCACTATATCTTAGGTACTAACTAATACAAAGTCAATACATAATAATTACGATTATTTATTTCATAATCTACCACCAACAAGAGTTAAACTTGACAAAGTACACCAACAATTGACAATACTAACAATTAGTATACATAACAAATCAAAAATTATAGAAATAAAATTGATAAATTGAATAAGAATACAACAAATTAAAGAACTCAGCTTACTCAACAACAATCAATTAAAATTAGGTCAAAATTAAGTTAAGGTTAGAGGCTTACTTGATTTCGAAATCGGAGAATAGGTTAGAGGGCGAAAATCACCACTAGTGGACTACTGTTGTTTCGTGGTAGTGCACTGTGCTAGTGGTGGCCTCGCGGTCAGTTGGGCGCCTCAATTTTCATTTACATTTCGATTTCCGATAAACTAAATATCGCAATAATGGCCGATTCATTCCCGCGCTTCGAAACGCTGTCGTACGCACTCGCCGAGGGTCCCGCCAAGAAGACGCCGTCAAATCCGAAGGAGTTGTCGATGTCTTCTTTGCTTCTCGGTGTGGGCGCTCCTTCCACTTCCGAATGTGCTTCCCTTGACCAAACTTGGAAACTAATAACAGTTAGCAGAAATTCCAATCTAGGGCAAATTAAGATTATAATTTACAAGAGCATTGGAATTACAATACACGATACTAGAACAAGAATTAGAAATTTTGCAGAAGAAATTGAAATTAAGAAGTTGAAGTTCTGAATAATACCAATTATATTGTTGAGCAAAAGTTTTCATTAATGGCGGAACTGTCGTGATTTGAGAGGTGCGCCGCTACAAAGCTCTCTACCTCAATTGAGAAATAGTTTCTCATATATACTTCACCTCATAAGCCTGGCTTTCTTTTTCATATATTTTGTTTTCAATTGAACGAATTTATTGTATGACACCCCAACCCAATAACCGAAACGACTGAATTTTGGATATTTAAAAGTATTTGGGCTTGTGTTTTCATCCACTAGATTCAAATGCACGCAATGCGTGCTTCAAGTTATTAAAAAAAATATAATAGTTTTAGTATATCAACATTAAATTTTAAAATACAAAAAAAAAGCACGTTAGGTATTTTAGGTGCCCTGTGAAAGGGTTTTAATGTAATTAATCTTACTAAATTTTTAAAAATTTTAACAATTTATGAGAATGAGGGAGTGGAAGGGTGATAACCCACATGTTGTGGGTTCGATTCTCATCGTGGGGCTTTGGGGTAAGTTGTATTTAGATGTCTTGTGAGAGGGCGTTAATGTAATTTATCATACCAAATTTTTAAAATTTTCAGGTGGACACCAAATTCCTCAAAGGTTGAAATGTTACCTATAAATAAAGTATTATAAAAAAGTGTTACTTATCAAAAAGTGTTACCGTCAAAGTGTTACCTATGAAAAAGTGTTACCTTTAAATTGTTACCTATCAAAAAATGTTACATGTAAGTGTTACATATCAATAAAGTGTTACTATAGTATTACCTATGTGTTAATGAAAGTTGGATCTCAAAAAGTGTTACAATAGAGTGTTACCTTAGGTCAATTATGTAGTAGTGGGTAATCTTCGTCATTGATAAATGTTTTGGGAGAAGTCTGTATTTGGTAGTTTAGGAAATCTCTTTTTTGAGAAGGGAATACCTAACTTCTTCTTATAATAGCTTTGCCTTTGGCCTATAAGTGATTGATGTGAAAGATATGAAACACTAAAATTTAGATGATATAGATTAAATAAAAAACGTAGAAATAAAAGACCAAAGCTTATGTTCAAAGTAAGTTTATATAACCGACTAAAGGATGGTGGAGTTACTATAGAAGATTAGAATATGAGAAGGTTGTTGTGGACAGAATACGTAAAACCTATATGGTGAGGTGAAAAGGTGTGATCTTACTAATTTGCTTTTAAGGTTTAAGAGTTGAAGGGCGGATTAGTAATACTTATATGATGGATGATAGAACTATTATTAACAGATTAAGGTATATTATAAATGAAGGGATTGAGTTCAACCAAAATTTATAAGAAAATCCCAAATACAATATTCACTGCGTATATAAAAACACAAATAAGAAACGTTCAAAGAAATATTGAAATTAGAAAATTTATTTTAGATTTTCGTATCATGAATTTACAAACTAAAATAGATGGTTATTACAATTATTTATATGAAGCACATAGAAGGAAAGATATTGAAACAAAAGATGCGTTAATCAAATTAATAACTAAAACCCAAATTAAGAAAAATAAACTCTTAAAAAGAAAAATAGAACTCAAACATATACAAAATTCGTTATATATATGACAATTAAATCTCGAATTAAAAAGGCTATATGAAGAGCAAAATTAAAAATAATGATAATATTTTAGAAGCAGATATTAAAAACTCCGGAAATCGAAATAAAAGAAGAATGACTAGAATAAATAAAGGACAATAATGTTGAAGAAAATTTTAAAGACTTAGACAACCAAATAGAAATGTTAAATATACAAATAAAAAAATAGGAAGATATAGCTAGTAAAGCACACAAAGATTATGATGAATATAAAAAAAATAAATCAATCTTATACATATGAGTGAATTAGAGCAAGAAGGTAATCTAGTAAATAACCTAAAGATAATAAATACAAACATATTATTAATTATACAACTATTAAATGATAGCAAAACTGAGTCTAGCAATACAAAAGTTCCACTAGAATTAGATAAAAAGATCTTGAAAGAATAATCTTAGTTATTTGCCGAATTACTTCTAAAGAAAAGAATAGAAGTAGAATATAAGAGAGTCATTAAACAACTAGAATAATGAATAAAGACAAAAAGATTATTGATGATAATAGACAATTTGCAGAAATTATGAAAGAAAGATTATATTTAATAAAAGATAGAAAAGAAATGATATTAGAAAATGAATTTGAACGAGAAAGAAGATTAGCTAAACAAAGGGACTTAGTAGAGCTAACAAACATAGACATTAACAATCAAGAAAACAAAATAATAAATGACATATATAAAAAATTAGATAAATTAGAGAGAAGATATGATGAAAGAATCAGGAAAATAGAAGAATCAATAAAAAGTAGAAAATAATACTAAATAAATATTCGACAAAGTTTATAGAGTAGAAAATAATTTTAACGATGATATACAAAAGTTTAAAATAGAGAATAACAACAGATTTGACAAAATAGAAGAACAACTTTTATTGAATGTAAAAGAGAAAATTGAAATATCAGAAATTCAAGAATCAGATGAAGAAACAATAATGAATAATACTATAGAAACAATAGATACTGGTGTAGAAAGACTTGAAGTCAATAATACAGAAGAAAACAATGAAGATTTTAATTCAGACCAATTTAGTCAAGAATTTAGTTACTCAAAATATTCAGAATCTGAATTTATGATAGAAAAATAAAAGATCTTAATGTACTCACGGAAGATGACGATTATTATTACATGAAGACTAGTAGATACTATAAACCTATATTAAGAAAAAGAAATTTTTGTAGTAACAATAGAAATAAAGAACATATATGGAAGTATAGAAGCAAAATAGAAGATAACTATATACCAAAAGATATTCAAGTAGGAGAGACCATAAATTTAGATTGTTAAGAAAATGTTGATTTAGATATACGAAATTGGGTAGCCAAAATAAATGCAAAATTAATTGAAGCGAAAATCGCAGTTAATATTGCATCTAATTATATTGAAGGCACTATCACAAGAATAGTTAAAAACTGGTTAACTCACATGGGAACAATCACTAGGGGAAAAAAGGAAGGGTCGCAAGAAGAAGAAGGGTTTCCAAGGAAACCGCCCTCTTTTGTGAAGGGTCGCGGTTAGACTTAAAACCGCAACCCTCTTCAGCGTATGAAGGGTCTGCGGTTTTAAGGCTAACCGCAACCCTTTATGTGAAGGGCTGCGTTTTCTAGGATAAGCGCAGCCCTTCCTATCCCGCCCATTTCAACCTCGTGAGTTTTGCGTGCAACACACAAAAAGAGCACTCACTCGCAAATTTCCCTCGCACACTCACCACCCTCTCCCTCACACTCACTCGCACACTCACTCCTCTCCCTCACACTAACTCGCACTGCCCTAACGGCCATCACCGGAGCACCGACACATCGCCGGAGCGCCGTCCCATCGCCGGTGCACACTTCTTCTTCTCTTCTCTCAGCGTTGCCTGAGCTCCTTCTTTTTCTCTTCTCTCAGCGCGCCTTGACGCCACCACCACCACCACTACTGCATTGTCGGTAATTCCCCTCTCACTCTCTCTCCTCTTTGTTTTATTTAATTTCTCTTCTATTTTGTGTTGTAAAATGTGATTGTAGGGGTGGGGGGAGGGCTTGTGGAGGTGGGTAGGGGTGGGGGTGTCGGGGGCGGGGATGGCGGATGGGTGGGGAGGCCGGGCATGGGGTGGGGGGGGGGGGATCTGGAAAGCGGGGTGGGGGAGGGCGGGGATGCCTGGAGGTGGGGGGGGAGGGAGGGGGAGGCTGGGGATGGCGGGGGACGGTGGGACGCTGGAAGGGGTGGGGGAGGTCGGGGAGGCCGGGCATGGGGGGGGGGCGGGGGGATGCTGGAAAGGGGGTGGGGGATGGTGGGGAGGGTGGGCATGGGGTGGGGGAGGGTGGGCATGGGGTGGGGGGGGGTGGGCATGGGGTGGGGAAGGGGGTTGGGGAGGCCGGGTACGGGGGTGGGGGGAGGCGTGGGATGCCGGAAAGGGGGGGGGGAGGGCGGGGAGGCCGGACGGGGGTGGGGAGGACCGGGGAGGGTGGATAAGGGTGGGTGAGGCATTGTTTTCAAGGCATTGTTGTAAGTTGTAACACATGTTTGGTATCACTACTATCTTTCATTTTTCACATTATTAAATATATACATATTTAAAGTTAATTATTATATTACGTTCAAAAACTTGTCATATATTATTATTGCAATTTGATCGGTTGTTTTTTTTGTGTCGAAGGGAGGTTTTGGGTGGGGGGTGGGGTGGGGGGCCGCCATGGTGGGCCGCTGGGCTGGGCTATGGGCCGGTTGGGTCTTGGGGTGGTCGACAAAGAATGGGTGCAGGAGGTGGCAGAGGGTGGGCTGGGGGGGGGTGCGGGGAGTGAAGGGGGGGGGGTGGGGTGGGGGCGGGGGGGGGGGCGGGGAGTGGGGGGTGGGCAAAGGGGGCTGGGGTGGGAGTGCGGGGGTGGGCGGGGGGTGTGGGTGAGGTGATGGCGATGCATCTTCATCATTGAACATCAACAAGGATCATTCTCTCATTGCTATGGTAAGTGAAACTATGTTGGAGTTCAAAACTATGTCTAATGTCAAGTCTAGTGATTTCGAAGTTCTTGTGAGCTTGGTTCTTACTTAGTTGATTCGTCCATCAGTCCTTTTCTTTGTTTAGTTGTTTTTAATCATGTTTTAGTTGTTGTTTTGAGTTGTATTTCAATTCCCTAAAACTTGTACTCTTAAGTATCATTGAGTTATAATGAGAACTAGTTAAGTACAAGAGTCCTAGTTTGTTAGGAGTGTGAAAATGTTTGCGCATGAAGAGTCCTAGTACTAGTAGGTTTCTTTGTTAGAGTCCTAGTACTAGTAGGAGTTGTTTGATGTTGTAACATGTGCAGATCATGCTTGAGAATGCCGTTTGAATTAATGAAGCATGAAGGAGGAAGTTCAGCAAGGCAATGCTTAAAAATAGGAACCACTTCCTATTGTTAAGCCACGCCAACGCCCCACTCTCAACCACTTAGTGGAGCGTGCAAGGAGAGCCAAGGAAGTGGAAGTTTGTTCCACAATTCAAGCAAGGCATGTTGATCATGCCTTGGTGCCTCAACGCCACTCCTCTTTGTCCTAACACCATGATTCCTCCATGATCTACTCCATGTTCGACATTTTAGACTTAGTGGATGTAGTGTTTTATTTTGTTAATTTATTTTAAGTCATTAAATCAAAAAATTAGGACATGAACTTGTGTATTTAAGCATTCGAATCATCAATGAAAAAGCAGATTGAAGTTTAGGCCTAAAAAACCGAGTTAATTCTCAAACACTTGAATTGTTCTTGCTTTCTTGGATTTGGAAACATTGAGTGATTTTCGCTTTGCTTAATTAGTCCTATCTAGACTAATTTGTGATCTTAGGAACTTTAATTAACTAAGGTGGTGTGTCTGTATCCTTAGAAGGTTAAAGAAAGCTAAACTATCCCTCTAACACTTAGTCGAAGTTCCCTACTTCTCCTTAGTGTTTGTGTTGTTCGAAATTGTTCCTTGTGAGCTTCGAGTGTTACTCAGCCAGCTGACAGTGGCGGGGGGCTGGGGTGGGCGGGGGGTGGGGTGTGCGGGGGTGGGCGGGGGGGGGGCTTGGGGTGGGGGGGGGGGGTGGCTGGGCATGGCCGGGGGGGTGGGCGGGGGGTGGGGGGGGGTGGGGTGGGCAGGGGTGAGGTGTACTGGGCCGGGCAAGGGTGGGGGGGGGGCGGGGGGTGCAGGGGGGTGGGGTGGGTGTGGCTGGGCAGGGGTGGGCGGTGGGGTGGGGGGTGTGGGCGGGGGTGGGGTGTGGGGCTGGCAGGGGTGGGCGGGGGTGGAGGGTGCAATTTATTTTTAAAAAAGAAAAATTTGAATGTGAAGGGCTGCGGTTTTAAGCTTAAACCGCAGCCCTTCACTTAAATAGGGCTGCGGTTTAGGCTTAAAACCGCAGTCCTTCACATAGAGAAGGGTTGCGGTTTAAGCCGAAAACGCAGCCCTTCAAGCTTATAAGGGTCGCGTTTTGGCCTAAACCACAACCCTTCGTTGTGAAGGGTCGCGGCTAAAAACCACGGCTCTTCTTATTTATTGAAGGGCTGCTATGGAAAGGGTCTTGTCCGTCCAAAACCCCTTAGGGCTGTTTTGACCGCAGCCCTTCCTTGTTTTTCCACTAGTGAATAGAAAAAACAGAAATAAGAAGTACTAAGATAGAAGGACATGAAATGACATAGTCAACACAAATGTTGAAAAAATATGAAATTGCTATAAGAAGAGAATTCGGAAATTTAAATGCAGATTTAAAACATATAGAAGCTAAGAAAGAATATAGTAAATCTCAATTATATAATATGGAAATATGCTCTAAGTGCCCAGAGGATCTAAAAAGATACAATTGTGCTCTCCAAATGAATTATCATGAATAAGGAACAGAATCAACTGAGCAATTACCTATATTTCGAAAATTATACTTTGAAAAATTACCCATTCCTATAAATACTATGGTTCAAGAAGCATACTCTAAAGAACCTAAATTAGGTACCTTAGGAGAACAAATATCTTTCTTACAAACTTGGTATAAAAACTATTGTAAAAAACAAGCTAAAATAAGTGATTGCTATGAAAAATATGAAACACCAAAATTTGGTTGCTATAGATTAAATAAAACACGTAGAAATAAAAGACCAAAGTTTAGGCATAAGAAGTATAAAAGGTTTAAACCATATGGAACATATAGACACAAGAAGAAATTGAACATAAATTATTATATAAAAAGAAAAATTTATAAGTATATTAACAACCCAAAGAAGTGTAGGTGCTAGAATTGTGGACAAATAGGTCATATAGCAAGAGAATGTAAAATAAAGTAAATAAAAATCCTAAAGTAAATAAAAATATTAACTTTGTTGAATTACATATAGCTGAATATGAAATAGGGAAAAATAATATACCGCCAGAAGAAGAGATTTATGTTCTTGAATATGAAACAAAAAGTGATGAAATAATAATTAGCGAAGAAGATAAAGTTGAGACTACTAGTGATGGATAAAGAATTACAAGAAGTAGATTACGATGAAGTAGATTACGATGAAGAAATTTCTCCACAAAGTAAAGACCAAAGAGCTATTTTTGATCTTCAAAAGTATAATCAATTAAAGTACAAAAAAGATATTTGACAGAAACTTAATCAAGAAAATATTTAGAAAGAATAAGAACGAATATTTAGCGATAACTGATAGAGAACACTTTATTGATATAACTCAAGTGCAAGGTAATACTAAAGTTCCACTAATAACAAAGGAAGTGCTAAACGAGGAAATAACAAAAATTAACGGATCATTAGGAAATAAAACCAATTACTTTTAGATTTGTAGAATTGCGCAAGAATCGCGATAATAATAAAAGCAGATGATAGAATTAAAGAACCTATAGAGAAAGCTATTATAGCTAAACTTAAAGGACATCTAATTTACCAAAAGGTAAGGTTCATAATTAAACCAAATTATTCAATAAGCTTAATTGATAGGAATATAGAAAAGGCATTGGTTCGTCATTGGAAGCTAGATGGAATAAAGATGCTAAATGGATCTAAAGTAATGACAATACAATGTAAAAATGCTTACATACTAACTAACCAACACCAAGTTTATACTAAAAATAAATTAGGACCAATAACTATAGGTACCCCATTTATAGAACTTTTATTACCAATAGATAAAGGATTAAAATTATACTCTAAACCTAGCTACTTGAGTATTAGATATAGAAAAAGAAGAATTTTTAATCGGAGTCAAACCCCTGGAAAATAGAATCGACTATTTTGAGTACACTTATAACCAAATTCAATTTAAAACAAGAATAATCAATGGGTAATTTAACTTATATTCTTATAAAAATAGTTTTTGAAGGATATAAAAGTAGATACTACACCCCGATGGTAGATATAGGAGCAAAGAACCACAATTATGAAAAAAAACATTGTTTACCAGAATGGAAGAAATTAGGTACACCATTTAGGATAAATGGTTTTGATAATAATAGTAGCAGAATTACCTTTTATCAAACTAATGTACTCATACAAATTTGGAACAAAATATTATTTATACCTCGAGTATATTGCTTTGAATTAACAGGAAAAGATATGATATTAGGCAATAATTTCCTTAACCAATATAAACCAATTAGCATAGATAAAGATTTTCTTAAATTATTTACCCCATGTAAACACAAGTTGAAAGCTAAAATAGTAAAAAATAGGGCAAGAATATCTCAAGAATGGGAAAAATACAAAAAGGGAGAAGAAGAACAATTGGTTTAAAGAATGAAAACAAAGAAAGAAAACATCAATTTTGCAATAATAGATATTGAAATTTTATATTTAGATAAAATTACCCCTTTAAAAATAAAATTAGAAGAACTACATAATAAAAATCCATTAGCAAATTGGCACAAACACAAAACCGAAATACAAATCACATTAAAAAATCGAAATAGTATAATATCTCAAAAACCCTTTAATACACAAACAGATGAAGAAGAATTTAAAATGCATATAACAGAATTATTAGCAGGAAAATTAATTAGGCCAAGTAATTCTAAACATAGGAGTAGTGCATTTATAGTTAATAACCACTCAGAACCAAAAAGAGGAAAAACAAGAATGGTTATTGATTATAGAATTCTAAATGAGAAAAAAATTACATACAATTATCTAATACCTAATAAAATTCTAAAAATGAGACAAATACAAGGTTATAATTACTCCCCAAACTTTGATTGTAAAAGTGGTTTTCACCAGTTAAAATTAACTGAAGAATCCAAACAATTAACAGCATTCAAAGTACCTAATGGATTTTATGAATGGAATGTAAAACCATTTGGATAAAAAAATGCCCCTGGACGATTGCAAGCATTTATGGATAAATATCTCAATCAATTTTCAAATTGTGTAGTATATATTAATGACACACTAATATACTCCAAAGCACAAGAAGAATATTATAAATTATTAGAATAATTTATAGAAACAATAAAGAATAGTGGAATAGTCTTAAGTAAAAATAAAATGGAAATATTTAAACACAAATAGAATTTTTAGGATTCGAAATAGATAAAGCAGGAGTAAAAATGCAAGAACATATAGTTAAAAAAAATTCATAGAATTTCAATGGGAAATTAATACCAAGAAAGAAGTACAAAAATTCTTAGGAATAGTAAACCAATAGAATTTCAATGGGAAATTAATACCAAGAAAGAAGTACAAAAATTCTTAGGAATAGTAAACCAAGTCAGAGAATTTGTTCCAAAATTATCACAAATTACAGAACCACTTACTAAAAAGCTGAAAAAAGATCATGATTTTAGATGGACTGATACCGATTCAAAAAATTTGGAAAAAATCAAATAACTAGTTAGAAGATTACCAAAATTATGTTTTCCTGACGAAGATAAGGAATTTGTGTGGATAGTAGAAACTGATGCTAGCGAAATTAATAATGGTTATGGTGCAGTATTGAAATACAGATACAATAATGATGAAAGAGAATATATATGCAGATACCATTCAGGAACATTCAAGGCAAATGAAATAAATTGGGATATTAATAAAAAGGAGCTAAAGAAGTTAAATAAGGTATTAAAAAGTTTGAACCTTATATTGTTTACAAAAAAGTTATATTAAGAACATATAACATGATTGTTAAGTGTTGGCTGACACAGAAATTACAGGATTCCATTACAAGGTAGGAAATAAATAGGATAATAGCTGATATCAAACAATATGAGTTTAGAGTTGAATTAAGAAAAACTAATGAAAATTATTACGTAGATTATCTCTCCAGAGTTAGTTCAACAATTGATTCAAGAGAATCAAGAACAAAAACTATAGATAAATAAGTTATTAGAAAAGCTTAGTCTAGTGAAAAGAAGTAGAGAAAGCTCTAAAGATAATGACAGTGGCCAAAGATATCAAGAACAAGATAATGTTGCAAACAAAAGATCCCAGGTCAAAGGCAAAGCTATTATAAGAATAAGTTATGGATTCCCCTCTCAAAAAAGAGATTTCCTAAATTACCAAATACAGACTTCTCCCAAAACATTTATCAATGACGAAGATTACCCCAGCTTAGTCCCAATTACTTCTTGTAAAGACAAATTAACCCTTCGAACAAAACAGACAATGAACCCCTTAGTTAGACAGTATATATCGAATTCCCATACTATTGCCAACAAACTAAACACAGCTCCCCAAGTTACTATTTAAGATAAACATGGAGAATTAGAAAGAGGATATGCTACTAATCCTCTTCGAAAAACAAACGAGTTAATCGCATTACCAGGTTGTAATGTAAAGTTAATAAAAGCAGCTTGTGATTACGGATTACTCAATTCCGTATACACACTAACCGGAGAAGACTTATCCTTATTCCCTAGCCTATACAAGGTAACCAGAAGTTATTTACATATTACAATACCTAAAATGATTTTTGTACGATGTTATATAGCTACTGGCGAAGTTACTTATCAAGAGATAAAACCAGCCATAAGGTTTGTGAAAATAGGATGTACATTTGCGTACATCATTCCTGAAGAAATAAAGGCCCAACCAGAGATAAATTTTAATGAAGTGAAAGATATCCTTAGTGAAAGACGAGCTATAAAAATCATAGTTATTTGTGAAAGCCTATGTCATGCTATTACTACGCCTATATGGATTAATCATAAAGAAATAAATACATTAGTTATAACTCAAAGTAGGGAATATAGCCATGATACTGAAGAAACTATGAAAGCATAGGTATGGAGTCTCCTACATCCAGATGAGCCTCGTCAAACAAGATACATCTCAAACAATTTTATGACAAAAGATACGTTGAAGAATTATTGCAAGTGGATGCAACAAATAATAAACACTTATGCCAGATGTGCAAAAATCAGCAGGCAGTTGTACCTATGATTGAAGACTTGGAAGATAAGGAAGAATCCTCTAGCAGTACAACCTAGACCCCACGAGTTGATATAACCGACTAAAGGATGGAGTTACTATAAAAGATAAGGATAAGAGATAAGGTGATAAGCCAAAATCTGTTGTAACCTTAGAAAAATAGCCAGCTGTATGGCTTAAATTAAAGGTAACTTTTTATGTATGTCCTTTGAAGTAAAGAGAGAGGTAAGAGAGAAGATTTTTTGTAATGAACTCCTTGATGATACCTCGCCAAGATATATAGGCAAACAATATTACATAGGACGTACATAAAAAGTTACTTTGAAATTCTATGATATTTTTAGCTATATGTTCTTGCATTTTTACTCCTGCTTTATCTATTTTGAATCCTAAAAATTCTATTTGTGTTTTAAATATTTCCATTTTCTTTTTACTTAAGACTATTCCACTATTCTTTATTTTTTCTATAAATTATTCTAATAATTTATAATGTTCTTCTTGTGTTTTGGAGTATATTAGTATGTCATCAATATATACTACACAATTTGGTAATTGATTTAGATATTTATCCATAAATGCTTGGAATCTTCCAGGGGCATTTTTATATCCAAATGGTAATACATTCCATTCATAGAATCCATTAGGTACTTTGAATGTTGTTAATTGTTTAGAATATTCAGTTAATTTTAATTGGTGAAAACCACTTTTACAATCATACTTTGAGAAGTAATTATAGCCTTGTATTTGTCTCATTTTTAGTATTTTTATTAGGTATTAGATAATTGTATGTAATTGTTTTCTCATTTAGAATTCTATAATCAAATACCATTCTTGTTTTTCCTCATTTTTGTTCTAAATGGTTGTTAACTATAAATGCACTACTGCTATATTTAGAATTAGTTGATCTAATTAATTTTCCTGCTAATAATTCTGTTATACGCATTTTAAATTATTCTTCATCTCTTTGTGTATTATAGAAGGGTTTTTGAGATATTATACTATTTTGATGTTTTAATGTAATTTGTATTTCAGTTTTGTGTTTATGCCAATTTGCTAATGGTTTTTCATTACGTAGTTCTTCTAATTTTATTTTAAAAGGGGTAATTTTATCTAAATATAAAATTCCAATATCTATTATTGTAAAATTGATGTTTTCTTTCTTTGTTTTCTTTCTTTGAACTAGTTTTTCTTCTTCTCCCATTTTACATTTTTCCAATTCTTGAGATATTATTTCTCTAATTTTTATTATTCTAGCTTTCAACTTGTGTTTACATGAGGTAAATAATGTAAGAAAATCTTTATCTATGTTAATTGGTTTATATTGGTTACGGAAATTAATTCCTAATATCATATCTTTTCCTGTTAATTCAAAGCACTATACTCGAGGTATAACTAATATTTTGTTCCAAATTTGTATTTGTACATTAGTTTGATAAAGGGTAATTCTGCTACTATTATTATTAAAACCATTTATCCTAAATGGTGTATCTAATTTCTTCCATTCTGGTAAACAAAATTCTTTCATTATTATAGTTGCTGCTCCTGTATCTACCATCGGTGTGTAGTATCTATATTTTTTTTTTTTTTGGTCAAAGGTAAGTAGATTTCATTAATGCAATTACCAAAAAACAACCCCACACCAACAAAGATTGCCTGCCTAATAACAGAGCAACCAAACCTTTGCTAGCCTACAAAACAGAAGATGCAAACACTACAAGGCTACAACAAAAACAACCTAGTTAGACATAAGCTAATTCAGTCTAGCTAGACCTTCAAACCACTCCTTCTCTTCCTAACTCCATTTTTCATTAATTAGCTGTCTAACTCTATTACAGACATTATGCTTAACAGTACTAATAAGTACATCAGGTCTTGGAACTCTTTTCTCCAAGTAGGCACAATTTCTAGCATGCCAGATTTGATATACCAGGGCAGCTAATGCAGTTTGACAAATGCTCCTCTTCCTCTTGTTTGCATATTTCCTCGTCCATTTTCTCCAGCAGCTGTTAATCTGATCCATAGGAGTAGATGAAATAGCCAGCCATCTGCATATCTTCACATAACATTGCTGACTATACAGACATTGAAAAAAACAATGCTCTATCCTCTCCTCTTGAAGACCACACATCATACATAAGTTGTCATTAACTACTCCAATTTTAAATAAGTGTGCATTAGTTCTCAGCTTACCAAGAGCAGCCAGCCAAGCAATTACAGAATGCTTTGGGATGTTATATCTATTCCACACCCATTTACTCCATGGCACATTCCTAGAATCACCTTGTAACCACTTGTACCCCTCCTTTATGGAATAAGAATTCTGCCACTAAGTAGTGAACCCTGTCTTCATTTGCTCTTTAACACTGCATATCTGCTTCCAACCCCAGCCAACATCCTTTGGAGGCTTGTATTCCCACCAATCTCTAGTTTTAAGGTACACATGATGCACCCATTTGACCCACATCATTTCAGGCTTGTTAGCAACAAACCACACATACTTCCCAAGAGCTGCTATGTTCCATGTCACACAATTTCTTATCCCAAGACCACCCTGACTCTTTGTTTTGCATACCCAATCCCAAGCTACAAGAGGTGGTTTTGAGAGATCAACCTTCCCTTCCCATAGGAAAGCTCTACAAAGTTGTGTTATTTTCTGCAGCATACTTTTAGGAATTAAAACCATTTGAGCCCAGTAGGAATGAAGGCTCAGGAGAACAACATTTACAAGCACAATTCTTCCAGCATATGATAGACGTCTCAAGCTCCAACATCTAATCTTCACTAACATTCTGTCGACTAGCATTTCATAATCATGCTTGTTTAATTTTTTCGAATTTAAAGGAATCCCTAAGTATCTCACAGGGAGGGTTCCTTTCTTGAAACCAGTTACATCTATGATCTCCTGCTGTATCCTTTCATCCACATTACCATAATATATGGCAATTTTCTCTGGATTAGCAACTAAACCAGAGACTTGACCAAAATTCTGCAAAGCTTGAATTAATAACTTTACTGAATTTAGATTGCCTTTGCAAAAGAGCATCAGGTCATCAGCAAAAATCAAGTGATTAACCTGAGGTCTATTGCATCTGTAATGAAACTGAAATTCCTCCTTGCCTGCAATCTTTTTTAGTAACCTTGACAAGTATTCCATTCCCATCACAAATATGAGGGGTGAAATGGGGTCACCTTGTCTAATTCCCCGAAGCTCCTTTGAAGAACCCATGGTTACCCCCATTCACATGCAAGGTGTAGCTAGGGGTTGTTATGCATTCCATCACCCACCTTGTAAAACTGCTCCGGGAAACCCAAACCAATCATCATGTCCCCGAATGAAACCCCCAGTCAAAAGAATCATATGCTTTCTGCAGATCAACCTTTATTGTGCATCTAGGGGGAAGATTCTTCTTGTTAAAACCTCTCACGATATCCTGACATATCATAATGTTTTGTATTATCACTCTTCCACTTACAAAGGCACTTTGAGCTTCATTTATCAACCCTGGGAGAACCATTTTGATTCTACTGCACAATAATTTTGAGATAATCTTGTAAACAACATTGCAAAGATACTATAGGCCTAAAGTGCTTAACACTTGTAGGTTGATCTATTTTAGGAATGAGGGATAATGTAGTGCAGTTTAATTGTTTCATCGCCTTGCCAAAATCGTAGAAATCTAAAACAACTTTAGTAACATCTTCTCCCACTATATGCCATGCTTGCTTAAAGAAGAAACTTGTGAATCCATCAGGCCCTGGAGCCTTATTGTTCCCAAATTCAAACAAGGCATTTTTCACCTCCTCCTTCTGAAACCTCATACAAAGTAACTCTTGCTGAGCTGGGGTTATTGAGGGTCCCAAATTTATCACTCTTCTTCTAATTTTCAGTCTTACCCCATTTGCACTACCAAGCAACTTTTGATAGTATTCCACAAAGGCATCTGTAATAGCATTTTCTCCCTGGACCACATTACCATGAATGTCTTCAATACTATCCTATTTTGGATTCTCCTTTTCCTCAGTTGTGCATGAAAAAAAGCTGAATTACAGTCACCCTCATTCATCCAATGAGATTTTGCCTTTTGAGCTAGGAAACTCAATCTGGCTTTATTCAATCTTGTGAAGGATTCTCTAGTCACCAATTCATCAGCTGTTGATGCCTCCCCTTTCTTGAGTTTCAACTGAATTTCTTCAAGTTTGTTCCTTGCAGCATCAGCCTCAGCCTCTATATTTGAGAAACATTGCCTATTTAATGTTTTAAAAGGCATTTTCAGTTTCTTCAATTTAGAGACCACTTGAAACATCAGAGTACCAGTAATAGGATCTCTCCAATTCTCCTTTACCATACTTAGGAACCTATCAGATTCACACCACATATTGAAAAATCTAAAAGGCTTGGCCCTTTTATTTACTTCTCTATGGATTCTCACAACACAAGGACAGTGATCATAGCATCCTTTTGGCAAGAAAGCAGCTTCAGTGAATGGAATGCAAAGCTCCCATTGTCCATTCACTAGGACTCTATCAATTTTAGTAGCACATAATCATCCTCCTGCTGCTTATTGGACCAAGTAAAAAAGGGTCCAGTCATTTTAGCATCACCTAAGCCACAACTATCCACACAATTCCTGAAACTTTCAATTTCACTAAATGAAACAGGCTGACCTATTCTTTCATTCAAATTCAGGATATTATTAAAATCTCCCATCACCACCCATTTAGTGTTCATGACAATTCACTTCTTTTTTCTTTCTCATTATGGCCATACACCATACTCAAACAGAATTGAACTCCAGATGCCTTGTGATTCACTACACCATAGATCATCTGATCTGTCACCATTCTCACATCAACAGTAAAGCAAGAGGGTATCCATACTAGCCAAATCCTACCTCCAGGATGGGTAGAATAATTAGTAGCAATTGACCAATTGGGGCATACTCTAGGGAAGACTTTTGCAAAATTACCAGTCTTCACCCTAGTTTCTAGGAAGCCAAAAAGTCCTACATTCTGATTTTGGATAAACTTCCTAAGATCAAAATGCTTCCATGGACTATTTAGGCCCCTAACATTCCAAAATCCAAAATTATCCATTTAGAATGAGGGTGTCCACCCCAGACTGAGGTGCTCCTTCATTCCCACTCACCATCTGTCCTTCATTCACATTATGCTCCTTAGTCATTTCATTAACTTCATCCACTTTAGCAGCTAGCTCACCATTCATTGTATTCAGAGGATGATGAATCACTCCACATGTGACTTCACCTTCCTGCATCCCCATCTGTGTCTTCTGGTCAGTTTTAGCTTCTTGTACCTTATGTGGTACAGTAGCTTTTACCACCCATACCTTCTTTATCTTTAGTTTTTTTCTCTCCTTTTGAACCTCCTCCTTCTTCTTCCTACACACCTCACCATCATGACCAATTCCACCACATTCATCACATTTTATTGGCCTCCATTCATACTTGATCATTTGTGAGGTTAGGACACCATTTTCATTTTCAAATTCAATCTGATCCGGTAACTCATCACCAAATTTGACCTCAACCATGACTCTTGCAGCATCCAGTCGTTCTTTCTGAGTTGTTACTTTATCAGTTTTAATAGGCTTCCCTATTCTGCTCGTCAATTTCATCAAAGTATTCGCTCCCTAATACTTAATATGTAAACCAGGTAATTGCACCCAGATTGGTACCATATCAGTATTCGTACATTCTAAGTTGAGATCTACAGTCCTTTCCTTCACCACCACTGGTTTACTATCAAACATCACATGATCCAGTTCTAGTGCTTTGATTTTATCTACAGCAGTTTTGAATCTAATCAGGAAAATGCCATTTGGCCATACAACAATTCTGTCTATATTGAATTTACCCCAAATTCTCCGTGCATACGTACAGAGTACATGATAAGGTGGTTTAGCACCAACAAGCAATCGCCGAACTCCAGAAATTAATCTCCTCAGAAATATCCTCATTTGTAATTTTAATCACATCATTACAGTTCGATTTCTTACCTTCCAGATTGAGTCCTTCATCTCTCAAACCATGAAGCAAGGTATTACTCCATCGCTCACCTTTTTCAGAGGTTGTAGGTTATTTTACCGGTCGTCTTATTGAAGTAATCCATTGATTAAGAGTTTCATCAGTTGTCTTCCTAGCTTCAATTGATTGTTGATGGATTCGTTCATTAATCGAACAATCTGAATCCGAATCCTCAGACCACTCTAATGGTGGAATTAACGATTTCTCTCTCATCGATCTAGCCTTACTTTTATTGCGAATCAATTGCCTTCCTCTATCACTCCTGGATTGTTGGCCATTTCCCTTTGAGTTACTCCCAGTTGCCATAGCCTCAGCGCGAGCTGAATGGTGTTACTTCGCGGAAAATTTGAAATTGTAGAGAGAAGGTAGAGCTTCTCTCTCTAACTTCATTTTATATATCATTGTTTTAATTAGTACCAGTATCCAATTTTATATCCTTCAAAATTTATTTTAATAAGAATATACGTTTAATTACTCATTGATTATTCTCATTTTAAAATGAATTTGGTTATAAGTGTACTCAAAATAGTCTAATTCTATTATCCTGGGTTTGACTTTGTTTTAAAATTCTTTTCTTAATATAATTTTGTCACTTAGGCTTACTTCATATTCGATATTTATATTTTGTGTTGCAATTTTTGTTGTAATAATTACTATTCCTTTAAGTTTTAAATTATTGTACATTATTTTATCTAACAATTTATCTATATAGATTGAATTATTTTCCATAATTATATCTATTTGTGCTTTTAAGTTTTCTCCTTCAATTTGTATTATAATATTATAATCTTATGACTTTAATTGAATAGGTTGATCATTATCTTTTTGTTCTCTAGATATGGAAAAACTCATTCTTCTTTTTACTATATCTAGTTCTCCATAGCTAGGTTTAGAGTATAATTTTAATCCTTTATCCATAGGTAATAAAAGTTATATAAATGGGGTATCTATAATTATTGGTCCTAATTTATTTTTAGTATAAACTTGGTCTTGGTTAGTGAGTATGTAAGCATTTTTACATTGTACAATCATTACTTTAGAACCATTTAGCATCTTTATTCCATCTAGTTTCCAATACAGTAACCAATGCCTTTTCTATATTCCAATCGCTTAAGTTTATTGAATAATTTGGTTTAATTATGAACCTTACCTTTTGGTAAATTAAATTTCCTTAAAGTTCAGCTATAATAACTTTCTCTATAGGTTCTTTATTTCTATCATCTGCTAATTCTAATTCCATCAGAGTATCTATTCCTACTTTAAAACATGCATTTATTATTATCTCGTTGTCGCCAATTCTACAAATCTAAAAGTAATTGTTACTTTCCTAATAATTTGTTAATTTTTGTTATTTCCTCGTTTAGCACTTCCTTTGTTATTAGTGGAACTTTAGTATTACCTTGCACTTGTGTTATGTCAATAACGTGTTCTCTATCGCCTATCACTAAATATTCGTTCTTATCCTTTCTAAATATTTTCTTGATTAAGTTTCTCTCAAATATCTTATTTGTTGACAAAGTAAATCCTTCATACTTTAATTGATTATACTTTTGAAGATAAAAAATAGCTCTTTGGTCTTTACTTTGTGGAGTAATTTCTTCATCGTAATCTACTTCCTTAATTCTTTATCCATCACTAGTAGTCGCAACGTTATCTTCTTCGCTAATTATTATTTCATCACTTTCTATTTCATATATATATCTCTTCTTCTGGTGGTATAATATTTTTCCCCATTTCATATTTTGCTATATATAATTTAATAAAGTTAATATTTTTATTTACTTTATTTTTACATTCTCTTGCTATATGACCTATTTGTCCATAATTGTAGCACCTACACTTCTTTGGGTTATTAATATACTTTTAAATTTTTCTTTTTATAAAATAATTTATGTTCGATTTCTTCTTGTGTCTATATTTTCCATAGGTTTAAACTTTTTATACTTCTTATGCCTAAAATTTGGTCTTTTATTTCTATGTGTTTTATTTAATCTATAGCATCGAAATGTTGGTGTTTCATATTTTTCACAAGTAATCACTTATTTTTGCATATTTTTAAAAGCTTTTTGGTTACTAACTTTTGTACAATAGTTTTTATACCAAGTTTGTAAGAAAGATATTTGTTCTCCTAAGTTACCTGATTTAAGTTATTTATAGTATGCTTCTTGAACCATAGGATTTATAGGAATGGGTAATTTCTCAAAGTATAATTTTTGAAATATAGCTAATTTCATAGTTGTTTCTGTTCCTAATTCGTAATAGTTCATTTGAAAAGCACAATTGTATCTTTTTTGATCTTCCTGGGCACATAGAGCATATTTCCATATTATATAATTGAGATTTACTATATTCTTTGTTAGCTTCGATATGTTTTAAATCTGCATTTAAATTTCCAAATTCTCTTCTTATAGCAATTTCATATTTTTTCAACATTTGTGTTGACTTTGTCATTCCATGTCCTTCTATCTTAGTACTTCTTATTTCTGTTTTATCTATTGTTTCTATGTGAGTTAACCAACTTTTAACTATTCTTGTAGTAGTTCCTTTTCAAATGACCTATTACGAATTAGGAACACCTAAAATCATGATCATTTTTCAGCTTTTTAGTAAGTTCTGTAAATTATGATAATTTTGGAACAAAATTCTCTGACTTGGTTTACTATTCCTAAGAATTTTTGTAATTTTTTGTTGGTATTAATTTCCCTTTGAAATTCTATGATTTTTTGAGCTATATGTTCTTGCATTTTTTACTCCTGCTTTATCTATTTCGAATCATAAAAATTCTATTTGTGTTTTAAATATTTCCATTTTCTTTTTACTTAAGAATATTCCACTATTCCTTATTATTTCTATAAATTGGTCTAATAAATTATAATGTTATTCTTGTGTTCTGGAGTATATTAGTATGTCATCAATATATACTACACAATTTGGTAATTGATTTAGATATATATCCATAAATGCTTGGAATCGTCCAGCGGCATTTTTATATCCAAATGGTAATACATTCCATTTATAAAATCCATTCGGTACTTTGAATGTTGTTAATTGTTTAGATTCTTCAGTTAATTTTAATTGGTGAAAACCACTTTTGCAATAAAATTTTAAAAGTAATTATAACCTTGTATTTGTCTCATTTTTAGTATTTTATTAGGTATTGGATAATTATATGTAATTGTTTCCTCATTTAGAATTCTATAATCAATAACCATTCTTGTTTTTCCTCTTTTTTGTTCTGAATGGTTGTTAACTATAAATGCACTACTGCTATGTTTAGAATTACTTAGCCTAATTGATTTTCCTGCTAATAATTCTGTTATATGCATTTTAAATTCTTCTTCATCTCTTTGTGTATTATTAAAGGGTTTTTGAGATATTATACTATTTTGTCCTTTTAATGTAATTTGTATTTCAGTTTTGCGTTTGCCAATTTGCTAATGAATTTTCATTACATAGTTTTTCTAATTGTATTTTAAAGGGGTAATTTTATCTAAATATGAAATTCCAATATCTATTATTGCAAAATTGATGTTTTCTTTCTTTGTTTTCATTCTTTGAACCATTTTTTCTTATTCTCCCTTTTTACATTTTTCCCATTCTTGAGATATTATTTCTCTATTTTTTACTATTCTAGCTTTCAACTTGCGTTTACATGGGGTAAATAATGTAAGAAAATCTTTATCTACGCTAATTGGTTTATATTGGTTAAGGAAATTATTTCCTTATATCATATCTTTTCCTGTTAATTCAAAGCAATATACTCGAGGTATAATTAATAGTTTGCTCCAAATTTGTATTTGTACATTAGTTTGATAAAGGGTGATTCTGCTACTATTATTATTAAAACCATTTATCCTGAATGGTGTATCTAATTTCTTCCATTCTACTAAACAATTTTCTTTCATAATTGTTGTTGCTGCTCCTGTATCTACCATCGATGTGTAGTATCTACTTTTATATCCTTCAAAAATTATTTTTATTAGAATATAAGTTAAATTACTCATTGATTATTCTTGTTTTAAATTGAATTTGGTTATAAGTGTACTTACAATAGTCTGATTCTATTTTTCAGGGTTTGACTTTGTGTAAAAAATCTTTTCCTAATATAATTTTGTCACTTAGACTTACTTCATATTCTACATTTATATTTTGTGTTGCAATTTTTTGTTGCAATAATTACTTTTCCTTTAAGTTTTAATTTATTGTACATTATTTTGTCTAATAATTTATCCATATAGATTGAATTATTTTCAACATTTATATCTATTTATGCTTTTAAGTTTTCTCCTTCAATTTGAATTATAATATAGTAATCTTGTGACCTCAATTGAATAGGTTAATCATTATCTTTTTGTTCTCTAGATCTGAAAAAACTCATTCTTCTTTTTACTATATCTAGTTCTCTTTAGCTAGGTTTAGAGTATAATTTTAATCCTTTTTTCATTGGTAATAAAAGTTCTATAAATGGGGTATCTATAGTTATTGGTCCTAATTTATTATTAGTATAAACTTGGTGTTGGTTAGTTATGTAAGCATTTTGTACATTGAACTATCATTACATTAGATCCATTTTGCATCTTTATTCCATCTAGCTTCCAATATAGAACCAATGCCTTTTCTATATTCTTATCAGTTAAGCTTATTGAATAATTTGGTTTAATTATGAACCTTACCTTTTGGTAAATTAGATTTCCTTAAAGTTCAGCTATAATAGCTTTCCCTATAGGTTCTTTAATTCGATCATCTGCTAATTCCAATTCCAACGGAGTATCTATCCCTTCTTTAAAACATGCTTTTATTATTATTTATGTCGCTGCCAATTCTACAAATCTATATTGCTTTACTTCCTAATGATTTGTTAATTTTTGTTATTTCCTCGTTTAGCACTTCCTCTTTTATTAGTGGAACTTTAGTATTACCTTGCACTTGTGTTATGTCAATAACGTGTTCTTTATCGCCTATCACTAAATATTCGTTCTAATGCTTTCTCGAATATTTTCTTGATTAAGTTTCTCTCAAATATCTTATTTGTTGACAAAGTAAATCCTTCATACTTTAATTGATTATACTTTTGAAGATCAAAAATAGCTCTTTGGTCTTTACTTTGTGGAGTAATTTTTTCATCGTAATATACTTCCTGGAATTATTTATCCATCACTTGTAGTCTCAACGTTATCTTCTTCGCTAATTATTATTTCATCACTTTCTATTTCATATTCTAGAACATATATCTCTTCTTATGGCGGTATATTATTTTTCCCTATTTCATATTCAGCTATATGTAATTCAATAAAGTTAATATTTTTATTTACTTTAGGATTTTTATTTACTTTATTTTTACATTCTCTTGCTATATGACCTATTTTTCCACAATTGTAGCACTTACACTTCTTTGGGTTATTAACATACCGATAAATTTTTCTTCTTATAAAATAATTTCTGTTCGATTTCTACTTCGTCTATATTTTCCATATGGTTTAAACTTTTTTTACTTCTTAGGCCTAAACTTCGGTCTTTTATTTCTACGTTTTTTATTTAATATATAGCATCCAAATTTGGTGTTATATATCTTTCACAGCAATCACTTATTTTAGCTTGTTTTTCAAAAGCTTTTTGGTTATTAACTTCTGTACAATAGTTTTTATACCAAGTTTGTAAGAAAGATATTTTTTCTCCTAAGGTACATGATTTAGGTTCTTTAGAGTATGATTCTTGAACCATAGTATTTATAGGAATAGATAATTTTTCAAAGTATAATTTTCGAAATATAGTTAATTGCTCAGTTTTTTCTCGTTCCTAATTCATAATAATTCATTTGGAAAGCACAATTGTATCTTTTTAGGTCTTCATGGGCACATAGAGCATATTTCCATATTATATAATTGAGATTTACTATATTCTTTGTTAGCTTCGATATGTTTCAAATCTACATTTAAATTTCCAAATTCTCTTCTTATAGCAATTTCATATTTTTTCAACATTTGTGTTGACTTTGTCATTTCATGCCCTTCTATCTTAGTACTTCTTATTTCTGTTTTGTCTATTGTTCCTATGTGAGTTAACCAGTTTTTCAAATCTTCATTGTTTTCTTCTATATTATTGACTTCAAGTCTTTCTACTCCAGTACTATTGTTTCTATAGTATTATTCATTATTGTTTCGTCATCTGATTCTTGAATTTCTGATATTTCACTTTTTTCTTTTTCATTCAATATGAGTTGTTCTTCTATTTTGTGAAATCTGTTATTATACTCTATTTTAAACTTTTGTATTTCATCGTTAAAATTATTTTCTACTCGATAAACTTTGTCTAAAATTTGTTTAGTATTATGATTAATAATTTTTATTGATTTTTCTATTTTCCCGATTCTTTCATCATATCTTCTCTCTAATTTATCTAATTTTTTTTTATATATGTCATTTATTGTTTTGTTTTCTTGATTGTTACTTTCTATGTTTGTTATCTCTACTAAGTCCCTTTCTTTAGCTAATCTTCTTTCTCTTTCAAATTCATTTTCTAATATCATTTCTTTTCCATCTTTTATTAAATATAATCTTCCTTTCATAATTTCTGCAAATTGTCTATTATGATTGTTTTATATATTTAGAATAGACCATCATTATATCTTATTATTTCTTCATTAATAATCTTTTCGTCTTTATTCATTATTCTAGTTGTTTAATGACTCTCTTATATTCTACTTCTATTCTTTTCTTTAAAAGTAATTCGGGAAATAACTGAGAGTATTATTTAAATATCTTTTTATCGATAATCTCATAACCCTGTTCTTCTAATTCTAGTGGAACTTTTGTATTGCTAGACTCAGTCTAGCTATCCTTTAATAATTGTATAATTAATAACATGTTTGTATTTATTATCTTTAGGTTATTTACTAGATTACCTTCTTGCTCTATTTCACTCATATATATAAGATTGATTTATTTTTCTTATATTCATTATAATCTTTATGTGCTTTACTAGCTATATATTTCTGTTCTTTTATTTGTATATTTAACGTTTCTATATGGTTGTCTAAGTCTTTTAAATTTTCTTCAACATTATTGTCCTTTGTTAGTTTTGCTTTTTCTGCTATCATTTCTTTATTTATTCTAGCCATTCTTCTTTTATTTCGGTTTCCTAAGTTTTTAATATCTGCTTCTAAAATTGTTATCATTATCTTTAATCCTGCTCTTCTTATAGCCTTTTTTAATTTGCGATTTTATTGTCATATATATAACGAATTTTGTATATGTTTGAGTTTATTTTTCTTTTTAAGAGTTTATTTTTCTTAATTTGGGTTTTATTTGTATAACAATCATAATAGACAATTTGCAGAAATTATGAAAGGAAGATTATATTTAATAAAAGATGGAAAAGAAATGATATTAGAAAATGAATTTAAGAACATTAGCTAATGAAAGGGACTTAGTAGAGATAACAAACATAGAAAGTAACAATCAAGAAAACTAAACAATAAATGACATATATAAAAAAATTAGATAAATTAGAGAGAAGATATGATGAAAGAATCAGGAAAATAGAAGAATCAATAAAAATTCTTCATCATAATACTAAACAAATATTAGACAAAGTTTATAGAGTAGAAAATAATTTTAACTATGAAATACAAAAGTTTAAAATAGAGTATAATAACAGATTTGACAAAACAGAAGAACAACTTATATTGAATTTAAAAGAAAAAAGTGAAATATCAGAAATTCAAGAATCAGATGACGAAACAATAATGAATAATACTAGAAATTATATATCTCAGAATATTATGTTACTTTTATCTTAATTTACTACACACCGATGGTTATTTATAAATGTTATTAAAAAGTTTGAACTTTATATATGCAAAACCAAGGTTCAAACTAAAATTCATAATCTCAAAAAGTTTTTCTATAATTTTCTTAACCACGCAAAGTTGGTATCAGAGCAAGGAGAAGTTATTTTCATATCGGGATAACTTCCTAAGAAGAGAATTTTACCATTCTCTAATTCACTCATATGTATAAGCTTCGTAACCAAGGTGAATTGGGCATCTGAAACCATTCTTGAGAATACTATAGAAATTAGTTTCGTAGAGATAACAAACATAGAAAGTAACAATCAAGAAAACAAAACAATAAATGACATATATAAAAAAATTAGATAAATTAGAGAGAAGATATGATGAAAGAATCAGAAACATTGAAGAATCAATAAAAATTATACATCATAATACTAAACAAATATTAGACAAAGTTTATAGAGTAGAAAATAATTATAACAATGAAATACAAAAGTTTAAAATAGAGTATAATAACAGATTTGACAAAATAGAAGAACAACTTATATTGAATGTAAAAGAAAAAAGTGAAATATCAAAAATTCAAGAATCAGATCACGAAACAATAATGAATAATACTATAGAAACAATAGATACTGGAGTAGAAAGACTTGAAGTAAAAAATATAGAAGAAAACAAGGAAGATTTTAATTCAGACCAATCTAGTCAAGAATTTAGTTACTCAAAATATTCAGAATCTGAATTTATGACAGAAAAAGATCTTAATGTACTCACGAAGATGACGATTATTATTACATGAAGACTAGTAGACACTATAAACCTATACTAAGAAAAGAAGTTATGGTAGTAACAATAGAAATAATGAACACATATGGAAGTATCGAAGCAAAATAGAAGATAACTATATACCAAAAGATATTCAAGTAGGAGAGACCTTAAATTTAGATTGTTCAAAAAATGTTGATTTAGATATACAAAATTGGGTAGCTAAAATAAATGCAAGATTAATTGAAGCAAAAATCCCAGTTAATATTGCATCTAATTATATTGAAGGAACTATCATAGGAATAGTTAAAAACTGGTTAACTCACATAGGAACAATAGACAAAACAGAAATAAGAAGTACTAAGATAGAAGGTCATGAAATACTAGAGTCAACACAAATGTTAAAAAAATATGAAATTGCTATAAGAAGAGAATTTGAAAATTTAAATGCAGATTTAAAACATATAGAAGCTAAGAAAGAATATAGTAAATCTAAATTATATAATATGGAAATATGCTCTATGTGCCTAGAAGATCGAAAAAGATACAATTATGTTTTCCAAATGAATTATTATGAATTAGGAATAGAAACAACTGAGCAATTAGCTATATTTTGAAAATTATACTTCAAAAAATTACCCATTCCTATAAATACTGTGGTTCAAGAAGCATACTCTAAAGAACCTAAATCAGGTACCTTAGTAGAACAAACATCTTTTTACAAACTTGGTACAAAAACTATTGTACAGAAGTTGATAACCAAAAAGCTTTTAGAAAACAAGCTAAAATAAGTGATTGGTGTGAATGATATGAAACACCAAATTTTAGATGCTATAGATTAAATAAAAAACGTAGAAATAAAAGACCAAAGTTTAGGCCTAAGAAGTATAAACTATTTAAACCATATGGAAAATATAGACACAAGAAGAAATCGAACAGAAATTATTATATAAGAAGAAAATATTTAGAAAGGATAAGAACAAGTATTTAGTGATAGCTGATAGAGAACACGTTATTGATATAACTCAAGTGCAAGGTAATACTAAAGTTCCATCAATAACAAAAGAAGTGCTAATCGAGGAAATAACAAAAATTAATCGATCATAAGGAAATAAACCAATTGCTTTTAGATTTGTAGAATTTGCAGCAACACAGATAATAATAAAAGAATGTTTTAAAGAAGGAATAGATACTCCGTTGGAATTAGAATTAGCAGATGATAGAATTAAAGAACCTATAGAGAAAGCTATTATAGCTGAAGTTAAAGGAAATCTAATTTACCAAAAGGTAAGGTTCATAATTAAATCAAATTATTCAATAAGCTTAACTGATAAGAATATAGAAAAGGCATTGGTTCTATATTGGAAGCTAGATGGAATAAAGATGTTAAATGGATATAAAGTAATGACAGTACAATGTAAAAATGCTTACATACTAACTAACCAACACCAAGTTTATACTAAAAATATATTAGGACCAATAACTATAGATGCCCCATTTGTAGAACTTTTATTACCAATGGCTAAAGGATTAAAATTATACTGTAAACCTAGCTATGGAGAACTAGATATAGTAAAAAGAAGAATGAGTTTTTTCAGATCTAGAGAACAAAAAAATAATGATCAACCTATTCAATTGAGGTCACAAGATTACTATATTATAATTCAAATTGAAGGAGAAAACTTAAAAGCACTAATAGATATAAATGTGGAAAATAATTCAATCTATATGGATAAATTATTGGACAAAATAATGTACAATAAATTAAAACTTAAAGGAAAAGTAATTATTACAACAAAAATTGCAACACAAATTATAAATGTAGAATATGAAGTAAGTCTAAGTTACAAAATTATATTAGGCAAAAAATTTTTAAACAAAGTCAAACCCTGGAAAATAGAATCAGACTATTTTGAGTACACTTATAACCAAATTTAATTTAAAACAAGAATAATCAATGAGTAATTTAACTTATATTCTTATAATAATAAATTTTGAAGGATATAAAAGTAGATACTACACACCGATGGTAGATACAGGAGCAACAACCACAATTATGAAAGAAAATTGTTTACCAGAGTGGAAGAAATTAGATACACCATTCAGGATAAATGGTAAAAGAAATTAGATACACCATTCAGGATAAATGGTTTTAATAATAATAGTAGCAGAATTACCTTTTATCAAACTAATGTACAAATACAAATTTGGAACAAAATATTAATTATACCTCGAGTATATTGCTTTGAATTAACTAGAAGAGATATGATATTAGGAAATAATTTCCTTAACCAATATAAATCAATTAGCATAGATAAAGATTTTCTTACATTATTTACCCCATGTAAACACAAGTTGAAAGCTGGTTCAAAGAATGGAAACAAAGAAAGAAAACATTAATTTTGCAATATTAGATATTGGAATCTTATATTTAGATAAAATTACCCCTTTAAAAATAAAATTAGATGTAATGAAAATCCATTAGCAAATTGGCACAAACACAAAACTGAAATACAAATTACATTAAAAGATCAAAATAGTATAATATCTCAAAAACCCTTTTGATATGAATGCTCAACTAGGATAGTTAAACACTCAAGAGTACACGCCAACTTGAATAAGAACAATGGAAAAAAACCGAAACTAGTAACAAGTAACAAGGGATATTTCTTAATGAATGATCACTCCTGAAACACTCACAAGAATCTTAAACACACTCAAACCACTCCTGGAATTAAGTTGTTTAATCACTAAAAAGATTAACACTCCTGAAAATCTAATTAATGGCTGAAATTAAGGTTCATGAAACAATCATCAACTTACCACAATTTTATGTAAATTCACTCTAACCATACAATAGGTTAGGCGCCTATTATTTACAAGGAGTAAGCAAGAAAACCTTGCTCCCCAAGCACACACTAAGCCACGACACAAGCATAGTAAATTAGGAAAGTATTCCCCCTTAATTCTAACCTAGAATCTAGCTAGATTTAAGAAAACAAAAGCATAAGGAAAGATAACAAGTACTTTCCTTAATTACAACCAAATGACAAGGTACAAGGACAACCCCCTTGCACGCCACTCCAACCTTCCAACTAAAGGTAACTTTCCTAAAATACAACCATGACAACTAACTCTTAAGCACCGAAATCACTTAGGGATTTTCAGACATTATTGAAGTAAAAAAACAACTCAACTAACTGACTAACATTTTAAACTAACAATGACACTAATATAAAATGCTAATCAGTTTCTTCCTCGACCCAAGTGACACATGACACAAATGCATTCTTGTTAGCCATCAATGTGAACCCCATGTGTTCCATCAAAAGTGAGAGTGGCTCATCTTGGACTGATGCCTCTGGATCCGCATCATTCATCCTTTCTTCAAAAGAATTTGCCTTAAATTCTCATCATCATGGTAAGGAGAAAGATCACCAACATTAAAGGTAGCAGGCACATTACCATAATCACTAAGCAAGTCGATTTTGTAAGCACCATCACCAACTACCCCAATGACTTCGAAAGGACCATCAACTCTAGGCATCAACTTGTTCTTCCTTTTGCTCGGAAACCTTTCCTTCCTTAAGTGTATCCGTACTAGGTCACCTTCCTTGAACTTAGGTTGGCGCCTTTGCTTGTTAGCTCGTTCCTCGTATTGCTGATTCATTTTCTCGATTTGAGCTTTAACTTGCGCACAAGTCTTGTTAAAAGCGTCCAGCCTTTTCTTTGAATCCGCACGTATCTCACTTTTAGGAAAAGTAACAAGATCAACAGGAAGAAAGGGGTTAACTCTATAAACTACCTCAAATGGAGAACGCAAAGTTGTGTCTGAATGTGATCGGTTGTAAGTAAATTCCGCATGAGCAAGCTTCACATCCCAATCCTTTTGCGTCTTACTCACAAGGCCACGCAACAAAGAACTAAGAGTTCTATTTGTGACTTCAGTTTGGCCATGAGTTTGAGGGTGATGGCTAGTGCTAAATAAGAGTTTTGTTCCCACCATCTTCCACAAACACCTCCAAAAGGGGCTAAGGAACTTAGAGTCCCTATCCGAAACAATGCTTCTAGGAATGCCATGGAGTCTAGTTACCTCATTGAAGTACAAATCAAGCAACATGTGAAGCATCATCCATCTTGTGCATGGGAATGAAATGAGCCATCTTCGAAAACCTATCCACAACTACCATGATAGCATCTTTGCCTCTTTGAGTTCTAGGCAAGCCAACAATGAAATCCATGCTCACACTATCCCAAGGATGATCCGGAACTGGTAGAGGAGTGTAATTGTGTAAAGCCCCTTATGAAAGGTGCTTTTGAACTTTTGGGACGTTGCACACTTGGTCACCGCCATATGCACATCTTTGATCATGCTAGGCCAATAAAAATGTTCACTCAACGTATCAAGTGTCTTTTGAATGCCAAAATGACCAGCAATACCTCCACTATGCACTTCACGAACTAAAAACTCACGCACCTTGATCTTTGGAACACACAACTTGTTTCCTTTAAAATGAAAACCCTCTTGAACCATAAACAAGCCTTTAGAAGCATAAAAAATCGAACTAAGTTCATCATCTTCTTTATAAAGCTCCTTCAAGTGTTCGAACCCCATTACTCTTGCATCCACCATACCTAGCAAATAAGATCTTCTTAAAAGTGCATCTGCCACAATGTTGCTCTTTCCTTCCTTATACTTGGATGAGAAAGTGAAGGATTGGAGAAACTCAACCCACTTGGCGTGCCTATAATTGAGTTTTTGTTGGCCATGGATGTGTTTGAGAGTCTCAAGATCCGAATGAAGGATGAATGGTTTAGGCCTCAAATAATGTGACCAATGGTCCAATGCTCGAACAATAGCATAAAACTCACGATCATAATTAGAGTAATTCAACTTTGCACCATTGAGCTTCTCACTAAAGTAGGAAATAGGTCGCTTTTCTTGGATCAAAACAGCACCAATTCCCAAACCACTTGCATCACACTGTACCTCGAACAACTTGTTGAAATCCGGCAAAGCAAGTATAGGAGCACTACACAACTTCTCTTTCACTTCTTCAAATGCTTTTTGCGCCAAAAGAGACCATTCAAACTCACTTTTCTTCAACAAAGCAGTTTTAGGAGCCATAATGGAAGAGAAGTTTCGGATGAATCTTCTATAAAACGAAGCCAAGCCATGGAAGCTTCGACATTCATGAGCATTAGTAGGGGCCAGCCATGAAGAGATTGCTTGCACCTTAGAAGCATCAACATGAACTCCGTCCTTGGACACAATGTAACCAAGAAACGTTATGCTCGAAATAAGGAACTCACTTTTTCCATTTTGCCAAAAAGTTTTTGCTCCCTAAGTTTCTCAAATAAGCTTCTCAAATGTAGCAAGTGATCATCAACATTTTTACTATAAACAAGGATATCATCCAAATAAACAACAACAAACTTGTTTTAAAAGGAACGAAGTACCTCATTCATAAGTCGCATGAAAGAGCTAGGGGCATTACATAAGCCAAAGGGCATCCCCATCCATTCATAAAGACCTTGTTTAGTCTTAAATGCAGTTTTTCATTCATCCCCTTCTCTTTTCCTCATTTGATGATAACCACTCCTAAGATCAATTTTCGAGAAAATTGAAGCTCCATTGAGTTCATCAAGCATATCCACCAATCTAGGTATGGGAAACCTATACTTCACAGTGATGTTGTTCACAGCCCTACTATCAATGCACAATCTCCATGTACCATCTTTCTTAGGCACAAGTAAAGCAAGAACCGCACAAGGACTCATGTTTTCTCTTACATACCCTCTTTCAATCAACTCTTCAATTTGCCTTTGAAGTTCTTTGGAGCACTTGGATCACACCTATAAGCATGTTTATTAGGCAAAGGAGCTCCTGAAACTAAGCTAATAGCATGTCCAATTCCCCTTAGAGGTCGCAGCCCTTGTGGAAGTTCTTCCCGAAATACATCGCCAAATTCTTTCATGAGTGAATCAAGTTGTGGATTACTTGACTTCACTTCCCTTGCAGCAGCATGTTTGATGACTAAGGCATAGCACACGCCTTCATCTTCAATCTCCTTCTCGAACTCTTTGGAAGAAAGAAACAAACTAGTCTTCTTTTCTTCCTTCTTGTGAAGCACGGCACTAGGAGCCAAAGGATGCAGTCTAAGCTCTTTGAACCAACTAAAGCAGTGTACACGTTAGAGTCCCCTTCATGTATCACCTTTCTATGAAATTGCCATGGTCTTCCAAGTAAAACTTGACAAGCATTCATGGGAAGCACATCACACAATAGCTCATCCTTGTAGTTCCCTATGGAGAAAGAAAGTAATGCTTGCTTCTTCACCCTAAGTCCCGTATTATCAAGCCAACTCAACTTGTAAGGGCGTGGATGATCCCTAACAACAAGACTCAATTTGTTCACCAAATCTGCCGCAACAACATTGGTACAAGAACCACTATCAATGATCATGTTACAAGTGTTTTCACCCACTTTGCAAGGAGTATGGAACAAGTTCTCTCTTTGCTCTTTGCTTGGAAGGCAATCAACACGTAAAACCCTCCTAACAACACCAATAAGCCTACTGTCATCTTCGGCATATGCATCCTCTTCCTCACTCTCATCCGGTTCATCTCTAGACACAAACTCATACAACTCCTCTTCTTCGTTCAATTCTATGTACTGCCTCATGGTGAGAGCTTTCTTTGTTTGACAATTACTAGCAATATGTCCTCTTCCTTGACACTTGAAGCACTTCCGATTTTCTTCAAACTTTTCCCTAGGAACAAAAACTTTCTGTTTTTCGACCCTTTATCATCTTTTGTTGCATTCTCTTTCTTAGACCCCTCATAGTTCTTGTTAGAAGATGAATAAAAGAATATGATGAAGAAGGTTTGAAAGAGTTACCAGATTTAGCATAGGAAGTTTTTGGCTTGTCCTCTTTCTCATGAGATTCAAATTTAAGCGCCAATCTACACACTTCATCAAACGTAGTGTAAGTTGACACCTCTACCTTCCTTGCAATAGGATGGTTCAAGCCTTTGATGTAACGAGCAACTTTCATTGCTTCCTTTTCTTCTAGGTCACAAACAAGGCACAATTTGTCAAATTTCATAGTGTACTCATGCACACTCAACGTATCTTGACACAAAGTAGTCAACTTTATGTATTATTTTTGCTCGTAATCACTTGGCAAAAACTTCTCCTTGAGCTTTTCTTTCATTTTAGTCCAACTACTAAGCTTGTCTTACTTCTTTCTTGCACGTTTTGCCTTCAAAATTTTGAGCCAAATACCAGCATACTTGGTCAATCTAACCGAAGCTATCTTGAATGTCCTTTGATCATCAAACCCCCTATAGTCACACACCTTCTCCAAGTGTCTAATCCACTCAAGTAAATCTTTCGGACTAGAATCACCCGTTAAATCATCCAATTTTAATCCCCTATCATCATTGAAATTAGGTTTAACAACCCTAACTTCATCCTCCTCCTCATCTGAAATTCCCACATATCCAACACTGTTCTTCTTATCTAGCTTCTTAGTAATGATAGAAGCTATAGCATCCATTCTTGTCTCAAGCCTACTAACATTGCTTGAATCAACATTACACTTTATTTGAAAATTGAATTGTTGCTTAGCTAAATCAGCAAGGGCCTTAGTTATTTTCTCCAATTCACTTTCCATAATAACCAAGCACATCAAATACACCAAATACTAGCAGCAACAACACCAACACGACACACTTGGAAGCACAAAAAGAACCCTAACACTGCTTATCCCTACGTAAAGATTGAAACTTTGAGAAGAAAAGTAACAATTTACCTCCGATCTTCGAAGAGTAGAATCCCTTCTATCCTCACCCTCATGGCTCCTGGAAATCTGATACCACTTGATATGAATGCTCAACTAGGATAGTTAAACACTCAAGAGTACACGCCAACTTGAATAAGAACAATGCAAAAAACAGAAACTAGTAACAAGTAACAAGGGATATTTCTTAATGAATGATCACCCTGAAACACTCACAAGAATCTTAAACACACTCAAACCACTCATGGAATTAAGTTGTTTAATCACTAAAAAGATTAACACTCCTGAAAATTTAATTAATGGCTAAAATTAAGGTTCATGAAACAATCATAAACTTAACACAATTTTCTGTAATTCACTCTAACCATTCAATAGGTTAGGTGCCTATTATTTATAAGGAGTAAGAAAGAAAACCTTGCTCCCCAAGCACACACAGCTAGTGGAAAAAAACGCAAGGCCTGCGTTGCAAGGGCTGTGTTTTTTGAAAAACGCAGCCCCTCATAGTGAAGGGTTGTGGTTAGCCCAAAAACAGCAGCCCTTCGTTTACGAAGGGCTGCGGTCAATGCAAAAACCGCAGCCCTATAAATAATAAAGGGCTGCGTTTTTTAAAAAACGCAGCCCTATATGGGCTTTTTTTTTAAAAATTTTGAAAGGAAATCGCTGGCTGAAAATGTCAAGCGGGTTAGGGTTCTCACAATCTCCTCTGCCTCATTCTCTCTCCTCTCTCACGTCCACAACCTCCGCCCTTCTCCCTCACCCTCCTCCCTTCTCCCTCACCCTCCTCCCTTCTCCCTCCTTCTACAATAATACGACAACAATAACACCAACACCTACTACCCTCCTTCTCTCTCACCCTCCGGCGGCAGCAACACCACGAAACAACGTGGGTTCGTCGTTCGTTCGTCCTTCTCCTCGTTCGTCGTTCGTCTCCTCTCAACGAGGGTTCACAACGAGGCGACATACGACTTTCTCTCTCCTCCCATTTCTTCGCCGGTTGACGAGATCTGTGCCGCCTTGCCGCGCCGCGCTGTTTTTCCCCTTTTCTTCTACTTGATTTATTTGTAACTTATGATAAATTTTACGTAGTCTTTTTGTTGAAGTTTCGCTTTCTTAAGTCAATAACGTCGATAATAATCTTTCGGTTTTAGTTGTTCTTGCAGTTAGATTTATTTTCGCTAAATTCCTTCGTGTTTTTCCGGAGGTTCTTTTGTTGAATTTCATTGAAATCTTCTTCTTCGTTTTAGCTTTCTTTAGTTAATAACAATGGCGATAATAATCTTAAGGTTGTAGTATATTTTTCAGTTTGATTTATTTTCGTCAAATCTGTTATTTTTTTTGGAATTTTACGCAATCTTAAGCGTTTTATTTTGTATATATTTTAGGTTTTTTTATTATGTGGAATTAATTTGATGTTATTGTTGATTCGTTAATTGTAAAGTTTGTTTTGTTTGTTTTTTCGACTGTAAATTTTGTTTTGTTTTGTTTATAATTTATAATTTCGATTGTAACTTATAATTTAGTTTTGTTTGATCAGTTAAGCGTTGTTAGTTTTTTGATTTTTAGGAGTTAAAAAATGCAAAAAAAATAAAATAAATAAATTGGTCAAAAGGGATGCGGTTATGGTCAAAACCGCAACCCTTTGTACAAAGAAGGGCTGCGGTTTAGGCCCAAAAACGTAGCCCTTAGGGATGTTTTGACCGCAGCCCTTTTGTTTTTTCCACTAGTACACTGAGCCACGACACAAGCATAGTAAATTAGGAAAGTATTCCCCCTTAATTCTAGCCTAGAATCTAGCTAGATTTAAGGAAACAAAAGCTTAAGGAAAGATAACAATTACTTTCCTTAATTACAACCAAATGACACGGTACAAGGACAACCCCCTTGCACGCCACTCCAACCTTCCAACTAAAGGTAACTTTCCTAAAATACAACCATGACAACTAACTCTTAAGCACCGAAATCACTTAGGGATTTTCGGACATTATTGAACTAAAAAAACAACTCAACTAACTAACTAACATTTTAAACTAACAATGACACTAATTTAAAATGCTAATCAGTTTCTTCCTCGAGCCAAGTGACACATGACACAAATGCATTCTTGTTAGCCATCAATGTGAACCCCCTGTGTTCCATCAAAAGTGAGATTGGCTCATCCTGGATTGACGCCTTTGGATCCGCATCACCTTTAATAATACACAAAGAAATGAAGAAGAATTGAAATTGCATATAACAGAATTATTTGCAGGAAAATTAATTAGGCCAAGTAATTCTAAACATAGCAGTAGTGCATTTATAGTTAACAACTATTCTGAACAACAAAGAGGAAAAACAAGAATGGTTATTAATTCTAGAATTCTAAATGAGAAAATAATTACATACAATTATCCAACTGAAGAATCTAAACAATTAACAACATTCAAAGTACCAAATGGATTTTATGAATTGAATGTATTACCATTTGGATATAAAAATGCCCCTGGACGATTCCAAGCATTTATGGATAAATATCTAAATCAATTACCAAATTGTGTTATATATATTGATGACATACTAATATACTCCAAAACACAAGAAGAACATTATAAATTATTTGAATAATTTATAGAAATAATAAGGAATAGTGGAATAGTCTTAAGTAAAAAGAAAATGGAAATATCTAAAACACAAATAGAATTTTTAGGATTCGAGTAAAAATGCAAGAACCTATAGCTCAAAAAATCATAGAATTTCAAAGGGAAATTAATACCGAGAAAGAATTACAAAAATTCTTAGGAAAAGTAAACCAAGTCAGAGAATTTGTTCCAAAATTATCATAATTTACAGAACCACTTACTACAAAGCTGAAAAAAAATCATAATTTCTCCATTCTGGTAAACAATTTTCTTTCATAATTGTAGTTGCTGCTCCTGTATCTACAATCGGTGTGTAGTATCTACTTTTATATCCTTCAAAAATTATTTTAATAAGAATATACGTTAAATTACTCATTGATTATTCTTGTTTTAAATTGAATTTGGTTATACGTGTACTCAAAATAGTCTGATTCTATTTTCCAGGATTTGACTTTGTTTAAAAATTCTTTTCCTAATATAATTTTGTCACTTAGACTTACTTCATATTCTACACTTATATATTGTGTTGCAATTGTTGTTGTAATAATTACTTTTCCTTTATGTTTTAAATTATTGTACATTATTTTGTCTAATAATTTATCTATTTGTGCTTTTAAGTTTTCTCCTTCAATTTGCATTATAATATAGTAATCTTGTGACTTTAATTGAATAGGTTGATCATCATGTTTTTGTTCTCTCGATCTAGAAAAACTCATTCTTCTTTTTACTATATCTAGTTCTCCATAGCTAGGTTTAGCCTATAATTTTAATCCTTTATCAATTGGTAATAGAAGTTCTATAAATTGGGTATCTATAGTTATTGGTCCTAATTTATTTTTAGTATAAATTTGTTGTTGGTTAGTTAGTATGTAAGCATTTTTACATTGTACTGTCATTACTTTAGATCTATTTAGCATCTTTAATCCATCTAGTTTCCAATACAGAACCAATGCCTTTTCTATATTCCTATCAGTTAAGCTTTTTGAATAATTTGGTTTAATTATGAACCTTACCTTTTGGTAAATTAGATTTCTTTTAAGTTCAGCTATAATAGCTTTCTCTATAAGTTCTTTAATTCTATCATCTGTTAATTCTAATTCCAAAGGAGTATCTATCCCTTCTTTAAAACATGCTTTTATTATTATTTCTGTCGCTGCCAATTCTACAAATCTAAAAGTAATTGGTTTATTTCCTAATAATTTGTTAATTTTTGTTATTTCCTCGTTTAGCACTTCCTTTGTTATTAGTGGAATTTTAGTATTACCTTGCACTTGTGTTATGTCAATAACGTGTTCTCTATCAGCTCTCAATAAATATTCGTTCTTATCCTTTCTGAATATTTTCTTGATTAAGTTTCTCTCAAATATCTTATTTGTTGACAAAGTAAACTCTTCATACTTTAATTCATTATACTTTTGAAGCTAAAAAATAGCTCTCTGGTCTTTACTTTGTGGAGTAATTTCTTCATCGGAATCTACTTTCTGTAATTCTTTATCCATCACTAGTAGTCTCAACGTTATCTTCTTTGCTAATTATTATTTCATCACTTTCTGTTTCATATTCAAGAACATACATTTCATCTTCTGGCGGTATATTATTTTTCCCTATTTCATATTCAGCTATATGTAATTTAATAAAGTTAATATTTTTATTTACTTTAGGATTTTTGTTTACTTTATTTTTCATTCTCTTGCTATATGACCTATTTGTCCACAATTGTAGCACCTACACTTCTTTGGGTTGTTAATATACTTATAAATTTTTCTTTTTATATAATAATTTCACTAGTGGAAAAACGTTCAACCGCTCCGATTTTGGACCGCAGCAGTCCCCAAATATTAACTAATCCATTCCTAAACCGGATCAGTTAATCATTTACCGCTGCGATTTTGAGTGAAAACCGCAACGGTTAACTTGCTTAACTGTTGCAGTTTTGACCCAAAATCGCAGCAGTTGACCACCCCAAAAGTAAAAAAGTAAATATTTTTTTTTTGCATTTTTTCATTATTAATCAATACAAAATCAATAATATATATCAATACTCATTTTATTAAACATATTATGCTCAATTCAAGCATAAACTTTAATAATTGGATACATAATTAAATACATAAAAATATTTTCCTAACATTCAACAACTATCTGCCAATGTATAGCAGGTGATACTCAAGGAATCACACAATGCAAAAGAACCTTGCAATGTTTATCCAACAAGGTAACAACTAACAAACAACCCATAAAAGAAGATGCATTCCCTCCATGTTGTGCTGCTTGCACGCGAGAAAGAGTAAAATGATCATTTGGAGTGTATTTCAGCCCAAGTCCAAGAAAATCAGACCTAGCAGTGTATTTGTCATCTTACCCTCACACAGCCTAATGGATCTTCATCCAGGATGTCAGTTCCAGCATTGTACACCGCCAACTCAGGATTGAACTTTTGTCTTGCAACCTGCCAATAATGTATGAAGTAATGAACTTTGTTTTATAGCAAATCCTTAAAATATCAATAACATGGACAAGACTATAATCAACTCAGGAAATATCCAGATCTGTATTATTACATTAATATATGGCAGATTTTCGTGCAAAATGTGCACCCCTTCAAATCAAAACACTTAAGAAGGCAAGAGGACAAGAAAAGTAGTTCCTGAAGTAGATAACTGTGTTCGTACCTCAAGCGCGTCATTAACTTCTTCAAGTATACATCTGTTGTGGTTCCACTCTGTAGAACATATGAAATAATTGATTATTTAGTTATGGCATACACAACTTATAATGATAAGCTTTCTGCCTTCTTAGTTGATGGCTCACTGCAATTTCAACTTTCTGATCGATGTACCTCCTGGCATTAAAATTCGGAAGCAAATACCAACAATGAATTTTCACAAATTAAGCAAATGGAGGGAAAATATAATACGGGCAAGAAACACATGCAGGCTCGAATTGCTTTGTACTCGGATGCATTGATTAAAAAATAAAATCAAATGAGCAGGAGATATAGAATGCTCATTTGATATAGAAGGAACAAATCAAACCTTCTCTTATGTGACTCGGTGAATTACTGAAATTTTGATTTGGCAGGTAGCCACAAATGCATCTGTAATCCTACCCCATCGTTACAAAGAAGTCAAAAGACGTTGATGATCTACCCAAGAATCTCGATAGCAAAGTCTCCCAGCAAGCTCATCAATTTAAAGCTACTGTATGTCACAAGTAATTTGATCACTCACATTCCCACAAAAACTAACACCCCCACCTGCACACCCCCACCTGCACAAAAAATGAAATATCTTTTTCAAGTCCCAGGATTAATATTGTTCTGGCAACGACAGCGATATTCAGAAGCACAACCAAAAATAATTCTTTAGAATGTTAGGTTCGCCATCTTGATGGTACAGCTAGAACTAGAAGTGCCCACAATGTGGGTAAGGCAAGAGCTTGTGTATTTAGGCAACATCACATCATAACTGTTTCAAAGGGTCCACAAACCCCATAGCAAAGCGCTAAAGTTCAAACACTTTAGAGTTATTTTACAAGTGATGTTGAATAGTTGATCTACAATAGTGATGCATAAAATGTCAAAATTCATGGATCCATCTGATGTTCAAGATCGATAAGAACTTTTCTTTAATTTAATCTAGTTAAAGCATCCAAATGTTATGTGAAAAGCAGGGAATACAGTATATTAATTCTTTCAATTATGAAATAGTTCAACTAAGAAAAAGAAAAGGTCTCACTATACAGATTGGTCCTAAGGAGCAGGCAAAATTTTTCTTTGAAGAGAGGAGAAATTTGAATGAAAAAATAAGGATATAGTGGAGTGAAATATATTACTTTATAGAAGATAAAGTTACAGAGTGAGAAAAATGAGGGAATATAATCAATGGATAAATTTAACTATCTTCCTCATATCTTCTATTACCCACCAATGTCTTTAACCATCTACCAAATTTACCTATAATAAATTTGATATTTCTAACTGTTAGTAAAACATGGGATATATTGCACAAATATCATCAGAACAAATATAAGTAGAAGATGCAAGTTATAAGATAGCAATATATAAAATCTACCTCTCCAGATGGGCGACTGTAATCAACAGGGGTTCTCCCTGATATTATCTCCATAATAAGTATTCCAAAGCTATAAAAGTCACTCTTCTCAGTCAACATACCAGTACAAGCATATTCGGGAGCTACATATCTGCAACATGAAGATTGATTAGATAAACGGCGAGTGCATATGTTTGACTAAAGGGCACTATCATGCAGAGTCACACTCACCCAAAAGTACCCATATGACACAAGTTGTTACATAACTCATCTCAGAACCAAGCAACTTAGAAAGGCCAAAATCAGAAACTTTTGAAATCCATTGCCGGTTAAAACTTAAGCTAGCAGGTCACACATAGTACTCAGTTTAATTTCATAATCAACAACATCAACCATACTATAAAATTAATTTTCGCTCAAAGAGTAATACATTTAACTTGATCAAATAGCATATCATATTAAATTTAAGATTAAAACAAATAAACATCAATAACGCATTTCCATCAAAGAGAATAATGAAGAAAACGCAAGCTGAAGATAAAAATCGCAGCAAACAAAATTGCACAAAACGAAGACAAAAAAGAAACAAAATTGAAGTATAAATTGCAGAAACGCTAAATCTGGACAAAGTAGTGCCTAATGGACTTACAAAGCCAAGAGTCGGAATTTTAGAACACGGGTCAAAATTCCTCGAGCATAATGCAGCGTTCAAGGAGGGGTTCAACACTTCAGCCTCTTAGCCCAAAAACGAAATGAACCTGATAAATTTCAAAGAATTCAATAATAAGCATCCGATATTTGAAAATTAAACCTAAACTAAGCAACAAAATCAATTATTCAGTTCTTCTTTCCTCTGTATACAGTTAAATTAGGAAACTAATCAAGGTTTGAAGCTTCTTTGACCACAAAAAACTAAAGAACGAACCATAAAGAACTACCTTTTAATAAAAACAGCCAACTTTCATATTATTAATCTTGGACAATTTATTCATTATTAAAATAAAATAATTCACAAAAGGTCAAATTACCTCCTTGAATCTGATAATATTGGCCTTTAAAGAGGTCTGATTCACTATCTCCTCCCTCTTGACATGTTCATCTATCTACAACATACAAATCACATAACCTTCAATAATCGTATAATTAGTTAATTAAAAAATCAGCAAAAGTATGAAACCCTCTCATCCAGAAACCCTAAGCACTTTTAGTACCCTGTACTCGTAAGCCAAGATGAAAACCATGTGTTCCAATTAAAAATGAAACCCTAAATCATACCACTTCCTTCAGATGATGAACAAAACTCCTAATTTTCAACACAAAGTCATCATCGCAATTTCGGAAACCAAAAAGGCAAGATTGATTTAATCAAATCTCAATTTCATATTTCAATCAACTTAAACCCTAATTTGAGAAACAAAATAGAGATAATCCAATAAAAACGAATATCAAATTCACAAACAAAAACAATAAACAAATTGACGAAACAAAGATGAAATCTTCAACCAACCTTTTAGAAATCACGGAGGACATAAGATAGCGAAATACACCAAATTTCGTCATCAAGTCCGCAAAATTCTTCTTCAATTAGGGTCTTACAAGATTTTTTATTCCGATTTTTTAGAAAAGAGAGAAAGAAAAGAAAGTAGTGTTAGAAAGGAGAGAGAATGAGAGAGGGAATGGAAGGGGAGGGTTAGGGTTTGTTAGAGGGGGGGATAAGAGAGGGAGGAAGACAGTAAAGACTTTGGCTGGGAAGAGAAGCGTGGGACGGTGGGAGGGAAATGTTAAGTTGGATTGGAGCAATACAAGGCCGCGTTAAAAATTGAAGCCCAAATACCGATGCGGTTCTACATATGGACCGGAGCTGTTGACTTTAGTTGATCTGGTTTGGGCCTAACCGGATCAGTTATCATGTGACAGATCCACTTTTTTCCACCAGTGTTTCTGTTCGATTTCTCCTTGTGTCTATATTTTCCATATGGTTTAAACCTTTTATACTTCTTATGCCTAAAACTTTGGTCTTTTATTTATACGTGTTTTATTTAATCTATAGCATCCAAATTTTGGTATTTCATATTTTTCAGAACAATCACTTATTTTTGCATGTTTTCTAAAAGCTTTTTGGTTATTAACTTCTATACAATAGTTTTTATACCAAGTTTGTAAGAAAGATATTTGTTCTCCTAATGTACCTGATTTAGGTTCTTCAAAGTATGCTTCTTGAACCATAGTATTTATAGTAATGGGTAATTTTTCGCAGTATAGTTTTCGAAATATAGCTAAATACTCAGATGTTTCTGTTCCTAATTCATAATAATTCATTTGGAAACACAATTGTATCTTTTTAGATCTTCTGGGCACATAGAGCATATTTTCATATTATATAATTGAGCTTTACTATATTCTTTCTACATTCAAATTTCCAAATTCTCTTCTTATAGAAATTTCATATTTTTTCAACATTTGTGTTGACTCTATCTTTTCATGTCCTTCTATCTTAGTACTTCTTATTTCTGTTTTATCTATTGTTCTTATGTGAGTTAACCAGTTTTTAACTATTCCAGTATTAGTTCCTTCAATATAATTAGATGCAATATTAAATGCGATTTTTGCTTCAATTAGTTTTGCATTTATTTTAGCTACCCAATTTTGTATATCTAAATCACATTTACTGAACAATCTAAATTTAAGGTTTCTCCTACTTGCATATCTTTTGGTATATAGTTATCTTCTATTTTGCTTCGATACTTCCATATATGTTCATTATTTCTATTGTTACTACCATCATTTCTTTTTCTTAATATAGGTTTATAGTGTCTACTAGTTTTCATGTAATAATAATCGTCATCTTCCGTGAGTACATTAAGATCTTTTTCTTTTTCTATCGTATATTCAGATTATGAGTATTTTGAGTAACTAAATTCATGACTAGATTGGTCTGATTTAAAATCTTCATAGTTTTCTTCTACATATGTCATTTATTGTTTTGTTTTCTTGATTGTTACTTTCTATGTTTGTTATCTCTACTAAGTCCCTTTCTTTAACTAATCTTCTTTCTCTTTCAAATTCATTTTCTAATATAATTTGTTTTCTATCTTTTATTATATATAATCTTCCTTTCATAATTTCTGCAAATTGTCTATTATGATTTGTTTTGTATATTTGAAGTGGACCATCATTATATCTTCATCAATAATTTTTTCATCTTTATTCCTTATTCTAGTTGTTTAATTACTCTATTATATTATACTTCTATTCTTTTCTTTAAAAGTAATCGGGAAATAACTGAGAGTATTCTTTAAATACATTTTTATCGATAATCTCATAACCCTGTTCTTCTAATTCTAGTGGAAGTTTTGTATTGCTAGACTCAATTTTTCTATCCTTTAATAATTGTATAATTAATAATATGTTTGTATTTATTATCTTTAGGTTATTTACTAGATTACCTTCTTGCTCTAATTCACTCATATGTATAAGATTGAATTATTTTTCTTATATTCATCATAATCTTCATGTACTTTACTAGCTATATCTTCATGTTCTTTTATTTGTATATTTAACATATCTATTTGGCTGTCTAAGTTTTTTCGTTCTTCTTCAACATTATTATCCTTTGTTAGTTTTGATATTTCTGCTCTCATTTCTATTTTTATTTCGGTTTCCAAAATTTTTAATATCTGCTTCTAAAATTGTAATCATTTTTATTTTGCTCTTCTTATAGCCTTTTTAATTTGAGATTTAATTGCCATATATATAACGAATTTTGTATATGTTTGAGTTCTATTTTTCTTTCTAAGAGTTTATTTTTTTTAATTTGGGTTTCAGTTATTAATTTGATTAAAGCATCTTTTGTTTCAATATTTTTCCTTTTATGTGCTTCATATAAATACTTATCATAACCATCTATTTTAGTTTGTAAATTCATGATTCGAAAATCTAAAATAAATTTTCTAATATCTATATTTCTTTTCACGTTTCTTATTTGTGTTTTCATATACGCAGTGAATCTTGTATTTGAGATTTTCTTATAAACTTTGGTTGAACTCAAACAAAAATAAGGAGATTGTCTAAACTAAACAAATATTAGACAAAGTTTATAGAGTACACAAATAAATTGTTAAATATACAAATTACATTAAAAGATCAGTATGATATTTAGAAGTAGACAAATATATTATTAATTATACAATTATTTGTTGAGAATCAATAAAAATTATACATCATAATACTAAACAAATATTAGACAAAGTTTATAGAGTAGAAAATAATTTTAACGAAGAAATACAAAAGTTTAAAATAGAGAATAACAACAGATTTGACAAAATAGAAGACTAACTTATATTGAATGTAAAAGAAAAAAGTGAAATATCAGGAATTCAAGAATCAGATAAAGAAATAATAATGAATAATACTATAGAAACAGTAGATACTAGAGTAGAAAGACTTGAGGTCAATAATATAGAAGAAAACTATGAAGATTTTAAATCACACCAATCTAGTCAAAAATTTAGTTACTTAAAATACTCAGAATTTGAATTTATGACAGAAAAAGAAAAGGATCTTAATGTACTCACAGAAGATGACGATTATTATTACATGAAGACTAGTAGACACTATAAACCGATATTAAGAAAAAGAAATTATGGTAGTAACGATAGAAATAATGAACATATGTGGAAGTATCGAAGCAAAATAGACGATAACTATATACCAAAAGTTATTCAAGTAGGAGAAACCATAAATTTAGATTGTTCTGAAAATGTTGATTTAGATATACAAAATTGGGTAGCTAAAATAAATGCAAAACTAATTGATGCAAAAATCCCAGTTAATATTGCATCTAATTATATTGAAGGAACTATTACAGGAATAGTTAAAAACTGGTTAACTCAGATAGGAACAATAGATAAAACAAAAATAAGAAGTACTAAGATAGAAGGACATGAAATGACAGAGTAAACACAAATGTTGAAAAAATATGAAATTGCTATAAGAAGAGAATTTAGTAAATCTCAATTATATAATATGGAAATATGCTCTATGTGCCCAGAAGATCTAAAAAGATACAATTATGCTTTCAAATGAATTATTATGAATTAGGAACAGAGACAACAGAGCATGCAATTAGCTATATTTTGAAAATTATACTTTGAAAAATTACCCATTCCTATAAATACTATGGTTCAAGAAGCATACTCTAAAGAACCTAAATTAGGTACCTTAGGAGAAGAAATATCTTTCTTACAAACTTGGTATAAAAACTATAGTGCAGAAGTTAAAAACCAAAAGTTTAAATAAACAAGCTAAAATAAGTTATTGCTGTGAAAGATATGACGCACCAAAATTTGGATGCTATAGATTAAATAAAGAGCGTAGAAATAAAAGACCAAAGTTTAGGCCTAAGAAGTATAAAAGGTTTAAACCATATGGAAAATATAGACACAAGAAGAAATCGAACAGAAATTATTACATAAGAAGAAAAATTTATCAGTATGTTAATAACCCAAAGAAGTGTAGGTGCTACAATCACTAGTGGAAAAAAGTTCAACCGCTGCGGTCCAAACCGGGCTTACCGCTCCGGTTTTGGACTGCAGCAGTTGGACTCGCAGCAGTCCCCAAATATTAACTGATCCGGTCCTAAACCGGATCAGTTAATCATTTACCGCTGCGGTTTTGAGTGAAAACTGCAGCGGTTAACTTGCTTAACTACTGCGGTTTTGACCCAAAACTACAGCGGTTGACCACTCCAAAAATCAAAAAAAGAATTTTTTTTTTTTGCATTTTTTCATTATTTATCAATACAAAATCAATAATATATATCAATACTCATTTTATTAAACATATTATGCTCAATTGAAGCATAAACATCAATAATTAGATACATAATTAAATACATAAAAATATTTTCCTAACATTCAACAACTATCTGCCAATGTATAGCAGGTGATACTCAAGGAATCACACAATGCAAAAGAACCTTGCAATGTTTATCCAACTAGGTAACAACTAACAAACAACCCTAAAAGAAGATGCATTCCCTCCATGTTTTGCAGCTTGCACGCGAAAAAGAGTAAAATGATCATTTGGAGTGTATTTCAGCCCAAGTCCAAAAAAATCAGACCTATCAGTGTATTTGTCATCTTACCCTCACACAGCCTAATGGATCTTCATCCAGGATGTCAGTTCCAGCATTGTACACCACCAACTCAGGATTGAACTTTTGTCTTGCAACCTGCCAATAATGTATGAAGTAATGAACTTTGTTTTATAGCAAATCCTTAAAATATCAATAACATGGACAAGACTATAATCAACTCAGGAAATATCTAGATCTGTATTATTACATTAATATATGGCAGATTTTCCTGCAAAATGTGCACCCCTTCAAATCGAAACACTTAAGAAGGCAAGAGGACAAGAAAAGTAGTTCCCGAAGTAGATAACTGTGTTCGTAACTCAAGCGCGTCATTAACTTCTTCAAGTATACACCTGTTGTGGTTCCACTCTGTAGAACATATGAGATAATGATTATTTAGTTATGGCATACACAACTTATAATGATAAGCTTTTTGCCTTCTTAGTTGATGGCTCACTGCAATTTCAACTTTATGATCGATGTACCTCCTGGCATAAAAATCCTGAAGCAAATACCAACAATGAATTTTCACAAATTAAGCAAATGGAAGGAAAATATAATACGGGCAAGAAACACAAGCAGGCTCGAATTGCTCTGTACTCGGAGATATAGAATGCTCATTTGCTATAGAAAGAAAAATCAAACCTTCTCTTATGTGACTCGGAGAATTACTGAAATTTTGATTTGGCAGGTAGCCGCTAATGCATCTGTAATCCTACCCCATCGTTACAAAGAAGTCAAAAGACGTTGATGATCTACCCAAGAATCTCGATAGCAAAGTCTCCCAGCAAGCTCATCAATTTAAAGCTACTGTATGTCACAACTAATTTGATCACTCACATTCCCACAAAAAATAACACCCCCACCTGCACACCCCCCTGCACACCCCCACTTGCACAAAAAATGAAATATGTTTTTCAAGTCCCAGGACAGATCATGTTCTGGCAACGACAACGATATTCAGAAGCACAGCCAAAAATAATTCTTTTGAATGTTAGGTTCCCCATCTTGCTGGTACAGCTAGAACTAGAAGTGCCCACAATGTGGGTAAGGCAAGAGCTTGTGTATTTAGGCAAAAGCTTGTGTATTTAGGCAACATCACAACATAACTGTTTCAAAGGGTCCACAAACCCCATAGCAAAGCGCTAAAGTTCAAACACTTTAGAGTTATTTTACAAGTGATGTTGAATAGTTGATCTACAATAGTGATGCATAAAATGACAAACTTCATGGATCCATCTGATGTTCAAGATTGATAAGAACTTTTCTTTAATTTAATCTAGTTAAAGCATCCAAATGTTATGTGAAAAGCAGGGAATACGGTATATTAATTCTTTCAATTATGAAATAGTTCAACAAAGGACATGAAAAGGTCTCACTATACAAATTGGTCCTAAGGAGCAGGCAGAATTTTTCTTTGAAGAGGGGAGAAATTTGAATGAAAAAATAAGGATATAGTGGAGTGAAATATATTACTTTGTAGAAGATAAAGTTAAAGAGTGAGAAAAATGAGGGAATATAATCAATGGATAAATTTACCTATCTTCCTCAGATCTTCTATTACCCACCATTGTCTTTAACCATCTACCAAATTTACCTATAACAAATTTGATATATCTAACTGTTAGTAAAACATGGGATATATTGCACAAATATGATCAGAACAAATATAAGTAGAAGGGTGCAAGTTATAAGATAGCAATATATAAAATCTACCTCTCCAGTTGGGCGACTCTAATCAACATGGGTTCTCCCTGATATTATCTCCATAATAAGTATTCCAAAGCTATAAAAGTCACTCTTCTCTTTCAACATACCAGTACAAGCATATTCGGGAGCTACATATCTGCAACATGAAGATTGATTAGATAAACGGCGAGTGCATATGTTTGACTAAAGGGCACTATCATGCAGAGTCACACTCACCCAAAAGTACCCATATGACACAAGTTGTTGCATAACTCATCTCAGAACCAAGCAACTTAGCAAGGCCAAAATCAGAAACTTTTGAATTCCATTGCCGATCAAAACTTAAGCTAGCAGGTCACACATAGAACTCAGTTTAATTTCATAATCAACAACATCAACCATACTATAAAATTAATTTTCGCCCAAAGAGTAATACATTTAACTTGATCAAATAGCATATCATATTAAATTTAAGATAAAAACAAATAAACATCAATAACACATTTCCATCAAAGAGAATAATGAAGAAAACGCAAGCTGAAGATAAAAATTGCTGCAAACAAAATTGCACAAAATGAAGACAAAAAAGAAACAAAATTGAAGTATAAATTGCAGAAACGCCTATAAATCTGGACAAAGCAGTGCCTAATAGACTTACAAAGCCAAGAGTCGGAATTTTAAAACACGGATCAAAATTCCTCGAGCAAAATGCAGCGTTCAAGGAGGGGTTCAACACTTCAACCTCTTAGCCCAAAAACGAAATGAACATGATAAATTTCAAAGAATTCAATAATAAGCATCCGATATTTGAAAATTAAACCTAAACTAAGCAACAAAATCAATTATTCAGTTCTTCTTTCCTCTTTATATAGTTAAATTAGGAAACTAATCAGGGTTTGAAGCTTCTTTGACCACAAAAAAGTAAAGAACGAACCATAAACAACTACCTTTTAATAAAACTAGCCAACTTTCATATTATTTGTCCAGGACAATTTATTCATAATTAAAATAAAATAATTCACAAAAGGTCAAATTACCTCCTTGAATCTGATAATATTGGCCTTTAAAGAGGTATGACTCACTATCTCCTCCCTCTTAACATGTTCATCTACCTACAACATGCAAATAACATAACCTTCAATAATCGTATAATTAGTTAATTAAAAAATCAGCAAAAGTTTGAAACCCTCTCATCTAGAAACCCTCTCATCCAGAAACCCTAAGCACTTTTAGTACCCTGTACCCGTAATCCAAGATGAAAACCATATGTTCCAATTAGAAATGAAACCCTAAATCATACCACTTCTTTCAGATGATGAACGAAACCCCTAATTTTCAACAGAAAGTCATCATCGCAATTTCGGAAACCAAAAAGGCAAGACTGATTTAATCAAATCTCTGTTTCATACTTAAACCCTAATTTGAGAAACAAAAGAGAGATAATCCAATAAAAATGAATATCAAATTCACAAACAAAAACAATAAACAAATTGACGAAACAAAGATGAAATCTTCAACCAGCCTTTCTAGAAATCACGGAGGACATAAGACAACGAAATACCCCAAATTTCGTCATCAAGTCCGCAAAATTCTTCTTCAATTAGGGTTTTACAAGATTTTTATTCCGACTTTTTTGGAAGAGAGAGAAAGAAAAGAGAGTAGTGTTAGAAAGGAGAGAGAATGAGAGAGGGAAGGGAAGGGGAGGGTTAAGGTTTGTTAGAGGGGGGGATGAGAGAGGGAGGAAGACAGTAAAGACTTTGGCTGGGAAGAGAAGCGTGGGACGGTGGGAGGGAAATGTTAAGTTGGATTGGAGCAATACTGGGACTCGTTAAAATTTGAAGCCCAAATACCGATGCGGTTCTACATATGGACCGGAGCTGTTGACTTTAGCTGATCCGGTTTGGGCCTAACCGGATCAGTTATCAAGTGACAGATCCACTTTTTTCCACCAGTGAATTGTGGACAAATAGGTCATATAGCAAGAGAATGTAAAAATAAAGTGAATAAAAATCCTTAAGTAAATAAAAATATTAACTTTATTGAATTACATATAGCTGAATATGAAAAAGGGAAAAAATAATATACCGCCAGAAGAAGAGATATATGTTCTAGAATATGAAACACAAAGTGATAAAATAATAATTAGCGAAGAAGATAACGTTGAGACTATTAGTGATGGACAAAGAATTACAGGAAGTAGATTACGATGAAGAAATTACTCCACAAAGTAAAGAACATAGAGCTATTTTTTATCTTCAAAAGTATAATCAATTAAAGGATGAAGGATTTACTTTGTCAACAAATAAGATATGTGAGGGAAACTTAATCAAGAAAATATTTTGAAAGGATGAGAACGAATATTTACTGATAGCTGATAGAGAACACGTTATTGATATAACTCAAGTGCAAGGTAATACTAAAGTTCCATTAATAACAAAAGAAGTGCTAAACGAGGAAATAACAAAAATTAATCGATCATTAGGAAATAAACCAATTACTTTTAGATTTGTATAATTGGCAGCAACAGAGATAATGATAAAAGCATGTTTTAAAGAAGGAATAGATACTCCATTGGAATTAGAATTAACAGATGATAGAATTAAAGAACCTATAGAGAAAGCTATTATAGCTGAACTTAAAGGAAATTTAATTTACCAAAAGGTAAGGTTCATAATTAAACCAAATTATTCAATAAGCTTAACTGATAAGAATGTAGAAAAGGCATTGGTTCTATATTGGAACCTAGATGGAATAAAAATGCTAAATGGATCTAAAGTAATGACAGAATGTAAAAATGCTTACATACTAACTAACCAACACCAAGTTTATACTATAAATAAATTAGGACCAATAACTATAGATACCCCATTTATAGAACTTTTATTACCAATGGATAAAGGATTAAAAAAATACTCTAAACCTAGCTATGGAGAACTAGATATAGTAAAAAGAAGAATGAGTTTTTCCAGATCTTGAGAACAAAAAGATAATGATCAACCTATTCAATTAAGGTCACAAGATAACCATATTATAATACAAATTGAAGGAGAAAACTTAAAATCACAAATAGATATAAATGCGGAAAATAATTCAATCTATATGGATAAATTATTAGACAAAAAAATGTACAATAATTTAAACTCAGAGGAAAAGTAATTATTACAACAAAAATTGCAACAAAAAATATAAATGTAGAATATAAAGTAAGTCTAAGTGACAAAATTATATTAGGAAAATAATTTTTAAACAAAGTCAAACCCTGGAAAATAGAATCAGACTATTTTGAGTACAATTATAACCAAATTCAATTTAAAATAAGAATAATCAATGAGTAATTTTACTTATATTCTTATAAAAATAAATTTTGAAGGATATAAAAGCAGATACTACACACCGATGGTAGATACAGGAGTAACAAAATTATGAAAGAAAATTTTTTACCATAATGGAAGAAATTAGATAAACCATTCAGGATAAATGGTTTTAATAATAATAGTACCAGAATTACCATTTATCAAACTAATGTACAAATACAAATTTCGAACAAAATATTTATTATACCTCGAGTATATTGCTTTGAATTAACAGGAGAAGATATGTTATTAGGAAGTAATTTCCTCATCCAATATAAACCAATTAGCATAGATAAAGATTTTCTTACATTATTTACCCCATGTAATGACAAGTTGAAAGCTAGAATAGTAAAAAATAGAGAAATAATATCTCAAGAATGGGAAAAATGTAAACAGGGAGAAGAAGAAAAAATGGTTTTAAAGAATTAAAACAAAGAAAGAAAGCATCAATTTTGCAATAATAGATATTGGAATATTATATTTAGATAAAATTACCCCTTTAAAAATAAAATTAGAAGAACTTTGTATTGAAAATCCATTAGCAAATTGGCACAAACACAAAACTTAAATACAAATTACATTAAAATAGTATAATATCTCAAAAACCCTGTAATAATACACAAAGAGATGAAGAAGAATTTAAAATGCATATAACATAATTATTAGCAGGAAAATTAATTAGGCTAAGTTGTTCTAAACATAGCAGTAGTGCATTTATAGTTAACAACCATTCAGAACAAAAAAGAGGAAAAACAAGAATGGTTATTGATTAAAGAATTCTAAATGAGAAAACAATTACATACAATTATCCAATACCTAATAAAATACTAAATATGAGACAAATTCAAGGTTATAATTACTTCTCAAAATTTGATTGTAAAAGTGGTTTTCACCATTTAAAATTAAGTGAAGAATCTAAACAATTAACAACATTCAAAGTACCTAATGGATTTTATGAATGGAATGTATTATCATTTGGATCTAAAAATGCCCCTGGACGATTCCAAGCATTTATGGATAAATATCAAAATCAAATACCAAATTGTGTAGCATATATTGATGACATAATAATATACTCCAAAACACAAGAAGAACATTATAAATTATTAGAGCAATTTATAGAAATAATAATGAATAGTGGAATAGTCTTAAGTAAAAAGAAAATAGAAATATTTAAAACACAAATAGAATTTTTAGGATTTGAAATAGATAAAGTAGGAGTAAAAATGCAAGAACATATAGCTCAAAAAATCATAGAATTTCAAAGGGAAATTAATACCAAGAAAGAATTACAAAAATTCTTAGGAATAGTAAACCAAGTCAGAGAATTTGTTCCAAAATTATCACAATTTACAGAACCACTTACTAAAAAGCTGAACAAAGATCATGATTTTAGGTGGACTGATACCGATTCAAAAATTTTGGAAAAAATCAAAGAACTATGAAAGGGGTGGGGCATGTGGCAGGGAGCGCGGAGGGGGAGAGAGAAGAACGGACTATGAATAGGAGAAGATGGGTATAAGAGTTGTGCTAATACTTGAATTACTACTGACTGCTCGGAATTAATACTGATCGAAGGGTTTTATGAACATGAAATAAACCACTTCAATATAAATAAAGGTTTCTTAGTTTTGCATCTAGGACCCATAAGGTGAAAGCAATATTGAGAAGGTAATAAGAGACCACCTTTATATAAAGTGGTCTATTTCTCCTATTAAAAGAGACCCCCATTTTAAGAAATTAGGTTTCTTTTATTAAATAAACCACTTGTTAGGTTAAGGTCGTCTTTTATTGGTGGTCACTTTGCACACATTTGTAGTAGTGGGAGTTATTTGATTTATATAATTTATATGCATACACTCTTATAATCCTTCGGAGTTCTTTGATTTTTTCCAAATTTTTTGAATCGGTATCAGTCCACCTAAAATCATGACATTTTTTTAGCTTTTTAGTAAGTGGTTCTGTAAATTATGATAATTTTGGAACAAATTCTCTGACTTGGTTTACTATTTCTAAGAATTTTTGTAATTCTTTCTTGGTATTAATTTTCCTTTGAAATTCTATGATTTTTTGAGCTATATGTTCTTGCATTTTTACTCCTGCTTTATCTATTTCGAATCCTAAAAATTCTATTTGTGTTTTAAATATTTCCATTTTCTTTTTTCTTATGACTATTCCACTATTCTTTATTATTTCTATAAATTGTTCTAATAATTTATAATGTTCTTCTTGTGTTTTGGAGTATATTTGTATGTCATCAATATATACTACACAATTTGGTAATTGATTTAGATATTTATCCATAAATGTTTGGAATCGTCCAGGGGCATTTTTATATCCAAATGGTAATGCATTCCATTCATAAAATGCATTAGGTACTTTCAATGCTGTTAATTATTTAGATTCTTCAGTTAATTTTAATTAGTGAAAACCACTTTTACAATCAAATTTTTAGAAGTAATTATAACATTGTATTTGTCTCATTTTTAGTATTTTATTATGTATTGGATAATTGTATGTAATTGTTTTCTCATTTAGAATTCTATAATCAATAACCATTCTTGTTTTTCCTCTTTTTTGTTCTGAATGGTTGTTAACTATAAATGCACTATTGCTCTGTTTAGAATTACTTGACCTAATTAATTTTCCTGCTAATAATTCTGTTATATGCATTTTAAGTTCTTCTTCATCTCTTTGTGTATTATTAAAGGATTTTTGAGATATTATACTATTTTGATCTTTTAATGTAATTTGTATTTCAATTTTGTGTTTATGCCGATTTGCTAATGGATTTTCATTACATAGTTCTTCTAATTTTATTTTTAAAGGGGTAATTTTATCTAAATATAAAATTCCAATATCTATTATTGCAAAATTGATGTTTTCTTTCATTGTTTTTATTCTTTGAACCATTTTTTCTTCTTCTCCCTTTTTACAGTTTTCCCATTCTTCAGATATTCTTTCTCTATTTTTTACTATTCTAACTTCAACTTGTGTTTACATGGGGTAAATAACGTAAGAAAATCCTTATCTATGCTAATTGGTTTATATTGGTTAAGGAAATTATTTCCTAATATCATATCTTTTCCTGTTACTTCAAAGCAATATACTCGAGGTATAATTAATATTTTGTTCCAAATTTGTATTTGTACATTAGTTTGATAAAGGGTAATTTTGCTACTATTATTATTAAAACCATTTATCCTGAATGGTGTATCTAATTTCTTCCATTATGGTAAACAATTTTCTTTCAGAATTGTGGTTGTTGCTCCCGTTACCATCACTATGTAGTATCTAATTTTATATCATTCAAAAATTATTTTTATAAGAATATAACTTAAATTCTTTGATTTTTTTTTAAATGAATATATATATATATATATATATATATATATATATATATATATATATATATATAGAATTGAGTTCATGTGAGAAGGGAGTTTTATATGAGAAGTGAGAAGTAATTCTAACCCTTGGATCATGTTTCATTTAATGGCCAAGATTAAAAAAAAAAAAAAAAGGTAAAACCTAAATTTGAAACCACTTCTCACGTCATAACTCATAACATACTTTCTCTCTCCTCTCTCCTCTTTCCTCTCTCCCCTCTCTCTTATTGCGGTTCTCTGCTTCAAGAGGCGTTATATATATATATTTTTTTTCAATTTCAATTCAGCGAGAGTCAACCCTAATTATCAGTGAAATTCGGCACACTCAGGATTAGTTCAATGGACGCACACAATATGGGAGGAGAAGGTTAGTATTTTGTTTAATTTTTCTTTTTCCTTTTTTTTAGAATTCTGAAATTGTTCTATATTCGAAATTGGTTAATATACTCAAGATTATATTCGAAATTGGTGCTATACCCACATAAATTGCTCTTGAATGTTATGATTCTTGGTTAGTCATAGTCTCTTTATGCAAGTATTGTCAAATTTATATGGGTTTTCTCATAATAGTTTATTGTTTGACATGGTTTGTGAATTTTTGAGGCTCAACATTCTTTTGGGTTTTTGGAGAAATTGGGTTTATTGGTTTATTTAGTTAATATGTTTTTTTTAGGGGGGTTTGGGGAAGAGAGTTCAAGTATCTAGAGAATCGGACTACTTAAATAGATATGTGATTATGAGTAAAAAAAACAGAGCAGGTAGATACTTGCTTCGACAGGTTCTGAAGACCACCACAAAAGAAGGGAAAAAACATAGGAAAATTAGAATGCATATATAAAACAAATAAAGGCACGCGAATTACCAATCAATCTGCAAAATATAAACTTGGTCGTCATATGCAAAGCTACCAGTAAGATATCTCAGGCGGTTTTACTATTATTATTTTGGTTAAATGATAAATGAACATTAGGGTCTCTAGTTCACATTCTAGCCTATCATAGAAGAAGATAGCAACTCATTTTTAGATTCGTGCAGCAATTCATGGGTAGAATAATTCCATCTACCTACTAATCAAATCAACAGAATATACTACACAGTCTAATTACATCAAAAGAATGGACGGATAGGATAATTACATCAATAGTTTAATTAGAGTTATAGGAGTATTTGATTAGAGTTATATGAACTATTAATTGGAGTTATAGGAGCATTTGACTAATCATAAGAGTTGTAATTAGAGCTATATAGGAAGTTTGCAAATATAATTAAGGGGCTGGGCTAGAGTTTCTCATAAGTGGAGCAAATCACAACGACACCCTGTACTCAGTAATGTTGCAATAAGGCTATGATATATAGAGATTAACATATATATGGTGTACTCTAACCCTTGAATGAGAAAATAGTTGCAACCCATGGTTCAAGAAAGGCCATTTGACCATATTCCTGATGTCTTAAATTCTGATTTTGATGGCCTGATTTGAAGTTTTGGTGGAGCATTTCCAATTTGAATTTCCTTTGAAATTAATGAAGAATTGCAAATATATGTGTAGCTGATCCCCTTGGTGAGATAAGACTAGACAGTTTTCCTACACATTGTTGATATTGCTGAGATCTATTTGTTGAGAGATTTCGAAAACGATGTTCAAATTAGTCTCTTTTCCAACAATAAATGCCATAAATAATTGGTTTGAATCCGTGAACCAAAATATAGAATACTAAGGCCTAATACTAATTGTTACGAGTTTGACATTGTTTGCTTTTAGAGCAAAGCTGATGCTTTTGAGTATGCTGACCAAGTTTTGGAGAAATGGTACCCAAGTCTTGAATTACTAATTATATGAATTACTAATTAGAGTTATAGGAGGATTTCACTAGTCATGAGAGTTATAATTATAGTTACGGCATTACTTGTTATGTACGTTCTAATTAGAGTTATTATTAGATACTAATTAGAGTTATAGGAGTATTTGACTAGTCATAAGAGTATTTAATTATAGGTATAACATTACTTAACTAATTGGTTTATAAAGTTTCACCAGTTATAGATGCTGATAGTGTTAGAAAAAAATCAATTGGGAAATTATAGGTCATTTTCATACAAAACCGCTACTATTAACTTGGGCATCTGTGTCAAACATGATTACATGAGTATCAGTGTAATTGATATATTATGTTTTGAATCTCCAATTGTGTGAGTTTGTAATTAGTTTATGTTTGCGTATGTAGATATGAACATTGTCGAGGTTGGTAATGTGAAGGGTAAGCGTCAGACAATTCAAAGTATGGATTTGGTTGAAACAAAAGGAGCCAAATTACTTAAGAAGGATAGTACATCACATGTACCGAAACAGAAAAAAAAGCCATTAGAGTTGTCTACTCAATGTAGACCGAATGAATTGGTGAAGCTTATAAAGAGCTTATCTTCGCAACAAGTCTGCGATGTGAATGACATTGGTTTTGGAGGTCTTTGCAGTCTGCATTTGACTCAAAGCCCTACTGCTATGATTCCTTTTTTGATCAATTCTTTTTATCCTGGTAGTTGGATGTTTAAAATTGATGCCATGAATAAATTTGTGTTGAGTAAGTTTGATGTTCATGATGTTTTTTTGCTTCCCATGGGTGATTATAAGGTTGAGGAGATATCCACTGGTAGAGGGTCTAATGAATCTGATAATGTGTCGAAAAGGGAGTTTCGGTTTAAGTTTGACATTTTTAATGACAAGCAAGGGATTCCTTTGAAGGATATAGCTTTTAAGATTCGATCTAATGAGATGCAATCGGGGGGAAATGAATTTAAAAGTCTATTTGTCCTTTATGCTATGGGTAGGTTTCTTGCTCCTACGTCAAACAACAAAGTGGATTTAAAACTTTTGAAATCTGTGTCTCAAGTAGATAAAATAAAAGAACTTGATTGGTGCTCATATGTGCTGGAGAAGCTTTCTAATGGATTTGTTAAAAATAAGGTAGATAATTTGGCTAATCTTGGAGGTTGTGTTATCATGTTAGAAATTATATACTTCCATAGGCTAGTTTTCAAATCTCAGGCGTTACCTAGAGTTCCCCCCCCCTTGTTCAATTTTGGACGGATGAAAAATTCCAAAAGCGTATTCATGACGAGTTAGGTTCTGGGGGTTTTGGGAATGGGATATTAGATTTGGAGAGTCGTCCCTCTTCGCATCTTCTATGTAATTCAGTAGCTTCAGTCCAAGATATCCAAATGAGAGAACCACATAATACAACTGTTGACATTTGTTCGGCTGATATTTCTCACTGCAAGAAGGTAATGACCTTTGAGATTCCAGATAGCATGCCTTCTGATGACGAGATACATAAACTGTAACAGATGTATGTCCCTCTATAACTTATCTCACATATTTTCTATGAATTTTTTGATATTCTACTATGATTTTAATCATTATCTTATATAAAACACATACTACAATTCAATTGTTCATATCTAATTTTGATAATTTTTGTTATTATTACATGCGTCTTTGTTTTCACATAATATTGTTTTATCATAAATCTATTAGGCGCTTCATATAACTCTTAACAAGTAATGCCATAACTCTAATGAGTACTTATCATAACTCGTAAAATGGTGTTGACATAACTCTAAATAGTATGTCCTATAACTCTAACCAAAGTGTTCTATAACTCTAAGAAGTAGTGTTGGCATAATTGTAACTAGTTCTTCCTACAACTTTAAATAAATGTAGCCATAAATGTAATGCCTACTATATAACTCTAAAGAAGTGTTGCCATAACTTTAATGAGTACTTACTACAACTCTAAACATGTGTTGCCATATACTTCCTATAACTCTAAATAAGGGTTGCTATAATTTTCATTAGTACTACCTATAGTTCTAAACAAGCATTGGGATACCTCTCCTTAATATTTCTTATAAACAGATACTTTACTTAATAATTTAAACAAAAACTAGATGTGTATATGATATTTAACAAGTGTTAGTATAACTACAATGAGTTCTCAATTCTCAGTCTAGTCAATCGTTTACATTCCTCATTAAATGTTAAGTTTTTTGTCCTTTCCTTTATACAGGGCATGCACGAGATTTTGTTGTTAATGAAAAGAGACATGGATGTTGTGTCTTCCCATTATATTGATCGACTGTCAAAAGCAAAGAGTATGGGCAATAAGGAAGAAAAGAAAGGGCGAGATGATATACATGTTTCTGGTTCTCCTACTTTGTCTCCAACTCCGGCTTTTGTTCATGAAGATGCATGGCAAATGTATATTGATAATTTCACAGATTTTATTCTTGCTGTGAAGAAAGTTGTCGATGATATGCCGACTTTCCAATTACTCTCTCAGTCTGAAAATGAGTTATCAATTGGTGCTAAGGGCCCGGATGTTTGTTCCCCATCTTTTGTTGACATTTCAATTATTGGAGATGAGTGCGTTAAGTCATGTTCCCATGTGGACGAAACTAACAAGGAGAGGGATGGTTGTGTTAGATCTCCAATGTCTTGGTTGCATACATCTTCTAATCGCCATAATGTCAAAAATGATGGACTTGGTTCAACATATGATTGTGGGCTTCCAAATGTCTCTGTCAATTTGGTTTCAAGATTTATGCGCCAAAATCTGTCTTTATTGTTCTACACGCCATCTTTTCGGAAACATGTAGTTGATTATTGTATGGTAGATCACAATGAAACTTTGGCAAAGAGGTAAACATTATTACCTAAAATATTTTCATCATATTTCATTATTTTTCTTTATTTTATATTAATTTTTAACTTTATATATATATTGTTTATAGTCAAATTAGTGCTTCTTTTGGAGATAACCCCTTTGTTACACGAGAGGATCTTTCAAGTTTGGCCACTAATGAATTGATCACCACACCTGTTATGGAGGGTTGGAGTTTGTTGATGAATCATGTGGAGTCGGCCGAAGATTCTTCACCTCGACGCATATTTTTCGGCCTTAACCATGTGGTAATTTCTTTAATATTTTTCATGGGCGTTATTGTTGCTCATTTGATAGTTGATTATTGTATGGTAGATCACAATTTTTATGTTCTATTTTAGGCTCCTTTGATAGATGTTACATACACATGTGACGAAAATAAAGATGTTGCATTAGTAAGTGAGCTATTTTCTTCATGGGATATTTGGCTCTCATGTAACAAAGTCAAGTGTGATCTTCATAAAGTTGATTTGGTATGTCTTTCTGCCTCCTTTTTATATTTCTTATGTTTTTAAATTTATTTATCTAATAACTAAACTTGTTCATTTTGTGGGTCGTAGGTATTCGTTCCATTCGTGTACATGGAACACTATTTTATTGTTGTGATCAACTTCATTCACAACAGAGTGGATTATCTGGATAATAGAGTCTATGGAAATTGGGATGAATCTTGCTTCAAGGAGTTAGCCATGAGTATAGTAAGATTTATTATGTTTTTAAACCATATGTTTTTAATTTGTTTTTTGTACTTTTAAGCTTTATTGGTTGGTGTTTTTTTTTTTCATCAAAAGACTTGTGAGTATCAAATTCACTTCCCTTTATTTTTTTTACAGCGCATCCATATGAGTGATTATTTAGATAGATTTGAGCATCCATTGGCTCCTGAATTAGATTCATATGATGTCATCAATGTCAATTTTCCATGGCAAACTAGTAAGCCAACCTTGGATTGTGGTGTTTTTGCCATGGTTCACATGTTGAACTATGATGGAGAAATATTTGAGTCTCAGCTTGGCAACGCCAAGATAAGACGCACAATGAGAGCTGAAATCTGTGCAGCCCTTGTTTTGTGTGATTTCAATGATATTAGGATGGAGATTATCTCAAAGATTCATAAGTTCAATGATATAAAGGCTTCTATTCGAGACAAGTTGTGGATGAGTTACAAGGAACAAGATAATGCACGGAAAGAAGCAGCTCGTTTGAAGGCGAAAAAGCAACATCTAATTCATGAAGGTGCGGATAAGTAATTTTCACATATTTACAAGTATATTATTCCACTTTTGTAAAGGGATATGGGTAGGGAGGATTGATTAGAAACATGAATACAATTTCTTGCATATGTGCTTAATTATATGAGTAGTAGATTTATTTATTTCAAGTTTTACTAGCATTAGTTTTTTTTATATAGAGGGATAAAAAGAGGTTGCAATTTTTTTATCATAGTGTATGCAATAATTATATTCTAATAATGAGATTGGTAGTTAATTTATAATTTCCTATAACTCTAATTTAAGTGTCAATATAAGTCTAATCAATACTTCCCATAATTCTCATAACTCTTAACTACTACCACCTATAACTCTGGAAATGTTTCTGGTATAACTCTTATGGCTAGTTTGTATAAGTCTAAAAAATAGTTGGCATAACTCTGAACAAGCAATGTTATAACTCTAAACACATATTTTCTAAAATGATAAATCCAATTAGTGGCCTAGCACTAGTGTAACTCTAATTAGTAATTTATATAACTCTAATCAAATACTCCTATAACTCTAATTAGAACGTACATAACAAGTAATGCCGTAACTATAATTAGATCTCTCATGACTAGTCAAATACTCCTATAACTCTAATTAGTAATTGATATAACTCTAATCAAATACTCCTATAACTCTAAGTACAACTCTCATGACTAGTCAAATACTCTGGTATAACTCTTATGGCTAGTTTGTATAATTCTAAAAAAGAGTTGGCATAACTCTGAACAAGCAATGTTATAACTCTAAACACATATTTTCTAAAATGATAAATCCAATTAGTGGGCTAGCACTAGTGTAACTCTAATTAGTAATTTATATGACTCTAATCAAATACTCCTATAACTCTAATTAGAACGTACATAACAAGTAATGCCGTAACTATAATTAGATCTCTCATGAATAGTCAAATACTTCTATAACTCTAATTAGTAATTGATATAACTCTAATCAAATACTCCTATAACTCTAAGTACAACTCTAAATACTCCTATAACTCTAAGTATAACATGATTATATTCTAACTATGAGATTGCGAGTTAATTATAAGTTCCTACAACTCTAATCACGTGCCAATATAACTCTAATCAAGTCCCAAAATAACTCTTATGACTAGTTCGTATAACTCTAAAAAAGAGTTGGCATAACTCCGAACAAGTAATGTTATACCTATAATTATATACTCTTATGACTAGTCAAATACTCCTATAACTCTAATTAGTAATTCATATAACTCTAATCAAATACTCCTATAACTCTAATTAGAACGTACATAACAAGTAATGCCGTAACTATAATTATAACTCTCATGACTAGTCAAATCCTGCTATAACTCTAATTAGTAATTCATATAACTCTAATCAAATACTCCTATAACTCTAATTACAACTCTTATGATTAGTCAAATACTCCTATAACTCCAATTAATAATTAATATAACTCTAATCAAATACTCCTATGACTCTAATTAAAACTATTGATGTAATTATCCTATCCGTCCATTTTTTTGATGTAATTAGACTGTGTAGTATATTATGTTGATTTGATTAGTAGGTAGATGGAATTATTCTACCCATGAATTGCTGCACGAATCTAAAATGAGTTGACATATGGAATGTTAGAAAACAATTCTTATTATTTCCTAGAATATAAATGGTAGAAGATGATCCAGTATATAATTTCATTTTATTATTATATAGTAGTAATATGTCCTCACATCATTTGCATAAAAGGAGCACAAACTTTCTCACTTAGTACTTGATTAACAAAGACATTCTTGAATTTAGAATTCTAGTAGAGTTGGCTAGACACTATGAATACAGTGATATCTAGTTGAATCACTTTCGTTAAACCTTTCCATCTTGCTTCAAGAAAAGGAATGTGCATATTTTAAACATCCATTTTTTTAGACAACTTCACATTCTGTGCATTGTGCTTACTAGCCTAGCACTGTCCAATATCACATGGGGACTAGTCATATCTCCTAAGCTACGCCCATAAGCATTCCAACAGAAGGGCTGCAATTTATGCTTCTGACTCGTTACCAGACTCGTGGGCACCGCGGGTAGGAGCAAATACTCCTATAACTCTAATTAAAACTATTATGACTAGTCAAATACTCCTATAACTCCAATTAATAATTCATATAACTCTAATCAGATACTCCTACAACTCTAATTAGAACTCTTAACAAGTAATGCCATAACTATAATGACTACCTTAATCATAGTATATGCAATGATTATATTATAAAAATGACAATAATTTAATTGGAGTTATATGAACATATACATATAAAATATTTTGAACAAGTTCATTTTGCAAATTCTATTGTCTTCAAGTGAACTAGAGTTTACTTTCAACTGTGACAATTTTAAATTTGTAACCTTTTGCTCATGTATGCTGACACACTTATAAATCATAGATGTGCTTTCCTAACTTCAACCCATTTGTAGTTAAAGCAAACCACATTGCTATACTCCTCAAAACGTTTTCAACACTTCAATGTTGCTTCTTTATTGCAGATGAAAAAAATTCCAAAAACTAATAAAACTATCACACAACCACCGAATTGTAATAAAGTATAGTATTCAATTTGGTTTTCACTTCTGGAAGAAGAGTGGAAAACAACCAAGCAGTCTTGCCAACATCAACCAACCAATCACCTTCTTCTTGCAACAACAACAAGAGGAATAAAATAGAAGAGTAAGGATGATTTCACTTTATTATTTAAGAAGTTTGCAGCATTGCACTTCCTTTTTTTATTCTAATTATAATAACAATAATCCATTAATATTTTAAAAAAAAAACAGCAAGTATCTATAATAGTAGTTATAAAAATTTAGTCACTTAATCAAATTACCTTAAGTTTGTTGATTTCGAGAAGGACAATTCCTTGAATCATGATTGACCATGTTATTGCATAGGCGACATTTTCTTAGTGGTTTTTGTTGCTTCTCAATGGTCTTTTCTTTCATAGATTTAAGCCTCTTCCTACCCTTGTTGTTGGATTTCTCAGGTACTTTTATAGTTACCTCGTTTGGAGCACTGCATCCTATTAATACTTGAATCACTTGTTGTTTTGTCATGGACATATTATCCTCATCCGATTTAATGGAATTCCTGAAGTCTCTTAGATTTTCAATTAAAGCATCAATGTCTTCATCCCTCTCTTCAACGAGACCAATGGTTGTATATATTTCAGTCCACAACTCACCTAATTTTATCTGCTTCATTTCCATCTTTCCACAATCTTTAGGAAAATTCCCATCAAACTCATGAATATTACTCTTGTGTGCTTCCTTCGTCCATCGAGTGAGGATGTATTTATCGGGCAACTTCTTCAGATGCTTGGCCTTGTAAACCCAAAGAACATGCCTACATACCAGTCCAACTCTCTCGAAGAGAGAACATGAACAAATGGCATCGAAATCCAATGGATTTAAAGTGACCTCATAATTCTTCTTCTTTTCATCTTCAGTGATAGTAATGCATTCCATTCCATCCCGAATTTCAGACCTTGCATGATCACATCTGAAACATGCTGCACTAACTTCTTCTTGAAATAGGTAAAAGACGACATGGGTGTATACTTTAGAGACACTTCCTTCCATCGGCCAAGGGGTGATAAGTTGAGGGTAGGAAGTGTCGTTATCTTTGTTCAAACTGCTTTGAGCACATCTCTGTTGTTGTACAGCCGTTTGGAAACGCAAACAGAACTCAACCAATGTAGCATATGGACTATTGAAATTACCAAAAAAACTATTCTGGCTTTCTGATCTTTGCGTTGTGCAAATTAAGCCAGCCATTGGTTTCTCTTTGAAATATGCTGGGATCCAAGACTCCTTTATGTTGAAGATGTCATTAAGCCACTTATTTTGTTGCAGATTGAATTCTTGTATGACTTCATTCCACTTATCAACAAACTCTTGTGGCTCTAATTCCTTATCCCAAACATAAGCATTTATCTTTTTGAGGAAATCTTTTTCTTTAGTCCATTCAACTATCCCCACCTTGTCATTAGGTTCTGACTCTTCCAACCCTTCTGTATCATTTGAACTTGTAATCTGTATGTCTTTCCCTTTCCCCACCTTGTCAGTAAGTTTTCCCATAATATGCCACATGCAGAATTTTTGTTGTGCATCAGTGAACACTTTTGGGAAAGCTTTCTTCATTGCAGGATCCTGGTCAGTGATAATAAAGTTTGGTTCCTTATTGCCCATTGCTTGTTTGAATTTCTCAAAAACCCATACAAAAGAATTGTCATTCTCTCTTGATGTCAAAGCAAGACAAAAAATCACACACTTTTTATGATGGTCAATCCCTGTAAATGGGCAGAACACCAAGTTGTACATGTTTGTGACGTAAGTAGCATCAAATGAAACAACATCTCCAAAAGCAAAGTAATTTCTCCTACACAAAGCATCAGCCCAAAACACTCTAAGCAAACCTTCTTTCTCATTAGCTACATAGTCAAAGAAAAATCCACTATTCATCTCCTTGTGTCTACTTAAGGTGCTTATAAACATATCTGCATCATGTTCTCCAATGTATGCTCTAACATCCCTTGAAAAGTTTTTGAAGTCATCAACAGTTGCTCCAACATTTTCATAACCACCAACATTCTCCTTATACATTCTATACGTCTTTGTTGCTCCAATATTAAGTTTCGAGTTATCAATTATCATTTTCTTTTGGTACAACGTCAAATTTCTTTTCAACTTTTGGAATTGTCCCTGTTCAGGACTTAGTAGCTTGTGGTTATGTCCTTCATGGAAACACCAAACTCGGTACTTTCCTTTCTCATGAAGTCGGAAAAGAATCTTGGCTTTGCAACCAACCCGTGTTAGTTTTCTCCTCCTCTTTTGAGTTGGTGAAATTGGCTCACCCGACTCACTGTTAGTTGTTTGATTTGCTGCACCCCCTGCCTTTAATCCTTGCTTGTTACACAAAATGTATTTGAATACAATAGTCCCATCTTTTGCTCGATACTCAGTACACTTTCTAGTATCAAACCCACATGCTACAGCATATATATTGTAAAAGTCTGTTGCATCTTTAAGACTGTCAAAAACCTGCCCAACTCTAGGAACTAATTCTGTTGGAACAACTCGAGTGAACTCATGGTCTCCACATGGGGTGATGTTTGAACTTCGTTTAGGTGGTGTAGAGAGATTCAACGACGCAATGTTTATGCTTTGCGTAGAATTACTAGTTCCTGCCTCTGCATATAAAATATATATATAAATTGTTAGTCAACATTTTACAATTCAAAGTGTTGTACATAAATTAAATATGGCAAATAACCCAAGCAGTACTCCACTATGATGGGCCAATTTGATGTAGTAGTCCACTTTTTAAACCAAGTGCCAAAAAAATTGACATGTCTTTGGCTACATTACACACGGCATGGATCGTAACCCACTAGAATTAAAGATAAGCAAAACGACATTTTAATTAGTTTTTAAATGCTAATCTGTTTAAAGGAGTCTAATAGATAAAATAATGGAGCTATTTTCTCAAGTGTACCACATTTATTTGTTTTTTTATAACTCTAAAGAAGTGATCGTGCATCTCTTAAACATGTATCAGCATAACTCTAATTAGTATTTCTTATAACTCTAACTATTCATTCGTTCAACTCTAAAGAAGTATTGTCATAATTCTAATTAGTACTTCCTATAACTCTTAACAAGCATTGATATAACTCTTGAATACTACTTCCTACTACTCCAAGTAAGTGTTGTCATAACTGTAATTAGTATTTCTTATAACTTTATACAAGTATGGGTGTACCTCTTCATTACTATATCCTACAACTCTAAACAAGTGGTGCCATAACTCTAATTAATAATTGCTATCACTCTAATAGATAAAATAATGGAGCTATTTTCTCAAGTGTACCACATTTATTTGTTTTCTTATAACTCTAAAGAAGTTATTGTGCAACTCTTAAACATGTATCAGCATAACTCTAATTAGTATTTCTTATAACTCTAACTATTCATTCGTACACTCTAAAAAAGTATTGTCATAATTCTAATTATTACTTCCTATAACTCTTAACAAGCATTGATATAACTCTTAAATACTATTTCCTACTACTCCAAGTAAGTGTTGCCATAACTCTAATTAGTAATTCTTATAACTTTATACAAGTATGGGTGTACCTCTTCACTACTATATCCTACAACTCTAAACAAGTGGTGCCATAACTCTAATTAATAATTGCTATCACTCTAAAAAAATATTGCTTTGAGCATTAGTACTTTTTGCAACTCTAAACAAATATTGTTATAACTCTATATAACTAAAACTCCAACATCATGAATCTAATTGCTCGACGAAATAACTTTTTTATAATATAATTTTCATAAGCATGAATCTAATGACTCTAAGACTCATCATTCAGCAGACTACAGACGAAGGATTGGTAGCAGCCATAGCATATTCGAATTACCCACCCTCAAATGCTCTACTATTATTACTTGTAGAAGAAGAGAGACAACCCACCAACACATTAAATAATAAAAGATTGCCATCAAGAAAATGTTGTAGAAACAAACAATAGACTGAAAAAATGAACAACAAATTCGCAAACAACGTATATTTGCCCAACTTATATTTGTCCAATCAACGTATAACAGATTGCCATCATTGTAGAATGCAATACTAAAGAAACTATGAAAGAACCATGATTATGGAGAAGCAAAGAAAAATTCGCCAAGAACGTATGAAGAAGCAACAAATTGTTGGACTCCACCAAATTTTCGAAAACGAAGCATACAAATTTCTGAAAATAAACTAACCTTCATGCGATGTGGTAATTGACTCCATCAAATTTCTAGGGCAAAAGGAGATGACAGGAGATGACAGAAGCATACAGTTGGAGGTGGAGTTATTTTTCGACGTACAGTTGAAGGAGAAAGGAGGAGAGAGAAAATTAGGTTTGAAGGGATGATTAAAGGTAGTTTAAAGTTAATATCAGTTTTTAAATCTTGGCCATTGATAGTATCTAATCTAAGGGCAGTGATTCTTTCTCATTTCTCACCTAATTTCCCTTCTCACATGATCTTGCCTCTCTCTCTCTCTCTCTATATATATATATATATATATATATATATATATATATATATATATATATATATATATATATATATATATATATATATATAATTGAGTTCATGTGAGAAGGGAGTTTTATATGAGAAGTGAGAAGTAATTCTAACCCTTGGATCATGTTTCATTTAATGGCCAAGATTAGATAAAAAAAAGGTAAAACCTAAATTACTCCTCACGGTCATAACTCATATTATACTTTCTCTCTCCTCTCTCCTCTCTCCCTCTCTCTTATTTCGTTCGCTGCTTCAAGAGAGGCGTTTTTTTTTTTTTTTTTCAATTTCAATTCAAGCGAGAGTAGCATCTTTGGATCAGTGTAATTCTAAACTCAAGATTAGTTTAATGGACGCACACAATATGGGAGAAGAAGGTTAGTATTTTGTTTATTTTTTCTTTTTCGTTTTTTTTAGAATTCTGAAATTGTTCTATATTCGAAATTGGTGCTATACTCAAGATTGTATACGAAATTGGTGCTATACCCACATAAATTGCTCTTGCATGTTATGATTCTTGGATAGTCATAGTCTCTTTATGCAGGTATTGTCAAATTTATATGGGTTTTCTCATAATAGTTTATTGTTTGACATGGTTTGTGATTTGTGAGGCTGAACATTCTCTTGGGTTTTTGGAGAAATTGGGTTTATTGGTTTATTTAGTTAATATGTTTTTTTAGGGGGGGTTTGGGGAAGAGAGTTCAAGTATCTGGAGAATCGGACTACTTAAATAGATATGTGATTATGAGTAAAAAAAGAGCAAAGCGGTAGATACATAATTTGTCGAAGCAAGTTGCGACAAGTATCGAAGACCACCACAAAAGAAGGGAAAAACATAGGAAAATTAGAATGCGTATATAAAACAAATAAAGGCACGCGAATTACCAATCAATCTGCAAAATATAAAGTTGTAATTAGAGCTATATAGGAAGTTTGCAAATACAATTAAGGGGCTGGGCTAGCGTTTCTCATAAGTGGAGCAAATCACAACGACACCCTGTACTCAGTAATGTTGCAATAAGGCTATGATATATAGAGATTAACATATATATGGTGTACTCTAACCCTTGAATGAGAAAATAGTTGTAAGCCATGGTTCAAGAAAGGCCATTTGACCATCTTCCTCATGTCTTAAATTCTGATTTTGATGGCCTGATTTAAAGTTTTGGTGGAGCATTTCCAATGTGAATTTCCTTTGAAATTAATGAAGAATTGCAAATATATGTGTAGCTGATCCTCTTGGTGAGATAAGACTAGACAGTTCCTACACATTTTTAATATTGCTTGAGATTTATTTGTTGAGACATTTCGGAAACGATGTTCAAATTAGTCTCTTTTCCAACAGTAAATGCCATAAATAATTGGTTTGAATCCGTGAACCAAAATATAGAATACTAAGGCCTAATCAAAATTGTTACGAGTTTGACATTGTTTGCTTCCAGAGCAAAGCTCATGCTTTTGAGTATGTTGACCAAGTTTTGGAGAAATGGTACCCAAGTCTTGAATTACTAATTATATGAATTACTAATTAGAGTTATAGGAGGATTTGACTAGTCATGAGAGATATAATTATAGTTACTGCATTACTTGTTATGTACGTTCTAATTAGAGTTATAGGAGTATTTGATTAGAGTTATATGAATTACTAATTAGAGTTATAGGAGTATTTGACTAGTCATAAGAGTATTTTATTATAGGTATAACATTACTTAACTAATTGGTTAATAAAGTTTCACCAGTTATATATGTTGATAGTGTTAGAAAAAAATCAATTGGGAAATTATAGGTCATTTTCATACATAACCGCTACTATTAACTTGGGCATCTGTGTCAAACATGATTACATGGGTATCAGTGTAATTGATATATTATGCTTTTGAATCTCCAATTGTGCGAGTTTGTAATTAGTTTATGTTTGTGTATGTAGATATGAACATTGTCGAGGTTGGTAATGTGAAGGGTAAGCGTCAGGCAATTCAATGTATGGATTTGGTTGAAACAAAAGAAGCCAAATTACTTAAGAAGGATAGTACATCACATGTACCGAAACGAAAAAAAAAAGCCATTAGAGTTGTCTACTCAATGTAGACCGAATGAATTGGTGAAGCTTATAAAGAGCTTATCTTCGCAACAAGTCTGAGATGTGAATGACATTGGTTTTGGAGGTCTTTGCAGTCTGCATTTGACTCAAAGCCCTACTGCTATGATTCCTTTTTTGATCAATTCTTTTAATCCTGGTAGTTGGATGTTTAAAATTGATGCCATGAATAAATTTGTGTTGAGTAAGTTTGATGTTCATGATGTTTTTTTGCTTCCCATGGGTGATTCAAAGGTTGAGGAGATATCCACCTGGTAGAGGGTCTAATGAATCCGATAATGTGTTGAAAAGGGAGTTTCGGTTTAAGTTTGACATTTTTAATGACAAGCAAGGGATTCCTTTGAAGGATATAACTTTTAAGATTCGATCTAATGAGATGCAATCGGGGGGAGATGAATTTAAAAGTCTATTTGTCCTTTATGCTATGGGTAGGTTTCTTGCTCCTACGTCAAACAACAAAGTTGATTTAAAACTTTTGAAATCGTGTCTCAAGTAGATAAAATAAAAGAACTTGATTGGTGCTCATATGTCTTTGGAGAAGCTTTCTAATGAATTTGTTAAAATAAGGTAGATAATTTGGCTAATCTTGGAGGTTGTGTTATCATGTTAGAAATTATATACTTCCATAGGTTAGTTTTCAAATCTCAGGCGTTACCTAGAGTTCCCCCCCTTGTTCAATTTTGGACGGATGAAAAATTCCAAAAGCGTATTCATGACGAGTTAGGTTCTGGGGGTTTTGGGAATGGGATTTTAGATTTGGAGAGTCGTCCCTCTTCGCATCTTCTATGTAATTCAGTAGCTTCAGTCCAAGATATCCAAATGAGAGAACCACATAATACAACTGTTGACATTTGTTCGGCTGATATTTCTCACTGCAAGAAGGTAGTGACCTTTGAGATGCCAGATAGCATGCCTTCTGATGAGGAGATACATAAAACTGCAACAGATGTATGTCCCTCTATAACTTATCTCATATTTTTCTATGAATTTCATGATATTCTACTATGATTTTAATCATTATCTTATATAAAACACATACTACAATTTAATTGTTCATATCTAATTTTGATAAGTTTTGTTATTATTACATGCGTTTTTGTTTTTACATAATATTTTTTTATCATAAATATATTAGGCGCTTCATATAACTCTTAACAAGTAATGCCATAACTCTAATGAGTACTTATCGTAACTCTTAGAATGGTGTGGCCATAACTCTAAATGGTATGTCCTATAACTCTAACCAAAGTGTTCTATAACTCTAAGAAGTAGTGTTGGCATAATTGTAACTAGTTCTTCCTACAACTTTAAATAAATGTAGCTATAAATGTAATGCCTACTATATAACTCTAAAGAAGTGTTGCCATAACTTTAATGAGTACTTACTACAACTCTAAACATGTGTTGCCATACACTTCCTATAACTCTAAATAAGGGTTGCTATAATTTTCATTAGTACTACCTATAGTTCTAAACAAGCATTGGGATACCTCTCCTTAATATTTCTTATAAACCGATACTTTACTTAGTAATTTAAACAAAATCTAGATGTGTATATGATATTTAACAAGTGTTAGTATAACTACAATGAGTTCTCAATTCTCAGTCTAGTCAATCGTTTACACTCCTCATTAAATGTTAAGTTTTTTGTACTTTCCTTTTTACAGGGCATGCACGAGATTTTGTTGTTAATGAAAAGAGACATGGATGTTGTGTCTTCCCATTATATTGATCGACTGTCAAAAGCAAAGAGTATGGGCAATAAGGAAGAAAAGAAAGGGCAAGATGATATACATGTTTCTGGTTCTCCTACTTTGTCTCAAACTCCGGCTTTTGTTCATGAAGATGCATGGCAAATGTATATTGATAATTTCACGGATTCTATTCTTGCTTGTGAAGAAAGTCGTCGATGATATGCCGACTTTCCAATTACTCTCTCGGTCGGAAAATGAGTTATCAATTGGTGCTAAGGGCCCGGATGTTTGTTCCCCATCCTTTGTTGACATTTCAATTATTGGAGATGAGTGCGTTAAGTCATGTTCTCATGTGGACGAAACTAACAAGAAGAGGGATGGTTGTGTTAGATCTCCAATGTCTTGGTTGCGTACATCTTCTAATCGCCATAATGTCAACAATGATGGACTTGGTTCTACATATGATTGTGGGCTTCCAAATGTCTCTGTCAATTTGGTTTCAAGATTTATGCGCCAAAATCTGTTTTTATTATTCTACATGCCATCTTTCCGGAAACATGTAGTTGATTATTGTATGGTAGATCACAATGAAACTTTGGCAAAGAGGTAAACATTATTACCTAAAATATTTACATTATTTTTCTTTATTTTATATTAATTTTTAACTTTATATATATATATATATATATATATATTGTTTGTAGTCAAATTATTGCTTCTTTTGGAGATAACCACTTTGTTACACGAGAGGATCTTTTAAGTTTGGCCACAAATGAATTGATCACCACACCTGTTATGGAGGGTTGGAGTTTGTTGATGAATCATGTGGAGTCGGCCGAAGATTCTTCACCTCGACGCATATTTTTCGGCCTTAACCATGTGGTAATTTCTTTAATATTTTTCATGGGCGTTATTGTTGCTTTATTGCTCTTCGGAACAGTATGTTACCAACATCATGGGATATTGGGATGTGTGCTTGCTTCCATAACTTTTATCCATAATTTTAGCCTTCACGTGAAATATGTAATTTCTAATGCTACTTATTATATAATTTCTTGGTCCACTTAACCTGATAAAACATGTGGAGTACATAAATGTCAATTTATTGTCCACTTAAAATTCTTATCTTACTCCATTATAAAGAAGCTAGTCAATTATGAAAGTGAGCATTATTTGTAAAACTATACATTCTTTTTACTACAATTTTTATGTTCTATTTTAGGCTCCTTTGATAGGTGTTACATACACATGTGACGAAAATAAAGATGTTGCATTAGTAAGTGAGCTATTTTCTTCATGGGATATTTGGATCTCATGTAACAAAGTCAAGTGTGATCTTCATAAAGTTGATTTGGTATGTCTTTCTGCCTCCTTTTTATATTTCTTATGTTTTTAAATTTATTTATCTAATAACTAAACTTGTTCATTTTGTGGGTCGTAGGTATTCGTTCCATTCGTGTACATGGAACACTATTTTATTGCTGTGATCAACTTCATTCACAAAAGAGTGGATTATCTGGATAATAGAGTCTATGGAAATTGGGATGAATCTTGCTTCAAGGAGTTAGCCATGAGTATAGTAAGATTTATTATGTTTTTAAACCATGTGTTTTTAATTTGTTTTTTTGTACTTTTAAGCTTTATTGGTTGGTGTTTTTCTTTCATCAAAAGACTTGTGAGTGTCAAATCTTCTAACTTTAATTTATTTTTTTTACAGCGCATCCATATGAGTGATTATTTAGATAGATTTGAGCATCCATTGGCTCCTAAATTAGTTTCATATGATGTCATCAATGTCAATTTTCCATGGCAAACTAGTAAGCCAACCTTGGATTGTGGTGTTTTTGCCATGGTTCACATGTTGAACTATGATGGAGAAATATTTGAGTCTCAGCTTGGTAACGCCAAGGTAAGACGCACAATGAGAGCTGAAATCTGTGCAGCCCTTGTTTTATGTGATTTCAATGATATTAGGATGGAGATTATCTCAAAGATTCTTAAGTTCAATGATATAACGGCTTCTATTCGAGACAAGTTGTGGATGAGTTACAAGGAACAAGATAATGCACGGAAAGAAGCAGCTCGTTTGAAGTCGAAAAAGGAACATCTAATTCATGAAGGTGCGGATAAGTAATTTTCACAAATTTACAAGTATATTATTCCACTTTTGTAAAGGGATATGGGTAGGGAGGATTGATTAGAACAAGAGTACAATTTCTTGCATATGTGCTTAATTATATGAGTAGTTGATTTACTTATTTCAAGTTTTACTAGCATTAGTTTTTATATATAGAGGGATAGAAAGAGGTTGCAATTTTTTTATCATAGTGTATGCAATAATTATATTCTAATAATGAGATTGGTGGTTAATTTATAATTTCCTATAACTCTAATTTAAGTGTCAATATAAGTCTAATCAATACTTCCCATAATTCTCATAACTCTTAATTACTACCACCTATAACTCTGGAAATGTTTCTGGTATGACTCTTATGGCTAGTTTGTATAACTCTAAAAAAGAGTTGGCGTAACTCTGAACAAGCAATGTTATTACTCTAGATCCAATTAGTGGCCTAGCACTAGTGTAACTCTAATTAGTAATATATATAACTCTAATCAAATACTCCTATAACTCTAATTAGAACGTACATAACAAGTAATACCGTAACTATAATTAGATCTCTCATGACTAGTCAAATACTCCTATAACTCTAATTAGTAATTGATATAACTCTAATCAAATACTCGTATAACTCTAAGTACAACTCTAATCAAATCACTTCTAATTGCTTTTTTTTCCTTTTCACAAACTTCTAAAAGCACTTCTAATTTTGGATCATTTTAGACAAAATGAAAATGTTTGAAATACTGTTGCCTAACTTCAAGCCAAGTAGCGAGTGTTGACCTTAACAATTGCTAGGGGAGTGTCAATGTATGGGGTTATAATTGTTTCTCGCTCTAATTGATGTTTGATATAAGGAAGAGGATATGATTTGACCTTCGTGTACACTTAAAACTTGCTTTGGTAACATGAAATATTTAGATGTTCTATATTAGTCAAATACTCTGGTATAACTCTTATGGCTAGTTTGTATAACTCTAAAAAAGAGTTGGCATAACTCTGAACAAGCAATGTTATAACTCTAAACACATATTTTCTAAAATGATAAATCCAATTAGTGGCCTAGCACTAGTGTAACTCTAATTAGTAATTTATATGACTCTAATCAAATACTCCTATAACTCTAATTAGAACATACATAACAAGTAATGCCGTAACTATAATTAGATCTCTCATGACTAGTCAAATACTTCTATAACTCTAATTAGTAATTGATATAACTCTAATCAAATACTCCTATAACTCTAACTCTCATGACTAGTCAAATACTCCTATAATTCTAATTAGTAATTGATATAACTCTAATCAAATACTCCTATAACTCTAAGTACAACTCTCATGACTAGTCAAATACTCTGGTATAACTCTTATGGCTAGTTTGTATAACTCTAAAAAAGAGTTGGCATAACTCTGAACAAGCAATGTTATAACTCTAAACACATATTTTCTAAAATGATAAATCCAATTAGTGGCCTAGCACTAAGTGTAACTCTAATTAGTAATTTATATGACTCTAATCAAATACTCCTATAACTCTAATTAGAACATACATAACAAGTAATGTCGTAACTATAATTAGATCTCTCATGACTAGTCAAATACTTCTATAACTCTAATTAGTAATTGATATAACTCTAATCAAATACTCCTATAACTCTAAGTACAACTCCCATGACTAGTCAAATATTCGTATAACTCTAATGAGTAATCCATATAACTCCAATCAAATACTCCTATAACTCTAATTATAACATAAATACAACTCCTAACAAGTACACCCATAACTCTAATGAGTACTTCTTATAACTCTTTTTTATCATAGTATATGCAATGATTATATTCTAACAATGACAAAAAATCAATTGGAGTTATAGCATCATGCACATAAAATATTCTACATCTGTCGTACACTCTCATGATGTACTAGCACTAATTATAACTCCTTTTAACATAGTGTATAACGTGATTATATTCTAACAATGAGATTGCGAGTTAATTATAAGTTCCTATAACTCTAATCACATGCCAATATAACTCTTATGACTAGTTCGTATAACTCTAAAAAAGAGTTGGCATAACTCCGAACAAGTAATGTTATACCTATAATTAAATACTCTTATGACTAGTCAAATACTCCTATAACTCTAATTAGTAATTCATATAACTCTAATCAAATACTCCTATAACTCTAATTAGAACGTACATAAATTGCTTTTTTCATAACTATAATGACTACCTTAATCACTTCTAATTACTTTTTTTCCTTTTCACAAACTTCTAAAAGCACTTCTAATTTTGGATCATTTTAGACAAAATGAAACTGTTTGAAATACTGTTGCCTAACTTCAAGCCAACTAGCGAGTGTTGACCTTAACAATTGCTAGGGGAGTGTCAATGTATGGTGTTATAATTGTTTCCCGCTCTAATTGATGTTTGATATAAGGAAGAGGATATGATTAGAAGAACTGATTTTGGTAGTTATTTTTCCCATCAGCAGCTTTACTTTTGATTAATTTTGTCTAATCTGTCTATCAAGTGTATATATATTTAGCATGTGGATATTTTTGCCTTCTTTCCACAACTTAATCAAGTGGAAAGGGTATTTATGAATGGAGAAGCTAGGTTGCTGCTCTTGAAATAAGACATCAGCTAAAATATATGGCTCCGGTTTTATGAATGGACAAGCTAGGTTGCTGCTCTTCAATTCATTTGTAGTTAAAGCAAACCACATTGCTATACTCCTCAAAACGTTTTCAACACTTCAATGTTGCTTCTTTATTGTAGATGAAAAAAAGTCCAAAAACTAATAAAACTATCACACAACCACCGAATTGTAATAAAGTATGGTATTCAATTTGGTTTTCACTTTTGGAAGAAGAGTGGAAAACAACCAAGCAGTCTTTGCCAACATCAATGCCATGATTTCCAACCAAGCAGTCTTGCCAACATCAACCAACCAATCACCTTCTTCTTGCAACAATAACAAGAGGAATAAAATAGAAGAGTAAGGATGATTTCACTTTATTATTTAAGAAGTTTGCAGCATTTGCACTTCCTTTTTTTATTCTAATTATAATAACAATAATCCATTAACATGTTAAAAAAACAGCAAGTATCTATAATAGTAGTTATAAAAATTTAGTCATTGTTATAAATTACCTTAAGTTTGTTGATTTCGAGAAGGACAATTCCTTGAATCATGATTGACCATGTTATTGCATAGGCGACATTTTCTAAGTGGTTTTTGTTGCTTCTCAATGGTCTTTTCTTTCATAGATTTAAGCCTCTTTCTACCCTTGTTGTTGGATTTCTCAGGTACTTTTATAGTTACCTCGTTTGGAGCACTGCATCCTATTAATTCTTGAATCACTTGTTGTTTTGTCATGGACATATTATCCTCATCCGATTTAATGGATTTCCTGAAGTCTCTTAGATTTTCAATTAAAGCATCAATGTCTTCATCCCTCTCTTCAACGAGACCAATGGTTGTATATATTTCAGTCCACAATTCACCTAATTTTATATGCTTCATTTCCATCTTTCCACAATCTTTAGGAAAATTCCCATCAAACTCATGAATATTACTCTTGTGTGCTTCCTTCGTCCATCGAGTGAGGATGTATTTATCGGGCAACTTCTTCAAATGCTTGGCCTTGTAAACCCAAAGAACATGCCTACATACCAGTCCAACTCTCTCGAAGAGAGAACATGAACAAATGGCATCGAAATCCAATGGATTTAAAGTGACCTCCTAATTCTTCTTCTTTCCATCTTCAGTGATAGTAATGCATTCCATTCCATCCCGAATTTCAGACCTTGCATGACCACATCTGAAACATGCTGCACTAACTTCTTCTTGAAATAGGTAAAAGACGACATAGGTGTATACTTTAGAGACACTTGCTTCCATCGGCCAAGGGGTGATAAGTTGAGGGTAGGAAGTGTCGTTATCTTTGTTCAAACTGCTTTGAGCATGTCTCTGTTGTTGTACAGCCGTTTGGAAACGCAACGAGAACTCAACCAATGTAGCACATGGACTATTGAAATTACCAAAAAAACTTTTTTGGCTTTCGATCTTTGCGTTGTGCAAATTAAGCCAGCCATTGGTTTCTCTTTGAAATATGCTGGGATCCAAGACTCCTTTATGTTGAAGATGTCATTAAGCCACTTATTTTGTTGCAGATTGAATTCTTGTATGACTTCATTCCACTTATCAACAAACTCTTGTGGCTCTAATTCCTTATCCCAAACACAAGCATTTATATTTTTGAGGAAATCTTTTTCTTTAGTCCATTCAACTATCCCCACCTTGTCATTAGGTTCTGACTCTTCCAACCCTTCTGTATCATTTGAGCTTGTAATCTGTATGTCTTTCCCTTTCCCCACCTTGTCAGTAAGTTTTCCCATAATATGCCACATGCAGAATTTTTGTTGTGCATCAGTGAACACTTTTGGGAAAGCTTTCTTCATTGCAGGATCCTGGTCAGTGATAATAAAGTTTGGTTCCTTATTGCCCATTGCTTGTTTGAATTTCTCAAAAACCCATACAAAAGAATTGTCATTCTCTCTTGATGTCAAAGCAGCAGCAAAAATCACACACTTTTTATGATGGTCAATCCCTGTAAATGGGCAGAACACCAAGTTGTACATGTGTGCCGTAAGTAGCATCAAATGAAACAACATCTCAAAAAGCAAAGTAATTTCTCCTACACAAAGCATCAGCCCAAAACACTCTAAGCAAACCTTCTTTCTCATTAGCTACATAGTCAAAGAAAAATCCACTATTCATCTCCTTTTGTCTACTTAAGGTGCTTATAAACATATCTGCATCATGTTCTCCAATGTATGCTCTAACATCCCTTGAAAAGTTTTTGAAGTCATCAATAGTTGCTCCAACATTTTCATAACCACCAACATTCTCCTTATACATTCTATACGTCTTTGTTGCTCCAATATTAAGTTTCGAGTTATCAATTATCATTTTCTTTTGGTACAACGTCAAATTTCTTTTCAACTTTTGGAATTGTCCCTGTTCAGGACTTAGTAGCTTGTGGTTATGTCCTTCATGGAAACACCAAACTCGGTACTTTCCTTTCTCATGAAGTCGGAAAACAATCTTGGCTTTGCAACCAACCCGTGTAAGTTTTCTCCTCCTCTTTTGAGTTGGTGAAATTGGCTCACTCGACTCACTGTTAGTTGTTTGATTTGCTGCAGCCCTTACCTTTAATCCTTGCTTGTTACACAAAATGTATTTGAATACAATAGTCCCATCTTTTGCTCGATACTCAGTACACTTTCTAGTATCAAACCCACATGCTACAGCATATATATTGTAAAAGTATGTTGCATCTTTAAGACTGTCAAAAACCTGCCCTACTCTAAGAACTAATTCTGTTGGAACAACTCGAGTGAACTCATGGTCTCCACATGGGGTGATGTTTGAACTTCGTTTAGGTGGTGTAGAGAGATTTAACGACGCAATGTTTATGCTTTGCGTAGAATTACTAGTTCCTGCCTCTGCATATAAAATATATATATATATTGTAAGTCAACATTTTACAATTCAAAGTGTTGTACATAAATTAAATATGGCAAATAACCCAAGCAGTACTCCACTATGATGGGCCAATTTGATGTAGTAGTCCACTTTTTAACCCAATTGGCAAAAAAAATTGACATATCTTTGGCTACATTACACACGGCATGGATCGTAACCCACTAGAATTGAAGACAAGCAAAACGACATTTTGATTAGTTTTTAAATGCTACTCTAATGGAGCTATTTTCTCAAGTGTACCACATTTATTTGTTTTTTTATAACTCTAAAGAAGTGATCGTGCATCTCTTAAACATGTATCAGCATAACTCTAATTAGTATTTCTTATAACTCTAACTATTCATTCGTTCAACTCTAAAGAAGTATTGTCATAATTCTAATTAGTACTTCCTATAACTCTTAACAAGCATTGATATAACTCTTGAATACTACTTCCTACTACTCCAAGTAAGTGTTGTCATAACTGTAATTAGTATTTCTTATAACTTTATACAAGTATGGGTGTACCTCTTCATTACTATATCCTACAACTCTAAACAAGTGGTGCCATAACTCTAATTAATAATTGCTATCACTCTAATAGATAAAATAATGGAGCTATTTTCTCAAGTGTACCACATTTATTTGTTTTCTTATAACTCTAAAGAAGTTATTGTGCAACTCTTAAACATGTATCAGCATAACTCTAATTAGTATTTCTTATAACTCTAACTATTCATTCGTACACTCTAAAAAAGTATTGTCATAATTCTAATTAGTACTTCCTATAACTATTAATAAGCATTGATATAACTCTTAAATACTACTTCCTACTACTCCAAGTAATGTTATACCTATAATTAAATACTCTTATGACTAGTCAAATACTCCTATAACTCTAATTAGTAATTCATATAACTCTAATCAAATACTCCTATAACTCTAATTAGAACGTACATAACAAGTAATGCCGTAACTATAATTATAACTCTCATGACTAGTCAAATCCTCCTATAACTCTAATTAGTAATTCATATAACTCTAATCAAATACTCATATAACTCTAATTACAACTCTTATGATTAGTCAAATACTGCTATAACTCCAATTAATAATTCATATAACTCTAATCAAATACTCCTATGACTCTAATTAAAACTATTGAGTTGACATATGGAATGTTAGAAAACAATTCTTATTATTTCCTAGACATGGGGACTAGTCATATCTCCTAAGCTATGCCCATAAGCATTCCAAGTAAATGTTGTCATAACTCTAATTAGTAATTCTTATAACTTTATACAAGTATGGGTGTACCTCTTCACTACTATATCCTACAACTCTAAACAAGTGGTGCCATAACTCTAATTAATAATTGCTATCACTCTAAAAAAATATTGCTTTGAGCATAAGTACTTTTTGCAACTCTAAACAAATATTGTTATAACTCTATAACTAAGACTCCAACATCATGCTCGACGAAATAACTTCTTTATAATATAATTTTCATAAGCATGAATCTAATGACTCTAAGACTCATCATTCAGCAGACTACATACGAAGGATTGGTAGCAGCCATAGCATATTCGAATTACCCACCCTCAAATGCTCTACTATTATTACTTGTAGAAGAAGCGAGACAACCCACCAACACATTAAATAATAAAAGTTTACCATCAAGAAAATGTTGTAGAAACAAACAATAGACTGAAAAAATGAACAACAAATTCGCAAACAACGTATATTTGCCCAACTTATATTTGCCCAATCAACGTATAAAAGATTGCCATCATTTTCGAGTGCAATACTCAAGGAACTATGAAAGAAACGTGATTATGGAGAAGCAAAGAAAAATTTGCCAAGAACGTATGAAGAAGCAAAAAAAAAAAATCCACCAAATTTTCGAAAACAGAAGCATAAAAATTTCTGAAAATAAACTAACCTTCATGCGATGTGGTAATTGACTCCATCAAATTTCTGGGCAAAAGGAGATGACAGGAAACGACATAAGCATACAGTTGGAGGTGGAGATGTTTTGACGTACAGTTGAAGGAGAAAAGAGGAGAGAGAAAATTAGGTTTGAAGGGATGATTAAAGGTAGTTTAAAGTTAATATTAGTTTTTAAATCTTGGCCATTGATAGTATTTAATCTAAGGGCAGTGATTCCTTCTCATTTCTCACCTAATATCCCTTCTCACATGATCTTGCCTATATATATATATATATATATATAAACCTAGAAAAATGAGATGAGTTGTCATCTATTTAGACATCAATGCTATGTGTCATACCCGCAATCATTCTCCATTTGATTTTGCCACGTGTCATGGCTTGGTCCATATGCCACATGTCACTCCATTGAAAAAAATTAAACAACTGCTTGCCGTTTGATCTCTTCCTATGCCCATTGATTTCGTTGATTTGCATTGAATTGAAAGATTTAGGCTGAATTTATGGAAGGAAATATGATGATTATATGGCATGCGATCAGCATATGATTATATAGCATACAAATATAGATTTGGTAGTATTGCAATCATCTTGAATGATTTTGTTTCTGTATATATAATTAACTTATTGACCAATTTAAATTCTAATTAACAAATTTAAGGAATTGCATCTATATATACAGAGCAAAGCCACAAAATTGCAAAAACTCTTACACTTTGGTTTTATTCTGAGTACATCGTGATGAGGCACTTAAAAAAAGGGTGAGTAAAGCAAACAATAAAACAAAGCTACATTTTAAGTTTTCAATAACTAGGAAAAGCCGAAAGAAGTTACAGCTTCGACAAAGCTAGTTCACGGTGGGTCAACACCGGCTGAACAGAAGGCAGCCGAGCAACAGAGTAGAGAGAAAAAGAGGATGAGGAAATCGCAGCAACATGAGATTACCGACAATAACCACAACAAACATGATGAGAAAACATTGGGTCTACCATGGATTGGGATGAAGAGAAATTCTCCATTGTTATTGCAAGGAGAAGTTTTGAAGAAGGTTTCTATATGGAAGTGGAATGAAGTTATAAATATGGATGGGCAGTAAAAGCACATATTTGGTTTGATTTATGAATATTGTGGTCAAATCTTTCGATGAAAATAATCAAAGAATATGTGCATGAATATATTTTCAACAAGCTCAGGACAAAATGAATACTTGAATTTTAGTGTACAAGAGCTAAATAAATGAATATAGTAGTAGATACTTTAATTCTCAACTTATCTATAAGTGAGGTTATATAAAGAGTGATTTCACTTCAAGCTATGAGAACTTATTGGAGAAGAAGTGAATTATACATTTTACAAATGATTAATAAAAGGTTTGCATTTGAAACGGGGAAGAGCATGAGTTGCTTACTAAAAGACTGATAGTATGAGTAAGACTTTTTTTTTTATATATATATTAATAGGTTTATGTAGTATTGCATTATTAATTTGTTAGTAATAGCTTGACTAAGAAGGAATATAGTGAATTAGAGGAGATAGGGAGATAATCTGATTTTAATAGAAACATAGGACATCAGAGGGAGAGAAAAGGCATGCTGAACATTGTGAGAAGTTTTCTTTTGTATTTGGGAGATAATCTAACTCTCTTTCAACCCTTAGACGATCTTTCTAGATATTCAGTTATTTGGGTTAATAACTGAATATCTACAAAGATCGTCTAGGGCAGGTTCTCTTCAGCATAAAACAATTGAACTGAATTATAACTAATTAATAGTAATGATAATAATTTAGGAACTGAACTGAACTGAAAATAAGCTGGGGAGAACAGGCCCAAGGGTTGAAAGAGAGTTAGAAAAGTGTGTTTACTTTTTGTTTTATAAAAATTATAGAACCATAAAAATTTATAGAGAGTTTGATTGTGTTTGATTTTTTGAACATAATAAGATGACAAATTTCTTGACGTGTACACACTAAAGAAAAAGTTTTGATGTTATATCCAGTTTAAGCTCATGTCTTTTATCCAGCTTAAAATCCATGGTGCCGCACTGCCGCATTCTTTGACCATTGAGAAGGTGGTGTAACAGGGAATCAATCAATTGTGTAGTTCTGTTTCACTGCCATATGGATTGCAATTCCTTCGGTTTCACAGTCAGAGTAACTCTCTGTAAAATTTTGGCAAGAAAATTTAAACTGATTGATATATTAATAAAAGCGAGAAATCATCAAGATCTTTCGGATATACACACCAAGTATAGTATATTATAGTGCATAACAATCTAATATATGATCATATTGAAGAAACATATATTTTTAATATCGTTAATACAAAAAGATATATTTGGTATGACTACATATTTCGACTTTGGATTGTTAGAACATGAGCGAAATGCAGGTATCTGTAATCGTTACTTAGATTAAATGATATACTATAGTCATTTAGTTATAATTTAGATTTATAATACATGTGCTATTTTTATTTGTTAAAATTTTTATGACTAAGAATATAGATTAAATATTATAGCTAGAATAAGGAATTTTTCAAGTTATTGAAACAATTAATCTAAATAAGGATAAAAAAAAGTCAATGCAGCATACTATTGTTATATATGAGTTATCATCAGAATTATGGAATTCGTATCAAATATCTGATTTTCTTTTCTATTTTCCCCTCTAAGACGCAAGCAAAAAATCGCACTCAAGTCAGATTATTTTTTTTTTTGGCAAAACATCAACCAAATTTTTGTCGAGTTCAAATTTGTGGATATCAAACTATAAAGAAATTTTTTTTTGTTATTTATCTTCTTACACAATTTTTTTTAATATGAGCTTTGATAATATTAATCTTAAAATTCATATGAATGCAAATGTGAATAAGGAGAGAAAGGAGATGAAAGAGGACCATGGAATTTTTTGGGTCAGAGTTAGTATTTACTTTTTGGTACAAAAGAGGAGGCAAAGCTCCGAGTAGGTTAGAGTTCATTTTAGGAGGGGAAAAACAAATGAAAAAGTGGATTATGTACATTATATATATATATATATATATATATATATATATATATATATATATATATATATATATATATATATATAATGGCAATTATATAACTGAAACAAATTACTTTTTATAATATAACAAAAAAGAATACAACACTTTTGAAAAGTCATAAATTAGAAGAGGGTGGATAATATTGAAAATCGAACAAAATATAAGGGGGCAATGAAATTAATTAGAATTAAGTGGGTTTAAATTCCACAATTGTGAAATTCGAGGACAAACTTTTCAAATGATAAATTGTCTGTAAATTTGTTTGGCTTGAGTTAATGTTAGGAGAGAGAAAAATGGAAAAATGTGTTATTTACATTACACTTATATATATTTTTACCATGTAACAGTAGAGCTAACGGACACAACTACTAATTGGTAAGAGTATGAGGAGTAGTCTACTTATCCCCTAACTTTAGATCCGAGAAAATTGAAATTTTAAATGCGATTGTCAATTAGAAAAATCGTATAGTGAAAAGAAGATGAAAGAAAAAGAATAAGGAATATATGATCTTCAGTATCCAAAAAAGGGATAGATTTTGCTTAGTTTAACTTTTAGGATTTGGGGAAAAAATATTCACTTCGTTCCTTTTGTTATGTTTCTACTACGAATCTTGGCACTATTTAGAATTATATAGAATATTATGAAAATTTTCCAATATATATATAAGAATAAACATATTCATTTAACGAAATAAAAGAAAAGAAGGATCTATCATATGTGGGTGTGTGATCACGGGTCATTTTACAAAAAAAAAAAATTAATCAAAAATATAACACATTTTCATCCAATTTGATTTCTTCGCCACATAAATGCCACATCACTTAAACAATATTACTAGGGAGCTCTATAGATATCAATAAGAGAAAAATAGGCAACTATTAATTTAATTAAATAAAGTTAGTAGATGATTAGGTGATCATTTAAAAAAATATATATTACAAAAATAATATGATGAGACTTTTGTAACAGGTCATTGAAGATTATCTTTTTTGTGCTATCACTCCCTTAAATTGTACAATCTGCCATTATTTCGATTTCAAGTAGTGGTGGCCTGGTGGGTGGTGGTTAGTGGGTGGTTTTGTGCAAGACAACAAGAGAGAAAGGTTGAGTAGGAATGCGGAAAGGGAGAGCAGAAGTGGTTGCATGATTGAATGTCAGTAGTGGTGTGAATTGTGATTTTATATGACCTCTGAATGAAACGATAGGCAGAGCGGAAGTTTTTCAGTCAACTGTTTTTTTTTTTTTTTTTAAGTTGGTCACATGTTGCACCATGACTTTAGCTACATCAGTCACTGAACACACGGGTCATAAGCCGGATTTAAAATTAATTACACAATATGATTATAAAAGCTTTAAATCATGTGCTAATATTCAAACCATGATTTTAGGATAAACATTCTAAAATCTCAAATTTATAAACAAAAAATTCCCATGCATTTTGATGTGTTTTTTGTTTTATTTACGTATTTATAAATTTATATATCACGATTATAAGATTTCTAACCTTTAAAGTGTTGTAACACAGGATTTTTATACATCATGAAAAGTAATTTTACATTTTATAATTTTCAACTTAAAATGCATGGATTCTAATATTATGGATTCGATAAATTTGGAATAAAAAATACTATTTAATTAATAAAACAATTTTCGTGCATTATGCACGGGTCCAAATCATATCCTCACAAAACCTCCCGTGCATTTTTGAACGGGTTAAAAACTAGTTTGGTTATAAATGTACTCAAAATAGTCTGATTCTATTTTCAAGGGTTTGACTTTGTTTGAAAATTCTTTTCCTAATATAATTTTGTCACTTATACTTACTTCATATTCTACATTTATCTTTTGTGTTGCAATTTTTGTTGTAATAATGACTTTTCCTTTAAGTTTTAAATTATTGTACATTATTTTGTCTAATAATTTATCCATATAGATTGAATTATTTTCCACATTTATATCTATTTGTGCTTTTAAGTTTTCTCCTTCAATTTGTATTATAATATAGTAATCTTGTGACCTCAATTGAATAGATTGATCATCATCTTTTCGTTCTCTAGGTCTGGAAAAACTCATTCTCCTTTTTACTATATCTAGTTCTCCATAGCTAGGTTTAGAGTATAATTATAATGCTTTATCCATTGGTAATGAAAGTTCCATAAACGGGGTTATTGGTCCTAATTTATTTTTAGTATAAACTTGGTGTTGGTTAGTTAGTATGTAAGCATTTTTACATTGTACTGTCATTACCTTAGATCCATTTAGCATCTTTATTCCATCTAGCTTCCAATATAGAACCAATGCCTTTTCTATATTCTTATCAGTTAAGCTTATTGAATAATTTGGTTTAATTATGAACCTTACCTTTTGGTAAATTAGATTTCCTTTAAGTTCAACTATAATGGCTTTCTCTATAGGTTCTTTAATTCTATCATCTCCTAATTCTAATTCCAACGGAGTATCTATTCCTTCTTTAAAACAAGCTTTTATTATTATCTCTGTTGCTGCCAATTCTATAAATCTAAAAGTAATTGGTTTATTTCCTAATGATCAATTAATTTTTGTTATTTCTCCGTTTAGCACTTCTTTTGTTATTAATGGAACTTTAGTATTACCTTGCACTTGAGTTATATCAATAACGTGTTCTGTATCAGATATCACTAAATATTCGTTCTTATCCTTTCTAAATATTTTCTAGATTAAGTTTCTCTCAAATATCTTATTTGTTTACAAAGTAAATCCTTCATACTTTAATTGATTATACTTTTGAAGATCAAAAATAGCTCTTTGCTCTTTACTTTGTGGAGTAATTTCTTCATCATAATCTACTTCCTGTAATTATTTATCCATTACTAGTAGTCTCAACGTTATCTTCTTCGCTAATTATTATTTCATCACTTTTTGTTTCATATTTTAGGACATATATCTCTTCTTCTGGCGGTATATTATTTTTCCCTATTTCATATTCAGCTATATGTAATTCAATAAAGTTAATATTTTTATTTACTTTATTTTTACATTATCTTGCTATATGACCTATTTGTCCACAATTATAGCACCTACACTTCTTTGGGTTATTAACATACTGATAAATTTTTTTTCTTATATAATAATTTATGTTCGATTTCATCTCGTGTCTATATCTTCCATATGGTTTAAACCTTTTATAATTCTTACGCCTAAACTTTGGTCTTTTATTTCTACGTGTTTTATTTAATCTATAGTATCCAAATTTTGATGTTTCATATTTTTCACAGCAATCACTTATTTTTGCATGTTTTTTAAAAGCTTTTTGGTTATTAACTTCTATACAATAGTTTTTATACCAAGTTTGTAAGAAAGATATTTGTTCTCCTAAGGTACCTGATTTAGGTTCTTTAGAGTATGCTTCTTGAACCATAGTAATTTTTCAATGTATAATTTTCGAAATATAGCTAATTGCTCGGTTGTTTCTGTTCCTAATTAATAATAATTCATTTGAAAAGCACAATTGTATCTTTTTAGATCTTCTGGCCACATAGAGCATATTTCCATATTATATAATTGAGATTTACTATATTCTTTCTTAGCTTCTATATGTTTTAAATCTGCATTCAAATTTCCAACTTCATATTTTTTCAACATTTGTGTTGACTCTGTCATTTCATGTCCTTCTATATGAGTACTTCTGCTTTCTGTTTTATCTATTGTTCCTATGTGAGTTAACTAGTTTTTAACTAATCCTGTAATAGTTCCTTCAATATAATTAGATGCAATATTGACTGGGATTTTTGCTTCAATTAGTTTTGCATTTATTTTAGCTACCCAATTTTGTATATCTAAATCAACATTTTCTGAACAATCTAAATTTAAGGTTTCTCCTACTTGAATATCTTTTGTTATATAATTATCTTTTATTTTGCTTCGATACTTCCATATATGTTCATTATTTCTATTGTTGCTACCATAATTTCTTTTTCTAAATATAGGTTTATAGTGTCTACTAGTCTTCATGTAATAATAATCGTCATCTTCGGTGAGTACATTAAGATCTTTTTCTTTTTCTGTCATAAATTTTGATTCTGAGTATTTTGAGTAACCAAATTCTTGACTAGATTAGTCTAATTTAAAATCTTCATAGTTTTCTTCTATATTATTGACTTCAAGTCTTTCTACTCCAGTATCTATTGTTTAATTCTATAGTATTATTAATTATTGTTTCTTCATCTGATTCTTGAATTTATGATATTTCACTTTTTTCTTTTACATTCAATATAAGTTGTTCTTCTATTTTGTCAAATCTGTTGTTATTCTCTATTTTAAAATTTTGTATTTCATCGTTAAAATTATTTTATACTCTATAAACTTTGTCTAATATTTGTTTAGTATTATGATGTATAATTTTTATTGATTCTTCTTTTTTCCTGATTCTTTTATCATATCTTCTCTCTAATTTATCTAATTTTTTATATGTGTCCTTTATTGTTTTGTTTTCTTGATTGTTACTTTCTATGTTTGTTATTTCTACTAAATCCCTTTCTTTAGCTAATCTTCTTTCTCTTTCAAAATCATTTTCTAATACCATTCCTTTTCTATCTTTTATCAAATATACTCTTCCATTCAAAATTTCTGAAAATTGTCTATTATGATTTGGTTTATATATTTGAAATGGACCTTCATTATATCTTATTATTTTTTCATCAATAATTTTTTCATCTTTATTCATTATTCTAGTTGTTTAATGACTCTCTTATATTCTACTTCTATTCTTTTCTTTAAAAGTAATTCGGGAAATAACTTAGAGTATTCATTAAATATCTTTTTATCGATAATCTCATAACCCTGTTCTTCTAATTCTAGTGGAACTTTTGTATTGCTAGACTCTGTTTTGCTATCCTTTTATAATTGTATAATTAATAATATATTTGTATTTATAATCTTTAGGTTATTTACTAGATTACCTTCTTGCTCTAATTCACTCACATGTATGAGATTGATTTATTTTTCTTATATTCATCAAAATCTTTATGTGCTTGACTAGCTATATCAACCTGTTCTTTTATTTGTATATTTAACATATCTACATTTCTATCTGGTTGTCTAAGTCTTTTTAATTTTCTTCAACATTATTGTCCTTTGTTAGTTTTGCTTATTCTACTATCATTTCTTTATTTGTTCTAGCCATTCATCTTTTATTTCGGTTTCCTAAATTTTTAATATCTGCTTCTAAAATTGTTATCATTATTTTTAATTTTGCTCTTCTTATAGCCTTTTTAATTTGAGATTTGATTGTCATATATATAACGAATTTTGTATATGTTTGAGTTCTATTTTTCTTTTTAAGAGTTTATTTTTCTTAATTTGGGTTTTAGTTATTAATTTGATTAAAGCATCTTTTGTTTCAATATCTTTTCTTCTATGTGCTTCATATAAATAATTGTCATAACCATCTATTTTAGTTTGTAAATTCATGATTCTAAAATCTGAAATAAATTTTCTAATATCAATATTTATTTTAAGGTTTCTTATTTTTGTTTTCATAGACTAAGTGAATTTTGTATTTGAGATATAAACTTTGGTTGAACTCAATCCTTTCATTTATAATATACCTTAATATGTTAATAATGGTTCTATCATCCTTCATATAAGTATTACTAATCCGCCCCACTATTCTTAAGCTTCAAAGCAAATTGAGTAAGATCACACCCTTTCACCTCACCACATAGGTTTTACGTATTCTGTCCACAACAGCCTTCTCATATTCAACTGCATAAAAGGACTACTACTACCAGTTTTCTCTTGGTTTAAAACCATGATTTTACGAAATCAAGGAGAGCATATTTAAGATAGTACAAGTTCTATATGAAGTTATAGAATTATTATTACGGATCTAAGCATTAATGTAAACTAAAAGATTGAATTTATATATACTTAGTTCATAAGAAAGAATTTTACCTTAGCTTCTTCCATAACTATGAAAGATTATCCTGATATGAAAATAACTTTTCCAAGCTCTGATACCAACTTTGCGTGGTTAAGACAATTATAGAAAAACTACCAAAATTTTTTAAGTAGAGAGAGAGGTAAGAGAGAAGATTTTTTGTAATGAATTCCTTGATGATACGTCACCAAAGTTTTTTCTTTGTTACACTAGTAGAATAAATGCTTATTGCTGCGGTCATTAAGTGGCCTATTGCGGCGGTTTTGGCCACGCAGCAATAAAGGGCGCATCAATAGGTAATTAACCTATTGCTGCGGTTTTAAACCGCATCAATATGCCAAGATATTGCTGCGGTTCTTACCCAAAACCGCAGCAATAGGTATTTTTTTAATTAAATAATTGAAGCCTATTGCTGTGGTTTTTTTGTAGAAACCGCAGCAATAGGTGCAAGTACAAAAAAAATTTTTTTTTTTTTTTTTTTTAGAAATTTAAATATTATAGTAGTTCTCAACAAAAAATTACAACATAAAAATAACTCCAACAAACTACACATTGAATTCATATATTCAATAAACATGATAATGTTACAATAATTACCAAAAATATAACAAACATAAAAAATCGAAAAAATAAAATCAGCTACACTATAAAATAAAAATACAAAAAACTTGAAAAGAAATGAAAAATAATGAAGGATTAAGAGATCTGTAAAAAAAAAAAATTCTGAAAAACAAACTAAAACTAAAAACTAAATCAGTCAAGAATGAAAAATGAACAACCAAACAACAACCTCTAATTACAAAATATCAAAATTGAAAATCTTTTCGTCTAGTGACTCGAGAACTGAAAATCTTGGTCTGGTGACTCGAATGAAGAACGACGATGACGACAGACAGTGAGAAACTAAATTTTCGTCTGGTGACTCGAGCGAAGAACACAGCGACATCGGACGAGGTCGAGCCGTCGAGCGAAGAAACTCGAGCCATGACAGCGCCGGAAAAGATTGTGCGACGACGAAGATTAATGGCGGCCAAAGCGAGCGACGGCGAAGGCAAGATTGAAGTGAAATCATCGGCGCCTGAAAGACTTTGCCATGGTTGTGCGAAGGGATGGCGGTGCAGCGGCGGTTGTTGGTGGAGTGAGAGATAGAGGAAGAGTGAAGTGAGAGAGGAGTGAAGTGCAGCAGATCTGATGAGTTTGAAGGAGGAGAGAGAAAGGAGTAAAAACTAAAAACGACGCTGCTGATGAAATGAGGAGTGCAGCCAACTGCCAACCCTAGCCGCTTTTATTAAAACAAATGACATATTGTTGCGGTTCCCACAAAAACCGCAGCAATATATTAAAATTTTATAAAATAAATAATATTTTAATCTATTGCTGCGGTTTGGGTGGGACCCGCAGCAATAGATCTGGTCAAACAGTCAACGGAATTTGAAAAAAATTCTCGTTGACAGATATTGCTGCGGTTTCCAGAAACAACCGCAGCAATATATGTTTTATTTCGATTTTTTCTTTTGTTTTTCGTGGTTTATTGCTACGTACGGGTAAAACCGCAGCAATACCACCGCAGCAATAAGCAAAAATTCTACTAGTGTTATTAATAGGCAAACAATATTACGTATTACGTACTAAAAAGTTACTTTTAATTTAAGCCATACAGTTGGCTATTTTTCTAAGGTTACAATAGATCTTAGCTTATCACATTATATCTTATCCTTATCTTCTATAGTAACTCCACCATCCTTTAGTCGGAGATATCAACTTATGGGGCCTGGGTTGTACTGGTAGAGGATTCTTCCTTATCTTCCAAGTCTTCAATCAATGGTACAATTGTATGATGATTTTTACATATCTGGCATAAGTGTTTATTATTTTGTTGCATCCACTTGCAATATTTCTTCAACGTATCTTTTGTCATAATATTGTTTGGGATGTATCTTGTTTGAGGAGGCTCATCTGGATGTAGGAGACTCCATACCCATGCTATATTCCCTACTTTGAGTTATAACGAATGTATTTATTTCTTTATGATTAATCCATATAGGCGCAGTAATAGCATGACATAGGGCTTCACAAATAACTTTGGTTTTTATAACTCGTTTTTCACTTAGGATATCTTGTACTTCATTAAAGTTTATCTTGGGCTGGGCCTTTATTTCTTCAGGAATGATGTACGTAGATGTACATCCTATTTTCATAAACCTCATGGCTGGTTTTATCTCTTGATAAGTAACTTCCCCGGTAGCTGTGTAACACCGTACAAAAATCATTTTAGATGTTGTAATCTGTAAATAACTTCTGGTTACCTTGTATAGGTTAGGGATTAAGGATAACTTTTCTCCAGTTAGTGTGTATACGGAATTGAGTAATCCGTAATCATAAGCTGCTTTTATTAACTTTGCATTACAACCTGGTAATGCGATTAACTCGTTTGTTGTTTTGAAGAGGATTAGTAACATATCCTCTTTCTACTTCTCCTTGTTTATCTTGGATAGTAACTTGGGGAGCTGTGTTTAGTTTGTTGGCAATAGTCAGGAAATTTGATATATACTGTCTAAGTAAGGGGTTCATTGTCTGTTTTGTTCCAAGGGTTAATTTGTCTTTAAAGGAAGTAGTATCTGGGACTAAGTTGGGGTAATCTTCGTCATTGATAAATGTTTTGGGAGAAGTCTGTATTTGGTAGTTTAAGAAATCTCTTTTTTGAGAAGGGAATCTATAACTTCTTCTTATAATAGCTTTGCCTTTGGCCTGGAATCTTTGGTTAGCACCATTATCTTGTTCTTGATATCTCTAGCCACCGCCATTATCTTTAGAGCTTTCTCTACTTCTTTTTCACTAGATTAGCTCTTCTAATAACTTATTTATCAATAGTTATTGTTCTTGATTCTCTTGAATCAATTGTTGAACTAACTCAGGAGAGATAATTTGTATAATAATTTTCATTAGCTTGTAATAATTCAACTGTAAACTCATATTGTTTGATATCAGCTATAATCGTATTTATTTCCTTCCTTGTAAAGGAATCTTGTAATTCTGTGTCAGCCAACACTTAACAGTCCTATAATCTGTTCTGAATATAAATTTTTTGTAAACAATATAAGGTTCAAACTTTTTAATACCATATTTAACTGCTTTTAGCTTCTTTTTGTTAATATCCCAATTTATTTCATTTGCCTTGAATGTTCCTGAAAGGTATCTACATATATATTCTCTTTTATCATTATTGTATCTATATTTTAATACTGCACCATAACCATTATTAATTTCGCTAGCATCAGTTTCTACTATCCACACAAATTCCTATCTTCATCAGGAAAACTTAATTTTGGTAATCTTCTAACTAGTTCTTTGATTTTTTCCATTTTTTTTGAATCGGTATCAGTCCACCTAAAATCATGATCTTTTTCAGCCTTTTAGTAAGTGGTTTTGTAAATTGTGATAATTTTGGAACAAATTCTCTGACTTGGTTTACTATTCCTAAGAATTTTTGTAATTCTTTCTTGGTATTAATTTCCCTTTGAAATTCTATGATTTTTTGAGCTATATGTTCTTGCATTTTTACTCATGCTTTATCTATTTCGAATCCTAAAAATTCTATTTGTGTTTTAAATATTTCAGTTTTCTACTTAAGACTATTCCACTATTCTATTTGGTCTAATAACTTATAATGTTATTCTTGTGTTTTGGAGTATATTAGTATGTCTTCAATATATACTACACAATTTGGTAATTGATTTAGATATTTATCCATAAATGCTTGGAATTGTCCAGGGGCATTTTTATATCCAAATGGTAATACATTCCATTCATAAAATCCATTAGGAATTTTAAATGCTGTTAATTGTTTAGATTCTTCTATTAATTTTAATTGGTGAAAACCACTTTTCCAATCAAATTTTGAGAAGTAATTATAACCTTGTATTTGTCTCATTTTTAGTATTTTATTAGGTATTGGATAATTATATGTAATTATTTTCTCATTTAGAATTCTATAATCAATAACCATTCTTGTTTTTCCTCTTTTTTGTTCAGAATGGTTGTTAACTATAAATGCATTGCTGCTATGTTTACAATTACTTGGCCTAATTAATTTTCCTGCTAATAATTCTATTATATGCATTTTAACTTTTTCTTCATCTCTTTGTGTATTATTAAAGGGTTTTTGAGATATTATACTATTTTGATATTTTCATGTAATTTGTATTTCAGTTTTGTGTTTGTGCCAATTTGCTAATGGATTTTCATTACATATATAGTTTCAATATCTATTATTGCAAAATTGATGTTTTCTTTCTTTGATTTCATTCTTTATACCAATTTTTCTTCTTCTCCCTTTTTACATTTTTCCCATTCTTGAGATATCTAAATGTGTTTACATGGGGTAAATATTGCAAGAAAATCTTTATCTATGCTAATTGGTTTATATTGGTTAAGGAAATTATTTCCTAATATCATATCTTTTCCTGTTAATTCAAAGCAATATACTCGAGGTATGATTAATATTTTGTTGCAAATTTGTAGTTGTACATTAGTTTGATAAAGGGTAATTCTGCTACTATTATTATTGAAACCATTTATCCTGAATGGTGTATCTAATTTCTTCCATTCTGGTAAACAATTTTCTTTCATAATTGTGGTTGCTGCTCCTGTATCTACCATCTGTGTGTAGTATGTACTTTTATATCCTTCAAAAATTATTTTTATAAGAATATAAGTTAATTTACTCATTGATTATTCTTGTTTTAAATTGAATTTGGTTATAAGTGTACACAAAATAGTCTGATTCTATTTTCCAGGGTTTGACATTGTTTAAAAATTCTTTTCCTAATATAATTTTATCACTTAACTTCATATTCTACAATTATATTTTGTGTTGTAATTTTTGTTGTAATATTTAAGTTTAAAATTATTGTACATTATTTTGCCTAATAATTTATCCATATAGATTGAATTATTTTGCTCATTTATATCTATTTGTGCTTTTAAGTTTTCTCCTTCAATTTGTATTATAATATAGTAATCTTGTGACCTCAATTGAATAGGTTGATCATTATCTTTTTGTTCTCTAGATTTGGAAAAACTCATTCTTCTTTTTACTATATCTAGTTCTCCTTAGCTAGGTTTAGAGTATAATTTTAATCTTTTATCCATTGGTAATAAAAGCTCCATTGAGCATTTTTACTTTGTATTGTCATTACTTTAGATCCATTTAGCATATTTATTCCATCTAGTTTTTAATACAGAACCAATGCCTTTTCTATATTCTTATCTGAGTATAACCCAATGGTTAAATCATCTTTCTTTATTCTCTATAATAGGACACGTATACGGTCCTAATGGATCCATGTATCTCTAGAAGAGCCGTAGATATTTTAGGCTACAACATTTGCCCCTAAATGCTTTTTTTATTGTTGGCCCATACGACGGTTAAGGCCCTTTTACCTGAAAAAGTTACCTCAAATTCAAAAAAAGGGAAAGTGTCGCCCTTTTTTTGGCTTTACCGGTCATAGTCGACCGTTTTAATCATTCTCGGTCAACTCTTAACCGGCTCAGTAGGTTTTTCACCCCCTATATATATGTCTCTTTTGCCTCCATTAATTCATTTTACACCTTGTGAGAAATTTTCTAGAGAGAGAGGCTCTGCATTTTTTTTCTAGAGAGAGAGTGATCGTCCAATCTCCGCTTTCTTCACCGAATCGTCCAAGCGTTCCATCAGGTATCTTTTCTTTCTTCTTTTTTATTTTCCTTTATTCTTTATTTTTTCTTAGAAAATCAATAAAATGGCTTCCTCTTCTTCGTCAAATAATCCTAGCCGACCAAGAGTTTGTCTTGATCCTAGAACCGAGAGTACTTCTTCTTCGGCACATTCTAGAGTTGGGCCTATTCTGGCCGTGTATATATTTTTTTATGATTTTGGCCGGTAAAGTCAGACGACCCAAACTTTTTCTGTAAAGGGTAATCTGGCGCGCGTCAAGCAAACGGTCCGTCTAAGACGAAGGATAATAGTACCGACCGATAGCTCTAAAATGGAGGCACCAAAAGAAACGAGGGAGGCCCAAAGTGCTCAACCTTTGGCCGGGCCTCTTTCCCCTAACCACATTGTTGAAGTGCCTGAAATAAACCCTGAGGCCAGTCCTTCTGGCAGGGACATCGATACGGAGGAAGCCGGCGAGGATAATAACGGGAGTGAATCCGGCACTGCCGAAGAGTCGGACGAACCCTCCACTACCTCTTTTTGAGATTAGGAGACGCTTAGGTCCCCTTTCTGACCCTGCCTTTATCTTTGTCAATCGTAAATGGTTTGAAAAGATAGGACCTGACCCCAACTACTTGTCCACTTATATGCCCATGTCAGGCTTCTCTTTTGTCATACCTAATAAGGAGGCCACGATTCTGAGTGCTCCCATGAACCACTTCGTCGTTTACAAGCTAGCCTTGGACGCGTGATTGAGGTTCCCTCGCCACGACTTTATAGAGCAGGTGTTAAGGTATTATAGCATCAACCATAATCAGTTGGTTCCTAATGCCTGGTACAACGTGCTGACATTCGTAGCCGTCTGCAAGTTGCGCGGCCTGACTCTTTCTCTCCAAGCCTTCACCCACATACATTATGCGGCTAAGGTTCCAGGGGCTGTGGACGGAACGTGGCTCAGCATTTGTAACCGCCCCGACTTTCTTACCGCTTGGGGCAAGCCGTCGAAGATGCACGACTAGAAAGCCGACTTCATCTTCCTACGAGCGGCCAACGACTACGCCACTGAGGGCTATCGTTTTTATAACCGAGCCGTCACAAATAATGGGCGAGGGAAGTCCTTTTTGGAGTTGGAGGACAAGTACGACGAAGAGGTGGTGGATTACTTTAGAATAAAGGAGTATTCCAGACCGGGTCAGGCATCCTTTAAAGGGCCAGCTAACAGGATACCCTTTAAAGAGATGTTTTATAGTGATAACTTCTTGGTCGCCGCCGGCTTACGGTTGGCCGATGATAAAGGTATACATTCAAAACTTCTAAGTAAAATGCCTCGCCCATTTATTTCTTTTTGCAGATTCAGCCAGAGCACTCCTCAAAATATCTTGGACGGGAGATATCAGCATGTCCAAGTTTACTGACAACTTGTGGAAGGAGTTTCCCAAGACTAGTGCTGAGAAGAGGGCTGAAACTCTATAAATGCATATATATAAACTTTTTTTTTTTTTTTTGCCTTGGACGAGGATCGTTCTCGCCCGTCCAAGTTGATTTCAAATGCTTGGACGATGATCACTCGAGGAAGGAAGGCGTCCATGCTTGGACGACTACCTTCTCCGGATCTTCCTCGTCTGAGTTGTTTAATGGCCTTGGACGAGGATCATTCTGGTCCGTCCAAGTTGGTTTCTAATACTTGGACGAAGATTACCCAAGGAAGGAAAACGTCTATGATTGGACGGCTACCTTCTCCGGATCTTCCTCGTTTGAGTGGTTTTAATGGTCTTGGACGAGAATCATTCTGGTCCGTCGAATTTTGGACGACTTCCTCCACTCTCGTTTGGAATATGAAGAATACTTTGGACGAGGTTACCTTGGAAAAGATGGATCGCCATGCTTGGACGGCTTCATTCGTTGGTCAACTCTTGTCCGGAGCTCAATAATTCTATTAGAGTTTTGTTCTTTGGACGATCAGATTATGAACTTGTTTATTTTTGTAGAAAAGTGCCCCAACAAACAAGGCCCCGCCTGGGAAGTCTTCTTCGTCCAAGAAGAGACCTACCGCGGCTTGGGATCAGCCTCCAGCCAAAAAGCCTAAAGGCTTCACAAAGAAGAAAACGGAGAAGGCTACTCTGTCTGGCAAAGGAGTTGGAGAGAAGACCATTCATCCTCCAAAGGACAAGGTTCTGAAGGAGGAGGAGTCCGCTGATTCGCCGGCCGTGGGGGAGAATAGTTATGTCCCTGCAGATCAGTTGGATGTAACTCCAGCTGATCAAACTGAGGTCAAACCAGACTCAGCTTTAGGACTGGTTGTTCCAGAGCCGGAGACGGCATACCGGGCTTCAGCGGCTCGGTGGCGAAGCTGGTCTCACAGATGTCGTTACCTATTAGGACGACAACCTTATCTTCGGGTGAGTCATATTATCGAAATAGAGTTAGGACGGTGCGGGTTGACGGACCTTCAATGAGTCCGTCCAACAGACAAGCCAGAATCATTCCTATCAAGAGAACTGACTCCCCCCTCTTTCAGATAAGGGCAAAGAACCAGCTTCATCCGCGGCTACTCCCACAGTGGAGTCCGACGAGGAGTCTTCAGCTGCTTTTGGCAAAATGTCAAAGGCTGAGCGAGATCGGCTCAAGCAGGAACTGTTCTAATGCTTCCCTGAATCCTATATAAAGGGTTGAGGGGAGCATCAGCTGGGCATGTGGGCTACAGGTCACAACTTGCTGCTGAGGAACATTTTGTTGCTGCTGTTGTTTTTGCACTTGTATTATTTTGTCCATTTTAGCAACTCGTCTGCTGACTTGTTTAACCTTTGTTATTTCAGCTTTTGGCTCGCAGCATTTTAACTGAAGAGTGGGCGAGAAAGCTAAGGATGGAAAATAAGCTTCTCGTCCATAAGGCTACAACGGCTGGCGAAAAGGCCATATACGACATTGAAATGGCTAACACTCTTCACCACCAATCAAGAGAGGCCTGGGAGAAGAGGTCGATCGATCTCGAGGCCAGCAACCAAAGCTACCTCATCAAAATCAACGAGTTGTACAAGGAATAGGACCAATTGAAATTAACAGATTTGAAGGGCGAGAGAGATACTACCCTCCTGGCTGCTGTCCAACTGAGGAGGGAAAATATCCTCCTAAGGGCGAAGAATGCTCGTCTGCAAAAAGAAGCGGCCCAGGCCTTTGATGACGCTAAAGAGGCTTGTCTCAAGTCATCGAGACGTCCAAAGACTGGGTCGTCAAGGCTTTTGAGATGCTGGCGGAGCCTCATGAAGTCCCCAACTTTGTTCGGCGTCTGGAATTTCAGGAGAGCGTTCATCGTGCAATGGTGATTACTCAAGAGCCTCCTGAATTCTTGGAATCGGGTAAAGAGGTTGCGGACGAGGATGAGTCTCCTGAGGACGACCAAGAAGCTCCTGTTGAATGAGATGCCTAGTTTTAGGTTTATTTTTCTAAATTTCTTGGCTTGTTTGCCGTCGTAGCTTTATCTCTTCATTTTGTTTTATACTAAGCTGTAAGTCACTTTGACGAGTATATAATGAAATGACCTTTTGCCAATGCTTGTCCTTTCTATTATTGCACTTAAATTTTTATCAAGTACACTTTGGACTCGTCCTGCCCTTCTTAGTCGTCACTGCCACTTATCTTAGCAATAGATAAGACTCGTCCTGACTTTTGAGAGGACTTTTGGCTTTGTGAAGGGAAGGGTGAGTAACATCCTTCTCTTTGGACGATCGTCAGGCTTTGTTATATCCCCCTTGTTTTGGACGGTCTCCAGGCTTGATTAAGGGAAGGGTGAGTTTGTCCCTGTCTTTGGACGATTTTCAGACATCCCTCAAAGACACTAAGTATGATTGTGACTCGTCCTTCAAACTTGGCTCGTCCTAAAAGTTCCAAGGTTTTCGCTTTATCCCCCCCTTCTTGGGCTTTAGCGCATTCTTGTATTCTGGACGAGCTTTGCCCCAAGAAGGAAAACGGCCAATATTGGCCGAGCAAACCTAAACTCCTTCGTTTAGGACAAGGTAAGTTAATTGTGGACAATTTATATATTGCGGTTTATGGACGAACCATGCTTTGGTCGGCTTCCTTGAGGAGGCAACCCTCGTCTTCAAGTAGTGAACCCTTACCAGGGCTTTTAATACTTAGCTCGTCCTGGCCTTTACACGACCTTCAAGATTCATCCTTGTCTTTGGACGGTCTTCATAGTAGAGGCAACCTTCTTGTAGTAAAAATGTGGCCCGTCCTGATCCTTGTCTTTGGACGATCCTCAGACTGAGCTCATCCTTGTCTTTGGAAGATCTTCAGACTTCCCTCAAAGGCACCAAGTATAATTTTGGCTTGTCCCTCAAACTTGACTCGTCCTAAAAGTTCCAAGTTTTTAGCTGTGTTCCCACCTTCTTGGGCTTAGCTCATCCTTGTATTCTGGACGAGGTTTGCACCTAGAAGGAGAGCGGCCAAAGTATGGTGGTTAGAGATTTGTAGGTAATTTATATATATTGATGTTTATGGACCAACCGTGGTTTGGTCAGCTTCCTTGAGGAAGCAATACTCGTCTTGAAGTAGTGAACCCTTACTAGAGCCTTTACTACTTAGTTGTCCTTGCATTTGAGAGTAAGATTCCTTTAATAAGGCTTGCTTACTTCTGGGCAGCTTCCCTTTAGAGACCTTGACGTTTCTCTTACTAGAGATTTTGGTCAATTGGTTGACCATATGTGCTTCACCCTTTATATTTACTACACTTTGGCCGGTCTCTTTGAGGGAGTGATATTCGTCAGAGAAATGGGTATTCCCTGTTTTGAAGTTCATTGTCCATCTTTTACTTTGTACGTTTTTATTGTTCTTTGTAATTTTGTTTAAGTTAATGTCACTTTTAGACCACTAGACTAACTGGTGGTAAAAATGCCCCAAAGTGAACAACTTAGTAAAAAAATAAAGGAACAATATAGGGAGAAAGTAGGAATTGTATTATATGAACTTTGCTTGACTAAGTGTCAACATACATGTATACAATTCTTGTGCTCTTTTTTGTGTCGTGGCACTTGTTTGGGATTAGAAACTACTTGTAGTATTATTGGCAGTCAGACATGGTACTTCTTCAATGTGTCGGAGTTCCAGGTGCGCTGTATTGGCCGTCCATCCATGTCTTGGAGACTAAATGTTCCGCTTCGCACTTCCTGGACCATCAGATATGGTCCTTCCCAGTTTGGTGTCAGCTTCCCCAACTCCTTAGCTCATCCAACAGCCTCCATTTTCCGTAGAACCAAGTCCCCTACCTTAAGTGGTCGTCTAACAACTCTCTTATTAAAGTCTCGAGCCATACTTAGCTTGTACAGTTGCATTCGTAGCAGCGCATTGCCCTTGACCTCTGGTACTTGGTCTAAGGACGTGCATAATGCAGCCCAATTGGCTTCTTCTATGTACAACATGACTCTCAGGTTAGGTTCTTCAATCTCAATGGGCAAGACAGCTTCAGTACCATAGACTAACATGAAGGGTGTCTCTCATGTAGAGTTTTTAGCCGTGGTTCTGATGGACCATAACACCAGCTGTAATTCTTCCACCCATAGGCCCTTGGCATTGTCTAACTTTTTCTTGATGCCGTTCGATAGAATTTTATTGAACGACTCCACTTGCCCATTGGCTTGTGGGTTGGCGACTGCATCAAAGTGGGCTTTGATTTCCCTTTTTGCCAACCACTCTTTCAGCTTAGGTGTTTTGAACTGTGGACCATTATTGAAGACGATGGACTGCGGCATGCCAAATCGAGTTATAATGTTCTTCCAGATAAAACCCTTTACATCTTTCGTTGTTATACCCCGCATGGCTTCAGCCTCTATCCATTTAATGAAGTAATCCACCGCTACGATTACAAATTTCTTCTGTCCAGCGGTTACAGGAAGGGTCCCAGAATGTCCATGCCCTATTTGGCAAAAGGAAGTGGGAACAAAATGGGAGTTAAGTAGTTGGACGGCTTCTGATGCAGATTTTCGTGTTTCTAACAACTGTCGCACTTCTTTGCTTAGGCAAGAGCATCTTCCTTTAAGGTAGGCCAGTAATACCCAGTCCTTAAAGCCTTGTCCCCCAATGCTCTTCCCCCAATGTGGGATGCACAAACTCCTTCATGGAGTTCCTTCAGCACTTCTAGGCCGTTTTCCCTGGTGATGCACTTGAGAAGAGGATGATTGAATGACTTCTTGTAAAGGGTCTCATCCCACAGTTCAAACCACAGTCTCGGGCTTTTACGTACTTAGCCTCTAGAGGATCTGAAGGCAGTCGTCCTGCCTTCTTAAATTCTATGATAGGATCCATCCAAACTTCCCCTCAGCTAAGCAACATGACTTGCTCTTGGTCAATACTCTTTTTTGGTTTAACTTCCCAAAACACTGTCCTTGGCACATCACCTTCAGCTGACCTGGCCAATTTTGAGAGAGCGTCTGCTTGATGATTTTCTGACCTTGGTACTTGGTTGAGAACAAATCGTTTCAATGGCTCAATCTCATGCTTGATGAGCCGCATATATTTGCTAATTGATGCTTCTTTACATTCGAAGTCTCCATTGACTTGACTAACGACTAAGAGATAGTCCGGTTTGGCCTCAATCTCTAGAGCCCCAGTCGCCTTACACATATTGATACGAGCCAGAAGTGCTCATATTCAGCTTCGTTATTGGACGCTTGGAATTGGAACCTTAGCGTATATTCAAACTTATCTCCTTCTGGAGATTGACAAATGATTCCTGCCCCACATCCATTGACTGTAGATGATACATCTACCATGAGCGGTCCAGTGCTTCCTTCCTTCAGCCGAATCATATATAGGTTCTATAGCTGGCCGAATAAGCTTAACTATAAAATCTGCTAAGGCTTGCCCCTTAATAGCTTTGCTTGATTCAAAAGATATGTCTAACATGTTTAGCTCAACAACCCACTTCAGCATTCGTCCAGCGGCTTCCATCTTTTGTAGAACTTGCCTCAGAGGTTGGTCAGTATAGACTATTATACTGTGAGCCAAGAAATAAGGCCTCAATTTCCTGCTAGCCATGACGAGTGCCAATCCAAACTTCTCGACTGGAGTATACCTACATTCTGCGTCCTTGAGCACATGACTCACGAATTATATTACGATTTGCACACTCTCTCTTTCAGCTAATAGAACAACACTCACAGCCTGAGGAGACACGGCCAAATATACAAACAGTTTTTCCTCCTCGACAGGACTCACCAACCTAGGTAATTGACGAAGGTGATCTTTGACTTGCTGAAGTGCTTGCTCAGCTTCTACTGTCCATTCAAACTTTGCTTTTTTCTTGATATTAGCGAAAAAATGATGACACTTGTCTCATGACTTAGACAAGAACCGTCCAAGGGCTGCTAAGCAACTTGTCAGACGCTGTACTTCTTTGATTTTGGACGGAGACTTCATGTCACTTATGGCTTTAATTTTTTTGGGATTTGCCTTTATCCCCCTTTGATCTACTAGGAAACCCAAAAACTTCCCAAACAAGACGCCAAAGACACATTTTTTGGGGTTCAATCTCAGTTTGTACTTTCTGAGAGTTTCGAATGTTTCTCTCAAATCTTTGAAAAGTGGCCGGCGCATTACGGAGGCCAAAAGGCATCCTCAATCAGCCATAAAGCCTTTTCTCTGTAATGAAGGACGTTTTCTCTGTAATGGGGATTTGATGAAAGCCTGAATATGCGTCCATGAAGCTTAACAAAGCAAGGCCAGTTGTGGAGTCCACCAGTCGATCCAACTTAGGCAAAGGGAAACTGTCCTTAGGACAACCCTTGTTGAGATCAGTGTAGTCCACACACATCCTCCAGGTGCCATTAGGCTTTGGCACCATGACCACATTTGCTATCCATTCGGGATAATAAGTTTCTCTGATGAACTCCATCAACTTCTAAACTTCCTGGTCGACCGCTTGATTTATTGTTGGTCCTAAGTGTCTCTTCTTCTGCTGCACTGGCTTCATTCTTGGATCAACATTCAGCCGATGGACGGCTATGTCTAAGTCTATTCCAAGCATCTCTTCAACACTATAGGCAAACACATCTTGAAATTTCTTTAGCAGGTTGATTAAAATGCCCCTCAAGCCCGGGGAAAGTGAAGATCCAATCTTTAAGGTTCTTTCTGGATGAGCTTCATCCAAACAGACATCTTCTGGGGTTTCTACTGGCTCTGGACATTCTAGTGCCACCCCCATAATGGCCATTACTTCTTCAGACGAGGGTGGCTCTTCCTTGACGGGCTCATACTTCCTTTTCTTGCTGGGAAGATGTTCAGACGCTTTCCTTGAGGGACCAACCGACGTCTGTGGACTTTCAATTGTCATCCTCAGCGAGGCCACTTGGTCCTTTACAATTTCGGACGTTTTCCTTTCGCCAGCGACCTTCTTCTGGTCCTGATTGCCTGCTTTCCATGACGATGGCTTTAGAGTGGTTAGGTAACATTCCCTAGCCGCCTGCTGATCTCCATACAAGGAGCCAATTTGACCACCGTCACATTCAAACTTCATCAGCATTAAGTGAGTTACTATCACAGTTTTAACATGATTCAGCGTTGGCCGTCCAAGTATGACATTATAGGCTGTCAAATCTCGGATAACTAAGAACTTGATGAACAAAGTCCGTGAGACATCCTTCTCTCCAACTCGGACGGGCAATGTAACTGTTCCCATAGGGTGAATGATTCCTCCCCCAAACCCTATGATGGACTGGTGGACGGGAACCAAATAAATCTCATCAAACTTCAATCTAGACAAGCAATCTGCACTGATGATGTCTGTCGAGCTTCCAATGTCGATCAGAATTCTTCTTACTCTCAAGTTTGCTATTTTCATTTCTATAACCAAAGGGTCATCATGGGGAGTTCTCAGCTTCCCCCGATCTTGCTCACTAACTACCAACTTTGGGAAGGTCTCGGCCTTTGTCTGATCAGTTAGTAAGACTTGGTCGAGCTCCCTGAGATTGTTTTTGTGCCCTCTATTGGTTGGTCCTCCAGCGGCAAATCCTCCTGAAATGACAAGAACAACATCCTCGTCAGTGCTCTCACTTTCCTTCTTGTTGCTCTGTCGATCATCTTTCCTCTGAAACTTCCTTCCCCCTTGAGGCAAGTATGAGTTCATCTTTTCTTTTCGAGCTAAATCCTCCAAAGCCCTCTTAAGGTGTTTACATTCATTGGTCTCATGACCGCAGTCCTTGTGAAAGTTACAGTATATGCTCTTGTCTCTGTTTCTGTAAGGAGTCTTCATCTCAGCTGGAGCCTTCAGCTCATATTAGTCTTTTATCTCCATAAGAATGGAGTGTTGGTCCTTGCTGAATTCAATGGGGTTGGCTGAAGGCTCAGATTCTTTCCTCTTGCTTCCCCTGGACGAAGTAGTGGTGGAGGTTATGGCCCAAGTCTCAACCTTTTTGGGTTGCTCTTCTTTGGTTGAGCAACCTCTTCAGGTTTCTTGGACTCGGGGTGCTTTGCCTCAGCACACACTTCAGTGGCGTGTATAAACGCTTCAGCTTCCTTTAAAGCTTCGGCAAGAGTTGTGATTTTCTCCTTAACAAGATCGAACTTAAAATTCCTGGCCTAAGCCCTCTGATAAAGGCGTCAAAGGCCACTCCAGCATTAAGATCTTGAATCTACAATGCTTCTAGATTGAATCTTTTAACAAAACTTCTAAGGGCTTCTTTTGGTCCTTGGACGACCTTGTCCAAGTGCATTCTTGACTTTTGCTCTTGCCGATTGGCAACAAAGTGACTAGTAAATAAGAAACTGAGTTCAGTGAAATTGTTGAATGAATTGGGGGGAAGATTATTGAACCACTTCTGAGCTACCCCCTTCAGAGTAGCCGGGAAGTTCTTAGACCAAGTAGCATCATCTACTCCTTGGACTTACATCTGATGTTTGTAAGCGGACAGGTGATCGTCTGGATCGGTTATTCCATCAAAAGGCTCTATTGTTGGGAGTTTTACCTTTGGGAAGGGGGGCACTTCCATGATCCTGGCCGAGAATGGAGTGGGCCAGTTAATCCGAAGGGCTCCCTACTGTCCCTCAATGGGTATGAACTCCTTGTGGTATTCTTTTAACATAGGATTAGATGAAGTGTTTACAGGGGCTGGACGCCAATAAACCATTGGCTGAACCACATTTTTCTCTTGTCTTGGACGAACAAGAGAAGGACCCAGACTCCTTCCTTTTGTTCTGAATTGTATCCTTAAAGGAGTGTCTCTCAAGTACGGGGTAAAGCCAGTGGCTGACCGTTGCAATGCCGCAGCCCTCTTAGCCTCTGGGTAATCCCTAGCGTCTGTTTCCATTCGATGCCCATTCGGACAAGCTTGATCCTGGGTTCTAACCACCAGGTTCTAGTCCATCTTCCTTCGCTGCTCGCTGTCTTCTGACTGCTTTACTTGACGAACGGGTCGACTTGGACCTGGACGATTCTCTTGAGAACGCCCCCTAAGAGGAGCTGGATTGTTAGCAACTGGCTCCGGATTAATTTGGAAAAACAGCATGTTGTTCTTGATCTGCTCCTGGACGACGGTTGCCATCTTAGTCTGAAATTCATTCAAGACGTTCTCTAGATGGGCAGTTGTCACTGGACGCACAAGATTCTCCTGTATAACAGGTACTTGGCTTTGTCCAGGGACATTGATGATGGATGGAAGTCCATCCCTTCCTCGAGGCGGTTTCTCGTGATCTTCTGTACCTTCCCCATAGACAACGCCAAATGTTTATTCTGCTTGTCCGGCAAGTAAACTAGTTTTCCTTAGATGTTCTTCACTTGGAGACTTGTGCAACAATGTCTGAATCTGGCCAGTCCGAACCTGAGCTTCGTTCCCGAATTGGCAAAAAGGGACCCACACTGGAGATTTGGGTGGTGGTTCCCCCTCCGAAGCTTAAGTCGGATATCAGGAGTTTGAATGAAAAAGTAGAGATAGAGAGAGAAAGCGAGAGAGTATTTCTTCAGAGTAAGTTTACACTGTTTGCATTGAATGATCTTTCTCCTGATTTCAGGGGTATTTATAGTGTTTGTGATATGACTGCTGCCCTTTTAGGTTGCCCTATAATAGAGGCACCTGATTGGCTACACAATTAAATCATGACACTTGGCTGGCTATGATTGGGGATGGATCATCAACCAATCACCTGCAACCATTTTAGGGATTTGGGCTCTAACTTACCTTTCGGCCAAAAGCTGAGCCTTTTCCTCCCATCTGAGTATAACCCAATGGTTAAATCATCTTCCTGTATTCTCTCTGATTGGACACGTGTACGGTCCTGATGGATCCGTGTGTCTCTAGAAGAGCCTTAGATATTTTAGGCTACAACATATATCTCTTCTTCCGGCGGTATATTATTTTTCCCTATTTCATATTCAACTATATGTAATTTAATAAAGTTAATATTTTTATTTACTTTAGGATTTTTATTTACTTTATTTATACATTCTCTTGCTATATGACCTATTTGTCCACAATTGTAGCACCTACACTTATTTGGGTTATTAACATACTGATAAATTTTTCTTCTTATATAATAATTTCTATTTGATTTCTTCTTGTGTCTATATTTTCAATATGGTTTAAACTTTTTATACTTCTTAGGCCTAAACTTTGGTCTTTTATTTCTTTCTTTTTTGTTTAATCTATAACATCCAAATTTTGGTGATTCATATCTTTCACAGCAATCACTTATTTTAGCTTGTTTTTTAAAAGGTTTTTGGTTATTAACTTATGTGCAATAGTTTTTATACCATGTTTGTAAGAAAGATATTTGTTCTCCTAAGGTACCTGATTTAGGTTATTTAGAGTATGCTTGTTAAACCATAGTATTTATTGGAATGGGTAATTTTTCAAGATAATTTTCGAAATATAGCTAATTGCTCAGTTGTTTCTGTTCCTAATTTAATAATTCATTTGGAAAGCACAATTGTATCTTTTTAGATCTTCTGGGAACATGGAAGATATTTTCATATTATATAATTGAGATTTACTATATTCTTTGTTAGCTTCTATATGTTTTAAATATGCATTTAAATTTCCAAATTCTCTTCTTATAGAAATTTCATATTTTTTTAACATTTGTGTTGACTCTGTCATTTAATGTCCTTCTATCTTAGTACTTCTTATTTCTGTTTTGTCTATTGTTCCTATGTGGATTAACCCGTTTTTAACTATTCCTGTGATAGTTCCTTCAATATAATTAGATGCAATATTAACTGGGATTTTTGCTTCAATTAATTTTGCATTTATTTTAGCTACCCAATGTTGTATATCTAAATCAACATTTTCTAAACAATCTAAATTTAAGGTCTCTCCTACTTGAATATCTTTTGGTATATAGTTATCTTCTATTTTGCTATGCTACTTCCGTATATGTTAATTATTTCCATTGTTGCTACCAAAATTTATTTTTCTTAATATAGGTTTATAGTGTCAACTAGTCTTCATGTAATAATAATCGTCATCTTCAGTGAGTACATTAAGATTTTTTTCTGTCATAAATTCAGATACTGAATATTTTGAGTAACTAAATTCTTAACTTGATTGGTCTGACTTAAAATCTTCATAGTTTTCTTATATATTATTGACTTCAAGTCTTTCTACTAGAATATCTATTGTTTCTATAGTATTATTCATTATTGTTGCATCATCTGATTCTTGAATTTCTGATATTTCACTTTTTTCTTTTACATTCAATAAAAGGTGTTCTTCTATTTTGTCAAATATGTTATTATACTCTATTTTAAAGTTTTGTATTTCATCGTTAAAATTATTTTCTACTCTGTAAACTTTGTGTAATATTTGTTTAGTATTATGATGTATAATTTTTATTGATTCTTCTATTTTCCTGATTCTTTCATCATATCTTCTCTCTAATTTATCTAATTTTTTATATATGTCATTTATTGTTTTGTTTTCTTGATTGTTACTTTCTATGTTTGTTATCTTTACTAAGTCCCTTTCTTTAGCTAATCTTCTTTCTCTTTCAAATTCATTTTCTAATATCATTTCTTTTCTAACTTTTATTAAATATAATCTTCTTTTCATAATTTCTGCAAATTGTCTATTATGATTTGGTTTATATATTTGAAATGGACCATCATTATATTTTATTATTTCTTAATCAATAATCTTTTCGTCTTTATTCATTATTCTAGTTGTTTAATGACGCTCTTATATTCTACTTCCATTCTTTTCTTTAATAGTAATTCGGGAAATAACTGAGAATATTCTTTAAATATCTTTTTATCGATAATCTCATAACCCTGTTCTTCTAATTCTAGTGGAACTTTTGTATTGCTAGACCCAGTTTTGCTATCCTTTAATAATTGTATAATTAATAATATGTTTGTATTTATTATCTTTAGGTTATTTACTAGATTACCTTCTTGCTCGAATTCACTCATATGTATAAGATGGTTTATTTTTCTTATATTCATTATAATCTTAATGTGCTTTACTAGCTATATCTTCCTGTTCTTTTATTTGTATATTTAACATTTCTATTTGGTTGTTTAAGTCTTTTAATTTTTCTTCAACGTTGTTGTCCTTTGTTAGTTTTGCTTTTTCTGGTATCATTTCTTTATTTATTCTAGTCATTCTTCTTTTTTTTCGGTTTCCTAAGTTTTTAATATATGCTTCTAAAATTGTTATCATTATCTTTAACTATGCTCTTCTTATAGCCTTTTTAATTTGAGATGTTATTGTCATATATATAACGAATTTTGTATATGATTGAGTTCTATTTTTCTTTTTAAGAGTTTATTTTTCTTAATTTGGGTTTTAGTTATTAATTTGATTACATCACCTTTTGTTTCAATATCTTTCCTTCTATGTGCCTCATATAAATAATTGTCATAACAATCTATTTTAGTTTGTAAATTCATGATTCTAAAATCTAAAATAATTTTTCTAATATCTATATTTCTTTTAACGTTTCTTATTTGTGTTTTCATATACTTAGTGAATCTTGTATTTGAGATTTTCTTATAAACTTTGTTGAACTCAATCCCTTCATTTATAATATACTTCAATCTGTTAATAATAGTTCTATCATCCTTCATATAAGTATAACTAATCTGCCCTTCAACTCTTAAGCTTAAAAGCAAATTAAGTAAGATCACACCTTTTCAACTCACCACATCGGTTTTACGTATTCTGTCCACAACAGCCATCTCATATTCAACGACATAAAAGGACTACTACTACCAGTTGTCTCTTGGTTTCAAAGCATGATTTTATGAAATCGAGGAGAACATATTTTAGATAGTACAAGTCCTATACGAAGTTATATTACGGATCTTAGCATTATTATAAACTAAAGGATTGAATTTATACTTTGTTCATAAGAGAGAATTTTACCTTAGCTTATTCCATAACTATGAAAGATTATCCTGATATGAAAATAACTTCTCCAAGATCTAATACCAACTTTGCGTGGTTAAGAAAACTATGGAAAAACTACCAAAAATTTTTAAGTAGAGAGAGAGGTAAGAGAGAAGATTTTTTGTAATGAACTCCTTGATGATACCTCACCAAGGTTTTTTCTTTGTTATTCATAGGCAAACGATATTACATAGGACGTACATAAAAAGTTACTTTTAATTTAAGCGATACAACTGGCTATTTTTCTAAGGTTACAACAGATTTTGGCTTATCACCTTATCTCTTATCCTAATCTTCTATAGTAACTCCAGCATCCTTTAGTCGGTTATATCAACTTATGGGGCCTAGGTTTTACTACTAGAGGATTCTTCCTTATCTTCCAAGTCTTCAATCATATGTACAGCTGTCTGCTGATTTTTGCACATCTGGCTTAAGTGTTTATTATTTTGTTGCATCCACTTGCAATATTTCTTCAACGTATCTTTTGTCATAAAATTATTTGGGATGTATCTTGTTTGAGGAGGCTCATCTGGATGTAAGAGACTCCATACCCATGCTTTCATAGTTTCTTCAGCATCATGGCTATATTCCCTACTTTGAGTTATAACTAATGTATTTATTTCTTTATGATTAATCCATATAGGCGTAGTAATAGCATGACATAGCTATATTCTTTCTTAGCTTCTATGTGTTTTAAATCTACATTCAAATTTCCAATTTCTCTTCTTATAGCGATTTCATATTTTTTCAACATTTGTGTTGACTCTGTCATTTCATGTCCTTCTATCTTAGTACTTCTTATTTATGTTTTGTCTATTGTTCCTATGTGATTTAACTAGTTTTTAACTATTCCTGTGATAGTTCCTTCAATATAATTAGATGCAATATTAATTGGGATTTTTGCTTCAATTAGTTTTGCATTTATTTTAGCTACCTAATTTTGTATATCTAAATCAACAATTTCTTAACAATCTAAATCAACAATATCTTTTGGTATATAGTTATCTTCTATTTTGCTTTGATACTTCCATATATGTTCATTATTTCTATTGTTACTACCATAATTTCTTTTTCTTAATATAGGTTTATAGTGTCAACTAGTCTTCATGTAATAATAATCGTCATCTTCCGTGAGTACATTAACATCTTTTTCTTTTTATGTCATAAATTCATATTTTGAGTATTTTCAGTAAGTAAATTCTTGACTAGATTGGTCTGATATAAAATATTCATAATTTTCTTCTATCACATTGACTTCACGTCTTTCTACTCCAGTATCTATTGTTTCTATAGTATTATTGATTATTGTTTCCTCATCTGATTGTTGAATTTCTGATATTTCACTTTTTCAATTACATTCAATATAAGTTGTTCTTCTATTTTGTCAAATATGTTGTTATTCTGTATTTTAAACTTTTGTATTTCATCGTTAAAATTATTTTCTACTCTATAAAATTATTTTCTACTCTTTAAACTTTGTCTAATATGATGTATAATTTTTATTGATTCTTCTATTTTCATGATTCTTTCATCATATCTTCTCTCTAATTTATCTAATTTTTTATATATGTCATTTATTGTTTTATTTTCTTGATTGTTACTTTCTATGTTTGTTATCTGTACTAAGTCCCTTTCTTTAGCTAATCTTCTTTCTCTTTTAAATTCATTTTCTAATATCATTACTTTTCTATCTTTTATTAAATATAATCTTCCTTTCATAATTTCTGCAAATTGTCTATTATGATTTGTTTTATATATTGAAATGGACCATCATTATATCTTATTATTTCTTCTTCAATAATTTTTTCATCTTTATTCATTATTCTAGTTGTTTTATGACTCTCTTATATTCTACTTCTATTCATTTCTTTAAAAGTAATTCGGGAAATAACTGAGAGTATTCTTTTAATACCTTTTTATCGATAATCTCATAACCCTGTTCTTCTAATTCTAGTGGAACTCTTGTATTGCTAGACTCAGTCTTGTTATCCTTTAATAACTGTATAATTAATAATATATTTTTATTTATTATCTTTAGGTTATTTACTAGATTACCATCTTGTTCTAATTCACTCATATGAATAAGATTGATTTATTTTTCTATATTCATTATAATCTTTATGTGCTTTACTAGCTATATCTTCCTATTCTTTTATATGTCTATTTAACATTTCTATCTCGTTGTCTAAGTCTTTTAATTTTTCTTCAACATTATTGTTCTTTGTTAGTTTTGCTTTTTCTGCTATCATTTCTTTATTTATTCTAGCGATTCTTATTTTATTTCGATTTCCTAAGTTTTTATTATCTACTTCTAAAATTGTTTTCATTATCTTTAATCCTGCTCTTCTTATAGCCTTTTTAATTTGCGACTTTATTGTCATATATATAACGAATTTTGTATATGTTTGAGTTCAATTTTTCTTTTTAAGAGTTTATTTTTCTTAATTTGGATTTTAGTTATTAATTTGATTAAAGCATCTTTTGTTTCAATATCTTTCCTTCTATGTGCTTCATACACTAGTGGAAAAAACATCAAGTGCTCCGGTTAAAAACCGTACAAGTGCTCCGTATTTGACCCGTAGCAGACGCCATACGAGCACTTGAGCACTTATCAAGTGCTCCGGTTGTATTAAAAAACCGGAGCACTTGTGAATTTTATATGCTCAAAATAATTCAAGTGCTCCGGTTGATAGGAAGAAACCGGAGCACTTGAAAAGCTCCGGTTTCTTCCTATCAATCGGAGCACTTGACTAATTTTTTTTTTAAAAAAAAATCACTGCTACTGCCAGCATACAAGCTAGCAGCAGCCAGTAGCATAATATAGTAATAAAATTCACTAGCTACTAGGCAAAGTATAACAGGGTGAGTTAATTACAATTCTTCATTGCCAAGTTCATTACAGAAAAGGTCTCTAATCAACCAGTCACAAGTTCAAATTTGAATATAATATCCATATTGCACTATACGAAATTATTGGGGCTTTGACACTTTAATTCAACTATCACTCATAACAGAAGGAGCAGCTCAGCAAGTCCAAAAGGAACATAATATCTCTTGGCAGGCATGCCAAATCAGAGTGGAGAAAAAAATAAAGACAATCATACTAGGTGAAAAGTTGTGTAAACACATTACAACCCACTGCGTAACATAAATTCACTTAGCTTGCCACGGTTATACGGTGAGGTTCTGGGAGAAATCACCAATGTCACAAGATCAATATGGCAATCACGAAAAGCACCACGGGAACCAGTTGGAACTCCTAACGCCTAATTAGAAGAAAGACAGTAGAAAGAAATAGTAAGTAGCAAGACTAGCTAGTGAAAAACAAAATATAAAAAGACAAATGATAATTCTGACAAAACTAGAAAACATAGGTAAACAAGCAAACATATGCATATCAAGAAACACAATGCAATGGGAGAGGGAGAAGCAAAATGAAGATAAGGTAGTGGACGAGGAGTCATCTGAGCATACAATGAACTTGCAAGGGTAGCAGTGCCTTCAACATAATATAGCCACTTAGCGAGATTTACAGCTGCATCATTGATGAAACAAGCAAATACCAGCGGTTATGGCAAATAAAAACATTCCACAAGTATACACAACATCATTCCACAAGTACACATTAAAGTTTTAATTGCCTGTAGCACAAGAAAAGGCATAGGATGGTTTCTTATGGACATCTACTTACTACCTAAAAGTCTAGTATTTTCCTCGAGCTCCATAGGTCAGGATTTAGTCCTTATTCCAATTACGAATTGCAAGTATCAATGCGGATAGCAATTTATGATGCCTCAAGTAGACAGAGACTCTTTGAGATTGTCAAAGGCCTCCGGTTCAAGTATTGCCATCAAATTTAAAGTAGAACAATACTCCTATAGAGCAGTCATAAACCAAGAATTTGACTGATACATGTAATTGTACATTTTAAATAAGACATGGACAAGGAGGAGAATAATACTTTGTAGCAGATTAAAGGGCTTCAAAGCTGGATACATGTCTCAAATTAGCTGCAAGGAAGAACTCAGAATTAGATGCTAGTAATACCAATCAGTAACAAACAACACCATTAAATAAGATAGCTAGCCAACTTTACCATAAGAAAAAAGGAACTCAAGACAGACCAGTGCTCTGGATAAAATTACATTATGTATTACCAGCCCTTGAAACTTGTATGTCAAGTGAATTGTGTCAAGGAACGAAGACAATAAATAATGAGATGAAAATCAAATACCATCGCCAACTTCCACAAAATCTGCAAATATTCTGATATTGCCCATGCTATGAAATGGTTGCTCGCATAACATCAATTAGAGTGGAATTTTTTTGATCTATGAAATGTTGGAGCATAATATTCCCTCAACCAGGAAGCAACTGATTCACGTTCACCATACCGAGAATCAACAGCAAACCAAAATAATGTCGTTTGCCCGCCAAGTAACTTGCGTTAGCAAAGAGAAACGATACTACCTATAAGACACAAATAATTCACATAGTATTATGGCTAGAAAAATCACCTAGTCCAACCAATCCAACCAAACCATTCATCCCAAAAATAATTTAAAAGATAGTTAAAAAGTCCATATTACAGCTACTACAGATTTTTCAAAGGAGAAAGTCTAACACATTTTTTTCTTAACAAGATAAAGTAAACAAGTAGCTTTTCCACACAAGTAATCTTACTCCAAAAACCCAAATTACTTCAAGTTATATCATCCATCATACCCAAAACATACAAGAAGTTTAACCTACACTAGCTTCAATACATTCAATAAAATGGTGTATGCCTTCCAGCAATCAGTACATAGAGATGATGGTATCTAAACCATTAACTCGAGGTCCGAAACTAGTACCACAAATTCCAAATACACCAAATTTTTACACTTCACTAATACAAAGAACACATCTTACGAAGATGAGCATTACCCGCAATCTAATACTGCTTAAATACATGAAAAATTTGGTGATCTTCCACATCAATGAAATCCCAATTCACAAACTTATAGTCTGAGATAAACATCACCTGTACCATTTACAATTTCAACAAGCAAATAAAAAAAATCAAAGAAAAATTTAAAAGCGTGTATTTACGTGTTGAACAACATGAAAAAGTAATGAAACAAGCCTGGATCTGAAAACAAAAAAGAAGAAACCAGAACCGAAAAGAATAAACGAGAACAAGATAGAAGAAACAAGTAAGAAATAATATTCATCGACTCTTTATTCACCACCAAGTATATTGTATGAGCAAGCAAAATACCATAGAGGATTCGATTTAAGAAAAAAATGCTATAGATGAAAAACACTAAATCAACAACAACAACAACAAAATTAACAGCAAGAACAACAATGAAAAGTGAAGAAATAACCTCGCCTGAACTCCTAAGAAAATTCTAACTATCAACATAAGAAAAAACAAATGCAAACAATTAAGAAATTCGAGCAAAAAGGAGGCAAAATCGAAACACCCTAATTCGATTTCTAGGGTTCGAGTTTTCGAACAAAATAAATCAGAAAACGAAAAAAAGAAAACAAATTCGAGGAGAGATGGATTGAAAGGTTGGCGGAGGGAGGGTCGGCGGAGGAGTAGCAGTTGAACCGACAAATAATCGAGTAAAGAGACTGAAATTGACCGCGACAACCCAGCGTTGAAGTTGAAGTCGAAGTCGACGAATTATCAGCACGCAGCAAGTTCGACGGAAAAGTGAAGCAATTGAGACGAGGGAGGATCCGTCGATGGAGGGGCGGCGGAGGAGTACTTTCACGCAGCGAGTTCGACGGAGAAGTGAATGCGAGGGTTCTATTGAGTGCGGAATTGATTGGGAGGGAGGGAAAAGTGAGCGCAGTTAGAGAGTTGAGGGTCGAAATTAATATATATTATTGGTAGGGAAATTTAGAGAGTCCAATTATGTGCTCGAGTTGAGTAACCGGAGCACTTATTCACAAGTGCTCCGGTTGACTAGTCCAGTGGAGCACTTAATGTCAAGTGCTCTGGTTGACTATTCAACCGGAGCACTTGAGAATCTTTTATATTAAAATTTTAACAAGTGCTTGGGTTGATTAGTTAACCGGAGCATTTGACAAGTAGCACAATAAGTTTTTTCCACTAGTGATATAAATAATTGTCATAACCATCTATTTTAGTTTGTAAATTCATGATTCTAAAATCTAAAATAAATTTTCTAATATCTATATGTCTTTTAACGTTTCTTATTTGTGTTTTCATATACGCAGTGAATCTTGTAATTGAGATTTTCTTATAAACTTTGGTTGAACTCAATACCGTCATTTATAATATACCGTAATCTGTTAATAATAGTTCTATCATCCTTTATATAAGTATTAGTAATAATCTGCCCTTCAACTCTTAAGCTTAAAAGCAAATTAAGTAAAATCACACCTTTTCACCTCACCACATAGGTTTTACGTAATCTGTCCACAACAACCTTCCCATATTCAACGGCATAAAAGGACTATTACTACCAGTTGTCTCTTGGTTTTAAAGCATGATTTTACGAAATCGAGGAGAGCATATTTAAGATAGTACAAGTCCTATATGAAGTTATAGAATTATTATTACGGATCTCAGCATTATTATAAACTAAAGGATTGAATTTATACTTAGTTCATAAGAAAGAATTTTACCATAGCTTCTTCCATAACTAAGAAAGATTATCCTGATATGAAAATAACTTCTCCAAGCTCTAATACCAACTTTGCATGGTTAAGAAAATTATAGAAAAACTACCAAAATTTTTAAAGTAGAGAGAGATGTAAAATAGAAGAGTTTTTGTAATGAACTCCTTGATGATACCTCACCAAGGTTTTTTCTTTGTTATTTATAGGCAAAAGATATTACATAGGACGTACATGAAAAGTTACTTTTAATTTAAGCCATACAGCTTGCTATTTTCTAAGGTTACAACAGATTTTGGCTTATCACCTTATCTCTTATCCTTATCTTCTATAGTAACTCCACCATCCTTTAGTCGGTTATATCAACTTGTGGGGCCTAGGTTGTACTACTAGAGGCTTCTTCCTTATCTTCCAAGTCTTCAATCATAGGTACAACTGTCTCTTAATTTTTGCACATTTGGCATAACTGTTTATTATTTTGTTACATCCACTTGCAATATTTCTTCAACGTATCTTTTGTCATAAAATTGTTTGGGATGTATCGTGTTTGAGGAGGCTCATTTGGATGTATGAGACTCCATACCCATGCTTTCATAGTTTCTTCAGCATCATGGCTATATTCCCTACTTTAAACTATAGCTAATGTATTTATTTCCTTATGATTAATCCATATAGGCGTAGTAATAGCATGACATAGGGCTTCACAAATAACTTTGATTTTTATAGCTCGTTTTTCACTAAGGATATCTTATACTTCATTAAAGTTTAGCTCGGGCTGGGCCTTTATTTCTTCAAGAATGATGTACGCAGATGTACATCCTATTTTCACAAACCTCATGGCTTGTCTTATCTCTTGATAAATAACTGCCTCGGTAGCTGTGTAAAATTGTACAAAAATCATTTTAGATTTTGTAATCTGTAAATAACTTCTTGGTACCTTGTATAGGCTAGGGATTATGGATAACTCTTCTCCGGTTAATGTGTATACAAATTTGAGTAATCCGTAATCATAAGCTGCTTTTATTAACTTTGCATTACAACCTGGTAATGCGATTAATTCGTTTGTTTTTCGAAGAGGATTAGTTCAAAACTGGTTAATTCACATAGGAACTATAGATAAACATAAATAATCGATCAATAGGAGATAAACCAATTACTTTTAGATTTGTAGAATTGGCAACAACAGAGATAATAAGAAAAGCATGTTCTAAAGCAGGAATAGATACTCTGTTGGAATTAGAATTAGCAGATGATAGAATTAAAGAACCTATAGAGAAAGCTATTATAGCTGAACTTAATGGAAATCTAATTTACCAAAAGGTAAAGTTCATAATTAAACCAAATTATTCAATAAGCTTAACTGATAGGAATATAGAAAAAGGTATTGGTGCTATATTGGAAGCTAGATGGAATAAAGATGCTAAATGGATCTAAAGTAATGACAGAACAATGTAGAAATGCTTACATACTAACTAACCAACACGAAGTTTATACTAAAAATAAATTAGGACCAATAACTATAGATACCCCATTTATAGAACTTTTATTACGAATGGATAAAGGATTAAAATTATACTCTAAACCTAGCTATGGAGAACAAGATATAGAAAAAAGAAGAATGAGTTTTTTCCAAATCTAGAGAACAAAAAGATAATGATCAACCTATTCAACTAAGCTCACAAGATTACTATATTATAATACAAATTGAAGGAGAAAACTTAAAAGGACAAATAGATATAAATATGGAAAATAATTCTATCTATATAGATAAATTGTTAGATAAAATTATGTACAATAATTTAAAACTTACAGGAATACTAATTATTACAGCAAAAATTGCAACACAAAATATAAATATCGAATAAGAAGTAAGCCTATGTGATAAAATTATATTAGGAAAATAATTATTAAACAAAGTCAAACCCTGGAGAATAGAGTCATACTATTTTGAGTACACTTATAACCGAATTCAATTTAAAACGGGAATAATCAATGAGTAATTTAACGTATATTCTTATTAAAATAATTTTTGAAGGATACAAAAGTAGATACTACACACCGATGGTAGATACAGGAGCAGCAACTACAATTATGAAAGAAAATTGTTTACCAGAATGGAAGAAATTAGATACACAATTCATGATAAATGGTTTTAATAATAATAGTAGCAGAATTACCCTTTATCAAACTAATGTCAAATACAAATTTGGAACAAAAATTGGTTATACCTAGACTATACTGCTTTGAATTAACAGGAAAAGATAGGATATTAGAAAATAATTTCCTTAACCAATATAAACCAATTAGTATAGGTAAACACAAATTGAAAGATAGAATAGAAAAAAATAGAGAAAGAATAACTCCTGAATGGGAAAAATGTAAAAAGGGAGAAGAAGAAAGACTGGTTCAAAGAATGAAAACAAAGACAGAAAACAACAATTTTGCAATAATAGATATTGGAATTTTATATTTAGATAAAATTACCCCCTTAAAAATAAAATTAGAAGAACTATGTAATGAAAATCCATTAGCAAATTGGCACAAACACAAATCTGAAATACAAATTACATTAAAAGATCAAAATAGTATAATATCTTAAATACCCTTCAATAATACACAAAGAGATAAAGAATAATTTAAAATGCATATAACATAATTATTAGCAGGAAAATTAATTAGGCCAATTAATTGTAAACATAGCAGTAGTGCATTTATAGTTAACAACCATTTAGAATAAAAAAGAGGAAAAACAAGAATGGTTATTGATTATAGAATTTTAAATGAGAAAACAATTACATATAATTATCCAATACCAAATAAAATACAAAAAATGAGGCAAATACAAGGTTAAAATTACTTCTCAAAATTTGATTGTAAAAGTGGTTTTCACCAATTAAAATTAACTGAAGAATCTAAACAATTAACAGCATTCAAAGTACCTAATGGATTCTATGAATGGAACGTATTACCATTTGGATAAAAAATGCCCCTAGAAGATTCCAAGCATTTATGGATAAATATCTAAATCAATTACCAAATTGTGTAGTATATATTGATGATATATTGATATACTCCAAAACACAAGAAGAAATAATATTCACCAACTCTTTATTCACAACCAAGTATATTGTATGAGCAAGCAAAATACTATAGCGGATTCGATTTAAGAAAAAAATGCTATAGATGAAAAGCACTAAATCAACAACAACAACAAAATTAACAGCAAGAACAACAATGAAGAGCGAAGAAAGAACCTCGCCTGAACTCCTAAGAAAATTCTATAATCAACATAAAAAAACAAATGCAAACAATCAAGAAATTCGAGCAAAAAAAGGAGGCAAAATCGAAAGACCCTAATTCGATTTTAAGTGTTCGAGTTTTCGAACAAAATAAATCAGAAAACGAAAAAAAAAAATTCGAGGAGAGATGGATTGAAAGGTCGACGGAGGGAGGGTCGGCGGCCGGAGGGGCGACGGATGAGTAGCAGTTGAACCGTCAAATAATCGAGAAAACTGAAATTGACCTCGACAACCCAACGTTGAAGTTGAAGTCGAAGTCGAAGTCGACGAATTATCTGCACGCAGCCAGTTCGACGGAAAAGTGAACCAATTGAGAAGAGGGAGGATCCGTGGATTGAGGTGCGGCAGAGGAGTACTTTCACGCAGCGCGTTCGACGGAGAAGTGAATGCAAGGGATCTATTGAGAGAGTGCGGAATTGATTGGGAGGGAGGGAAAAGTGAGCGTAGTTAGAGAGCTGAGGGTTGAAATTAATTCATATTATTGGTAGGGAAAATTAGAGAGTCCAATTATGTGCTCGGGTTGAGTAAACGGAGCACTTATTCACGAGTGCTCCGGTTGACTAGTCCAGCGGAGCACTTAATGTCAAGCGCTCCGGTTGACTATTCAACCGGAGCACTTGAGAATTTTTTATATTAAAATTTTAACAAGTGCTTGGATTGATTAGTCAACTAGAGCATTTGACAAGTAGCACAAAAGTTTATTCCACTAGTGATATAAATAATTGTCATAACCATCTATTTTAGTTTGTAAATTCATGATCCTAAAATCTAAAATAAATTTCCTAATATCTATATTTCTTTTAACGTTTCTTATTTGTGTTTTCATATACGTAGTGAATCTTTTATTTGAGATTTTCTTATAAACTTTGGTTGAACTCAATCCCCTCATTTATAATATACCTTAATCTGTTAATAATAGTTCTATCATCCTTCATATAAGTATTAATAATCCGCCCTTCAAATCTTAAGCTTAAAAGCAAATTAAGTAAGATCACACCTTTTCACCTCTCCACATAGGTTTTACGTATTATGTCCACAACAGTTTTCTCATATTCAACGGCATAAAAGGACTACTACTACTACCAGTTGTCTCTTGGTTTAAAAGCATGATTTTACGAAATCGAGGAGAGCATATTTAAGATAGTACAAGTCCTATATGAAGTTATAGAATTATTATTACGGATCTCAACATTATTATAAACTAAAGGATTGAATTTATACTTTGTTCATAAGAAAGAATTTTACCTTAGCTTCTTCCATAACTATGAAAGATTATCCTGATATGAAAATAACTTCTCCAAGCTCTAATACCAACTTTGCGTGGTTAAGAATATTATAGAAAAACTACCAAAATTTTGGAAGTAGAGAGAGAGGTAAGAGAGAAGATTTCTTCTAATGAACTCCATGATGATAACTCACCAAGGTTTCTTCTTTGTTATTAATAGGCAAACGATATTACATAGGACGTACATAAAAAGTTACTTTTAATTTAAGCCATACAGTTGGCTATTTTTCTAAGGTTACAACAGATTTTGGCTTATCATCTTATCTCTCATCCTTATCTTCTATAGTAACTCCACCATCTTTTAGTCGGTTATATCAACTTGTAGGGCCTGGGTTGTACTGCTAGAGGATTTTTCCTTATCTTCCAAGTCTTCAATCATAGGTACAGTTGTCTCCTGATTTTTGCACATCTGGCATAAGTGTTTATTATTTGTTGCATCCACTTGCAATATGTCTTCAACGTATCTTTTGTCATAAAATTGTTTGGGATGTATCTTGTTTGAGGAGGCTCATCTGGATGTAGGAGACTCCATACCCATGCTTTCATAGTTTCTTCAGCATCATGGCTATATTCCCTACTTTAAGCTATAACTAATGTATTTATTTCCTTATGATTAATCCATATAGGCGTAGAAATAGCATGACATAGGGCTTCACACATAACTTTGATTTTTATAGCTCGTTTTTCACTAAGGATATCTTATACTTCATTAAAGTTTATCTCGAGCTCGGCCTTTATTTCTTCAGGAATAATGTACGCACATGTACATCCTATTTTCACAAACCTCATGGCTGGTTTTATCTCTTGATAAGTAACTTCCCCGGTAGCTGTGTAACACCGTACAAAAATCATTTTAGATTTTGTAATCTGTAAATAACTTCTGGTTACCTTGTATAGGCTAGGGATTAAGGATAACTCTTCTCCGGTTAGTGTGTATACAAAATTGAGTAATCCGTAATCATAAGCTGCTTTTATTAACTTTGCATTACTACCCTGGTAATGCGATTAACTCGTTTGTTTTTCAAAGAGGATTAGTTAAAAACTGGTTAACTCACATAGGAACTATAGATAAACATAAATAATCGATCAGTAGGAAATAAACCAATTACTTTTAGATTTGTAGAATTGACAGCAACATAGATAATAAGAAAATCATGTTTTAAAGAAGGAATAGATACTCTGTTGGAATTAGAATTAGCAGATGATAGAATTAAAGAACCTATAGAGAAAGCTAATAAAGCTGAACTTAAAGGAATTCAAATTTACCAAAAGGTAAGGTTCATAATTAAACCAAATTATTCAATAAGCTTAACTGATAGGAATATAGAAAAAGGTATTGGTTCTATATTAGAAGCTAGATGGAATGAAGATGCGAAATGGATCTAAAGTAATGATTGTACAATGTAAAAATGCTTACATACTAACTAACCAACACCAAGTATATACTAAAAATAAATTAGGACCAATAACTATAGATACCCCGTTTATAGAACTTTCATTACCAATGGATAAAGGATTAAAATTATACTCTAAACCTAGCTATGGAGAACAAGATATAGTAAAAAGAAGAATGAGCTTTTTCCAGATCTAGAGAACAAAAAGATAATGATCAACCTATTCAATTGAGGTCACAAGATTACTATATTATAATACAAATTACAGGAGAAAACTTAAAAGCACAAATAGATATAAATATGGAAAATAATTCAATCTATATAGATAAATTGTTAGATAAAATAATGTACAATAATTTTAAACTTAAAGGAATAGTAATTATTACAAAAAAAAATTACAACACAAAATTGATACAATTATATTAGGAAAAGAATTATTTAAGAAAGTCAAACCCTGGAGAATCAGAGTATTTTGAGTACACTTATAACCAAATTCAATTTAAAACGAGAATAATTTTTGAAGGATATAAAAGTAGATACTATACACCGATGGTAGATACAGGAGCAGCAACTACAATTATAAAAGAAAATTGTTTACCATAATGGAAGAAATTAGATACATAATTCATGATAAATGGTTTTAATAATAATAGTAGCAGAATTACCCTTTATCAAACTAATGTATATTCTTATTAATTATACCTAGACTATATTGCTTTGAATTAACAGGAATAGATAGGATATTAGAAAATAATTTCATTAACCAATATAAACCAATTAGCATAGGTAAACACAAGTTGAAAGATAGAATAGAAAAAAATAGAGAAAGAATATCTCCAGAATGGGAAAAATGTAAAATGGGAGAAGAAGAAAAACTGGTTCAAAGAATGAAAACAAAGAAAGAAAACATCAATTTTGCAATAATAGATATTGGAATTTTATATTTAGATAAAATTACCCCTTTAAAAATAAAATTAGAAGAACTATGTATTGAAAAGCCATTAGCAAATTGGCACAAACACAAATCTAAAATACAAATTACATTAAAAGATCAAAATAGTATAATATCTCAAATACCCTTCAATAATACACAAAGAGATGAAGAAGAATTTAAAATGCATATAACAGAATCATTAGCAGGAAAATTAATTAGGCCTAGTAATTTTAAACATAGCTGTAGTGCATTTATAGTTAACAACCATTCAAAATTAGAAAGAGGAAAAACAAGAATGGTTATTGATTATAGATTTTAAATAAGAAAACAATTACATACAATTATCCAATACCTAATAAAATACAAAAAAAGGACACAAATACAAGGTTAAAATTACTTCTCAAAATTTGATTGTAAATGTGGTTTTCACCTAAAATTAACTGAAGAATCTAAACAATTAACAGTGTTCAAAGTATCTAATGGATTCTATGAATGGAACGTATTACTATTTGGATATAAAAAGGCCCCTAGAAGATTCCAAGCATTTATGGATAACTATCTAAATCAATTACCAACTTGTGTAGTATATATTGATGATATACTGATATACTCCAAAATACAAGAAGAACATTATAAATTACTAGAACAATTAATATTCTTAAGTAAAAAGAAAATGGAAATAATTAAAACACAAATATAATTTTTAGGATTCGAAAGGAGTAAAAATGCAAAAACATATAGCTCAAAAAATCTTAAAATTTCAAAGAGAAATTAATACCAAGAAATAATTACAAAAATTCTTAGGAATAGTAAATCAAGTCAGAGAATTTGTTCCAAAATTATCACAGTTTACAGAACATCTTACTTAAAAGCTGAAAAAAGATCATGATTTTCGGTGGACTGACACCGATTCAAAAAATTTAGAAAAAATCAAAGAACTAGTTAGAAGATTACCAAAATTAAGTTTCCCTGATGAAGATAAAGTTTGTGTGGATAGTAGAAACTGATACTAGCGAAATTAATAATGGTTATGGTGCAGTATTGAAATACAGATACAATAATGAAAAAATTGAATATATATGTAGATACCATTCAGGAACATTCAAGGAAGATGAAACAAATTTGGATATTAACAAAAAGGAGCTAAAAGCAGTTAAATATGGCATTAAAAAGTTTGAACCTTATATTGTTTACAAAAAATTTATATTAAGAACAGATAACAAGACTGTTAAGTGTTGGCTAACACAGAAATTACAAGATTCTATTAATGGGAAGGAAATAAATAGGATTATAGCTGATATCAAACAATATGATTTTACAGTTGAATTACTAAAAATTAATGAAAATTATTATGCAGATTATCTCTCCAGAGTTAGTTCAACAATTGATTCAAGAGAATCAATAACAAAAACTATTGATAAATAAGTTATCACAAGAGCTTGATCTAGTGAAAAGAAGTAGAGAAGGCCCTAAAAATAATGGCAGTGGCCAGAGCTATCAAGAACAAGATAATGGTGCTAACCAAAGATACCAGGCCAAAGGAAAAGCTATTATAAGAAGAAGTTATGGATTCCCTTCTCAAAAACGAGATTTCCTAAACTATCAAATACAGACTTCTCCCAAAACATTTATCAACGACGAAGATTACCCCAACTTAGTCTCATATACTACTTCCTTTAAAGATAAATTAACCCTTGGAACAAAACAGACAATGAACCCCTTAGTTAGACAATATATATCAAATTTTCTGACTATTGCCAACAAACTAAACACAGCTCCCCAAGTTACTATCCAAGATCAACATGGACACACTAGTGGAAAAAAGCATATCCGATGCGGTCAAAATCGGACATACTGATGCGGTATTGATCCGCATCGGATAGGCTCGCAGCAGCTCACTAATGTTTTCTGATGCGGTCCAAAACCGCATCAGAAAACGATAATCTGATGCGGTTTTAATATCAGTTAATATGATTAACTGATGCGGTTTTAATATAAAACCGCATCAGTTAATTTGATTAACTGATGCGGTTTTAAGGTAAAACCGCATCAGATTAATTACCGTTTTCTGATACGGTTTTACTATAGAACCGCATCAGTGTGTAGTATTTGATGTCAAAAAAAAAGTTGCAATACTGTCCCACTACATTAGTCTAAAAATATACCAAACCAAACATATATATACAACAATAATAAATTATACAGAAACAGAATTATACAAAATACATATAAATAAGAATTTATACATAGAAATTAAACAAATTCATAGATATAACATTATGATATAAATAAAGAAAATTACAGAAACATACAAAAATAAAAATTTAACATATATACAGAATATTACAAACCTAAAAATTGAGACTATACTTAAATTAAGAACTAAATCCTAAAATAATCGATAATAATGAGAATTTATATATATAAACGAAGCGAAAATGAGACCTAAAAACTCATTATACGAAAATTGCAATATACTGATTATACGAAAATTGCAATATACGAAACGAAATAATTGAAACGAAATCGAAAATTAGATCAAAAAACTAAAATTAGTAAACGAAGGAACTAAAAACGAAAATTAGAAAACGAAGGAACTAAAAAACACTACCCCGATAAAACGAAAATTAATAATCGAACAAAAAAATCAAACGAAAATGAAGCCTAAAAAAAACGAAACGAAAATGGATTCTAAAACGAAAAACGAAATAAAAACCTAAACCAAAACCAGATCTAAAAACAAAATCCAAAAAAAAAAAAAAAAACACCTAAAACCAGATCCAAAAACTATTTCCATAAAAACTCAAACGAACCAATTTCTTGTGTATCTTCGATTCTTCGTTTCGCTCGTCATTTTGTTCTTCATTTTCGATCTTCAATATTCGCTCTCCATTTTGTTCTTCATTTTCACCCTTCTTTTTCGACCTTCTTAATTGCGATTCATTCGTTCTTCGCTCTTAATTAGTTCTAATTTCTTCGCGATTCATTCGTTTTGTGAGGGAAGAGTAGAGAGAAGGGAGAGAGGTGAGTGAGAATTTGGTATGTGAGGGAGTTAGGGTTTGAGGAAGTGGCTGGGACGAAGAGAGTGAGATGGAGGAGAATGGGGGCTGCGTGTGAGGGAGGTGTAGAGAGGAGGGAGTTAGGGTTTGAGGAGTGACGAAATGAATAGAGGAGAGAGGGAAGAGAATGGGCCGCGCTTTTAGGACGAAATAAAATGAGACGGAATTTGGGCCGCGCTTTAGGTTTAAGTGAATGCTTCATTTGGGCCGCGCATGTTGTTTCATGGGTTGTTTTATGGAACGATTTTCGGACGCGGTCCCATGAACCGCATCAGGCTCATGAAAAACCGCATCAGATTTAAAATCTGATGCGGTTTTTTAAGGACCGCATCAGATTTTGTTTGCCAAATTTTCCTCATATTTTTTGGTTGATTTTCGGATGCGGTTTTACAAAAACCGCATCTGTTACTAAGTGACATATAAGGTTTTTTCCACTAGTGATAAATACAAAGAGGATATGTTACTAATCCTCTTCGAAAAACTAATGAGCTTATAACATTACCAGGTTGTAATGCAAAGTTAATAAAAGCAGCTTATGATCACGGATTACATAATTTCGTATACACGCTAACCAGAGAAGAGTTATCCTTAATCCCTAGCCTATACAAGGTAACCAGAAATTATTTACAGATTACAAAATCCAAAATGATTTTTGTACGGTGTTACACATCTGTTGGAAAAGTTACTTATCAAGAGATAAAACCAGCCATGAGGTTTGTGAAAATAGGATGTACATCTGCGTACATCATTCCTAAAGAAATAAAGGCCCAGCCAGAGATAAACTCTAATGAAGTGCAAGATATCCTTAGTGAAAAACGAGCTATAAAAAATCAAAGTTATTTGTGAAGCTCTATGTCATGCTAAGACTAGGCCTATATGGATTAATCATAATGAGATAAATACATTAATAATAACTCAAAGTAGGGAATATAGCCACGTTGCTGAAGAAACTATGAAAGCATGGGTATGGAGTCTCTTACATCCAGATGAGCCTCCTCAAATAAGATACATCCTAAACAATTTTATGACAGAAGATACATTGAAGAAATATTGCAAGTGAATGTACCTATAAGGACTTGGAAGTTAAGGAAGAACCCTCTAGCAGTACAACCTAGGCCCCACAAATTGATATAACCAACTGAAGGATGGTGGAGTTACTATAAAAGATAAGGATAAGAGATAAGGTGATAAGCCAAAATCTGTTGTAACCTTAGAAAAATAGCCAGCTGTATGGCTTAAATTAAAAGTAACTTTTTATGTACGTACTATGTAATATCTTTTGCTTATAAATAACAAAGAAAAACCTTGGTGAGGGATCATCAAGGAGTTCATTACAAAAAATCTTCTATCTTACCTCTCTCTCTACTTCCAAAATTTTGGTAGTTTTTCTATAATTTTCTTAACCACGTAAAGTTGGTTTATGAGCTTGGAGAAGTTAATATCAGGATAATCTTTCATAGTTATGGAAGAAGCTAAGGTAAAATTCTTTCTTATGAACTAAGTATAAATTCAATCCTTTAGTTTATAATAATGCTGAGATCCGTAATATTAATTTTATAACTTCATATAGGACTTGTACTATCTTAAATATGCTCTCCTCGATTTAGGAAAATCATGGTTTTAAACTAAGAGACAACTGGTAGTAGTGGTCCTTTTATGCCGTTGAATATGAGAAGGCTGTTGTGGACTGAATACATAAAACCTATGTGGTAAGGTGAAAAGGTGTGATCTTACACAATTTGCTTTTAAGCTTAAGAGTAGTAGGGCGAATTAGTAATACTTATATGAAGGATGATAGATCCCCTCAAAAAAATATGAAGGATGATAGAAATATTATTAACAGATTAACGTATATTATAAATGAAGGGATTGAGTTCAACCAAAGTTTGTAAGAAAATCTCAAATACAAGATTCATTGAGTATATGAAAGCACAAATAAGAAACGTTAAAAGAAATATAGATATTAGAAAATTTATTTTAGATTTTAGAATCATGAATTTACAAATTAAAATAGATGGTTATGACAATTATTTATATGAAGCACATAGTAGGAAAGATATTTAAAGAAAAATAGAAGTCAAACATATACAAAATTCGTTATATACATGTCAATTAAAACTCAAATTAAAAAGTCTATAAGAAGAGCAAAATTAAAAATAATGATAACAATTTTAGAAGCAAATATTAAAAACTTAGGAAATCGAAATAAACGAAAAATGGCTAGAATAAATAAAGAAATGATAGCAGAAAAAGCAAAACTAACAAAGGACAATAATGTTGAAGAAAAATTAAAAGACTTAGACAACCAGAAAGAAATGTTAAATATGCAAATAAAAGAACAGGAAGATATAACTAGTAAAGCACATAAAGATTATAATGAATATAAGAAAAATAAATCAATCTTATACATATGAGTGAATTAGAGCAAGAAGGTAATCTAATAAATAACCTAAAGATATTAAATATAAACATATTATTAATTATACAATTATTAAAGGATAGCAAGTGAGAGTCTAGCAATACAAGAGTTCCACTAGAATTAGAAGAACAAGGTTATGAGATTATCGATAAAAAGATATTTAAAGAATACTCTCAGTTATTTCCCGAATTACTTTTAAAGAAAAGAATAGGAGTAGAATATAAGAGAGTCATTAAACAACTAGAATAATGAATAAAGATGAAACAATTATTGATGAAGATATAATAAGATATAATGATGGTCCATTTCAATTATATAAAGCAAATAATAATAGACAATTTGCAGAAATTATGAAAGGAAGATTATATTTAATAAAAGATAGAAAACAAATGATATTAGAAAATGAATTTGAATGAGAAAGAAGATTAGCTAAAGAAAGGAATTTAGTAGAAATAACAAACATAGAAAGTAACAATTAAGAAAACAAAACAATAAATGACATATATAAAAAATTAGATAAATTAGAGAGAAGATATGATGAAAGAATCAGGAAAATAGAAGAATCAATAAAAATTATACATCATAATACTAAACAAATATCAGACAAAGTTTATAGAGTAGAAAATAATTTTAACGATGAAATACAAAATTTTAAAATAGAGTATAATAACACATTTGACAAAATAGAAGAACAACTTATATTGAATGTAAAAGAAAAAAGCGAAATATCAGAAATTCAAGAATCAGATGACGAAACTATAATGAATAATACTATAGAAACAATAGGTACTGGAGTAGAAAGACTTGAAGTCAATAATATTGAAGAAAACAATGAAGATTTTAATTCGGACCAATCTAGTCAAGAATTTAGTTACTAAAAATATTCAGAATCTTAATTTATGATAGAAAAAGAAAAAGATCTTAATGTACTCACGAAAGATGACGATTATTATTACATAAAGACTAGTAGACGCTATAAACCTATATTAAGAAAAATAAATTATGGTAGTAACAATAGAAATAATGAACATATATAGAAGTATCGAAGCAAAATAGAAGATAACTATATACCAAAAGGTATTCAAGTAGGTGAGACCTTAAATTTAGATTGTTCAGAAAATGTTGATTTAGATATACAAAATTGGGTAGCTAAAATAAATGCAAAATTCATTGAAGTAAAAATCCCAGTTAATATTGCATCTAATTGTATTGAAGGAACTATTGCAGGAATAGTTAAAAACTGGTTAACTCACATAGGAACAATAGATAAAACAGAAATAAGTAGTCCTTTTATGCCGTTGAATATGAGAAGGCTGTTGTGGACAGAATACGTAAAACCTATGTGGTGAGGTGAAAAGGTGTGATCTTACTTAATTTACTTTTAAGCTTAAGAGTTGAAGGGCGGATTAGTGATACTTATTTGAAGGATGGTAAAACTATTATTAACAGATTGAGGTATATTATAAATGAAGGGATTGAGTTCAACCAATGTTTATAAGAAAATCTCAAATACAAGATTTACTGCGTATATGAAAACACAAATGAGAAACGTTAAAAGAAATATAGATATTAGAAAATATATTTGAGATTTTCGAATCATGAATTTACAAACTAAAATATATGGTTATGACAATTTTTTATATGAAGCAGATAGAAGGAAATATATTAAAACAAAAGATGCTTTAATCAAATTTATAACTAAAACCCAAATTAAGAAAAATAAACTCTTAAAAAGAAAAATATAATTCAAACATATACAAAATTCGTGATATATATGACAATAAAATCGCAAATTAAAAAGGCTATAAGAAGAGCAGGATTAAAGATAATGATAACAATTTTAGAAGCAGATATTAAAAACTTAGGAAACCGAAATAAAAGAAGAATGGCTAGAATAAATAAAGAAATGATAGCAGAAAAAGCAAAACTAACAAAGGACAATAATGTAGAAGAAAAATTAAAAAACTTAGACAACCAAATAGAAATGTTAAATATACAAATAAAAGAACAGGAAGATATAACTAGTCAAGCACACAAAGATTATAATGAATATAATAAAAATAAATCAATCTTATACATATGAGTGAATTAGAGCAAGAAGGTATTCTAGTAAATAACCTAAAGATAATAAATACAAACATATTATTAATTATACAATTATTAAAGGATAACAAGACTGAGTCTAGCAATACAAAAGTTCCACTAGAATTAGAAGAACAAGGTTATGAGATTATCAGTTATTTCCCGAATTACTTTTAAATAAAAGAATAGAAGTAGAATATAAGAGAGTCATAAACAACTAGAATAATGAATAAAGATGAAAAAATTATTGATGAAGAAATAATAAAATATAATGATGGTCCATTTCAAATATATAAAAAAATCATAATAGACAATTTGCAGAAATTATGAAAGGAATATTATATTTAATAAAAGATAGAAAACAAATGATATTAGAAAATGAATTTGAAAGAGAAAAAAGATTAGCTAAAGAAAGGGACTTAGTAGAGATAACAAACATAGAAAGTAACAATCAAGAAAACAAAACAATAAATGACATATATAAAAAAAATAGATAAATTAGAGAGAAGATATGATGAAAGAATTAGGAAAATAGAAGAGTTAATAAAAATTATACATCATAATACTAAACAAATATTAGACAATGTTTATAGAGTAGAAAATAATTTTAACGATGAAATACAAAAGTTTAAAATAGAGTATAATAACATATTTGACAAAATAGAAGAACAACTTATATTGAATGTAAAAGAAAAAAGTGAAATATCAGAAATTTAAGAATAAGATGACGAAATAATAATGAATAATACTATAGAAACAATAGATACTGGAGTAGAAAGACTTGAAGTCAATAGTATACAAGAAAACAATGAAGATTTCAAATCAGACCAATCTAGTCAAGAATATAGTTACTCAAATTACTCAGAATCTGAATTTCTGACAGAAAAACAAAAAGTTCTTAATGTACTCATAGAAGATGACGATTATTATTACATTTATAGTATTAGACACTATAAACCTATATTAAGAAAAAGAAATTATGGTAGTAACAATAGAAATAATGAACATATATGGAAGTATCGAAGCAAAATAGAAGATAACTATATACCAAAAGATATTCAAGTAGGAGAGACCTTAAATTTAGATTGTTCAGAAAATGTTGATTAAGATATACAAAATTGGGTAGCTAAAATAAATGCAAAACTAATTGAAGTAAAAATCCCAGTTAATATTGCATCTAATTATATTGAAGGAACTATCACTTGAATAGTTAAAAACTGGTTAACTCACATAGGAACAATAGACAAAACAGAAATAAGAAGTACTAAGATAGAAGGACATGAAATGACAGAGTCAACACAAATGTTGAAAAATATATGAAATTGCTATAAGAAGAGAATTTGGAAGTTTAAATTCAGATTTAAAAGATATAGAATAAGGTAAAATTCTTTCTTATGAACTAAGTTTTAATTCAATTCTTTAGTATATAATAATGCTGAGATCCATAATAATAATTCTATAACTTTATATAGGACTTGTACTATCTTGAATATGCTGGCCTCTATTTAGGAAAATCATGTTTTTAAACCAAGAGACAACTGGTAGTAGTAGTCCTTTGTATGCCGTTGAATATGAGAAGACTGTTGTGGACAGAATACGTAAAACCTATGTGGTGAGGTGAAAAGGTGTGATCTTACTCAATTTGCTTTTAAGCTTAAGAGTAGTAGGGCGGATTAGTAATACTTATATGAAGGATGATAGAACTATTATTAACAGATTAAGGTATATTATAAATGAAGGGATTGAGTTCAACCAAAGTTTATAAGAAAATCTCAAATACAAGATTCACTGAGTATATGAAAACACAAATAAGAAACGTTAAAAGAAATATAGCTATTAGAAAATTTATTTTAGATTTTAGAATCATGAATTTACAAACTAAAATAGATGGTTATGACAATTATTTATATGAAGCATATAGAAGGAAAGATATTGAAATAAATGATGCTTTAATCAAATTAATAACTAAAACCCAAATTAAGACTATTCCACTATTCCTTACTATTTCTATAAATTGTTCCAATAATTTATAATGCTTTCTTGTGTTTCGGAGTATATTAGTATGTCATCAATATATACTACACAATTTGGTAATTTATTTAGATATTTATCCATAAATGCTTGGAATCGTCTAGGGGCATTTTTATATCCAAATGGTAATACATTCCATTCATAAAATCTATTAGGTACTTTGAATGATGTCAATTGTTTAGATTCTTCAGTTAATTTTAATTGGTGAAAACCACTTTTACAATCAATTTTTTAGAAGTAATTATATCCTTGTATTTTTCTCATTTTTAGTATTTTATTAGGTATGGGATAATTATATGTAATTGTTTTCTCATTTAAAATTCTATAATGATCAATAACCATTCGTGTTTTTCCTCTTCTTTGTTCTGAATGGTTGTTAACTATAAATGCACTACTGCTATGTTTAGAATTACTTGGCCTAATTAATTTTTCCTGCTAATAATTCCGTTATATGCATTTTAAATTCTTTTTCATCTCTTTGTATATTATTAAAGGGTTTTTGAGATATTATACTATTTTGATCTTTTAATGTAATTTGTATTTCAGTTTTGTGTTTGTGCCAATTTGCTAATGGATTTTCATTACATAGTTCTTCTAATTTTATTTTTAAAGGGGTAATTTATCTAAATATAAAATTCCAATATCTATTATTGCAAAATTGATGTTTTCTTTCTTTGTTTTCATTCTTTGAACCAGTTTTTCTTCTTCTCCCTTTTTACATTTTTCCCATTCTTTCATTCTTGAGATATCATTTCTCTATTTTTTACTATTCTAGCTTTCAACTTTTGTTTACATGGGGTAAATAATGTAAGAAAATCTTTATCTATGCTAATTGGTTTATATTGGTTAAGGAAATTATTTCCTAATATTAATTCAAAGCAAAATACTCGAGGTATAATTAATATTTTTTTCCAAATTTGTATTTGTACATTAGTTTGATAAGAGTAATAATTCTGCTACTACTATTATTAAAACCATTTATCTTGAATGGTGTATCTAATTTCTTCCATTTTAGTAAACAATTTTCTTTCATAATTGTGGTTGCTGCTCCTGTATCTACCATCGGTGTGTAAAATCTACTTTTATATCCTTCAAAAATTATTTTTATAAGAATATAATTTAAATTACTCATTGATTATTCTTGTTTGAAATTGAATTTGGTTATAGTGTACTCAAATAGTCTAATTCTATTTTCCAAGGTTTGACTTTGTTTTAAACTTCTTTTCCTAATATAATTACTTTTCCGTTAAGTTTTAAATTATTGTACGTTATTTTGTCTAATAATTTATCCATATAGACTGAATTATTTTCCACATTTATATCTATTTGTGCTTTGAATTTTTCTCCTTCAATTTGTATTATAATATTATAATCCTTCAAATTTAATTGAATAGGTTGATCATTATCTTTTTGTTCTCTAGATTTGGAAAAACTCATTCTTCTTTTTACTATATCTATTTCTCCATAGCTAGGTTTAGATATAATTTTAATCCTTTATCCATTGGTAATAATAGTTCTATAAATGGGGTATCTATAGTTATTGGTCCTAATTTATTTTTAGTATAAACTTGGTGTTGGTTAGTTAGTATGTAAGCATTTTTACATTGTACTTGTCATTACTTTAGATCCATTTAGTATCTTTCCATCTAGTTTCCAATACGAACCAATGCCTTTTCTATATTCCTATCGGTTAAGCTTATTGAATAATTTGGTTTAATTATGAACCTTACATTTTGGTAAATTAGATTTCCTTTGAGTTCAGCTATAATAGCTTTCTTTATAGGTTCTTTAATTCTATCATCTGCTAATTCTAATCCCAACGGAGTATCTATCCCTTCTTTAAAACATGCTTTTATTATTATTTATGTCGCTGCCAATTCTACAAATCTAAATGTAATTGGTTTATTTCCTATTATTTGTTAATTTTTGTTATTTCCTCGTTTAGCACTTCCTTTGTTATTAGTGGAACTTTAGTATTACCTTGCACTTGTGTTATGTCAATAACATGTTCTCTATCAGCTATCACTAAATATTCGTTCTTATCCTTTCTGAATATTTTCTTGATTAAGTTTATCTCAAATATCTTTTTTGTTGACAAAATAAATCCTTCATACTTTAATTTATTATACTTTTGAAGATCAAAAATAGCTCTTTGGTCTTTACTTTGTGGAGTAATTTCTTCATAGTAATCTACTTCCTGTAATTATTTATCCATCACTAGTAGTCTCAACGTTATCTTCTTCGCTAATTATTAATTCATCACTTTCTGTTTCATATTCTATAACATATATTTCTTATTCTGGCGGTATATTATTTTTCCCTATTTCATATTCAGCTATATGTTATTTAATAAAGTTAATATTTTTATTTACTTTATTTTTACATTCTCTTACTATATGACCTATTTGTCCACAATTGTAGCACCTACACTTTTTTGGGTTGTTAATATACTTATAAATTTTTCTTTTTCTATAATAATTTCTGTTCGATTTCTTCTTGTGTCTATATTTTCCATATGGTTTAAACCTTTTATACTTCTTATGCCTAAACTTTGGTATTTTACTTCTACGTTTTATTTCATCTGTAGCATCCAAATTTTGGTGTTTCATATTTTTCACTACAATCACTTATTTTGGCATGTTTTTAAAAGCTTTTTGGTTATTAACTTCTGTACAATAGTTTTTATACCAAGTTTGTAAGAAAGATATTTGTTCTTCTAAGGTACCTGATTTAGGTTCTTTAGAGTATGCTTCTTGAACCATAGTATTTATAAGAATGGGTAATTTTTCAAAGTATAATTTTCGAATTATAGCTAATTGCTCGATTGTTCATGTTCCTAATAATTCATTTGAAAAGCACAATTGTATCTTTTTAGATCTTCTGGGCACATAGAGCATATTTCCATATTATATAATTGAGATTTACTATATTCTTTCTTAGCTTTTATATGTTTTAAATCTGCATTCAAATTATTAAATTCTCTTCTTATAGCAATTTCATATTTTTTCAACATTTGTGTTGACCTGTTATTTCATGTCCTTCTATCTTAGTACTTCTTATTTCTGTTTTATCTATTGTTCCTATGTGAGTTAACTAGTTTTCAACTCTTCATGTAATAATTCCTTCAATATAATTAGATGCAATATTAACAGGGATTTTTTCTTCAATTAGTTTTGCATTTATTTTAGCTAACCAATTTTGTATATCTAAATCAACATTTTCTGAACAATCTAAATTTAAGGTTTCTCCTACTTGAATATCTTTTGGTATATAGTTATCTTCTATTTTGCTTCGATACTTCCATATATGTTCATTATTTCTATTGTTACTACCATAATTTCTTTTCTTAATATAGGTTTATAGTTTCTACTAGTCTTCATGTAATAATAATCGTCATCTTCAGTGAGTACATTAAGATCTTTTTCTTTTTCTGTCATAAATTCAGATTCTGAATATTTTGAGTAACTAAATTCTTGACTAGATTGGTCTGAATTAAAATCTTCATTGTTTTCTTCTATATTATTGACTTCAAGTCTTTCTACTCCAGTATTTATTGTTTCTATAATATTATTCATTATTATTTCGTCATCTGATTCTTGAATTTCCGATGTTTCACTTTTTTCTTTTACATTCAATACACGTTGTTCTTCTATTTTGTCAAATCTGTTATTATACTCTATTTTAAACTTTTGTATTTCATCGTTAAAATTATTTTCTACTCTATAAACTTTATCTAATATTTGTTTAGTATTATGATGTATAAATTTTATTAATTCTTCTATTTTCCTGATTCTTTCATCATAACTTCTCTCTAATTTATGTAATTTTTTATATATGTCATTTATTGTTTGGTTTTCTTGATTGTTACTTTCTATGTTTGTTATTTCTACTAAATCCCTTTCTTTAGCTAATCTTCTTTCTCTTTCAAAATCATTTTCTAATATCATTCCTTTTTTATCTTTTATTAAATATAATCTTCCCTTCATAATTTCTGCAAATTGTCTATTATGATTTGTTTTATATATTTGAAATGGACCATCATTATATCTTGCTATTTCTTCATCAATAATTCTTTCATCTTTATTAATTATTCTAGTTGTTTAATGACTCACTTATATTCTACTTCTATTCTTTTCTTTAAAAGTAATTCGGGAAATAACTGAGAGTATTCTTTAAATATCTTTTTATCGATAATCTCATAACCCTGTTCTTCTAATTCTAGTGGAACTTTTGTATTGCTAGACTCAGTCTTGCTATCATTTAATAATTTTATAATTAATTATATGTTTGTATTTATTATCTTTAGGTTATTTACTAGATTACCTATATTCATCATAATCTTTATGTGCTTGACTAGCTATATCTTCCTGTTCTTTTATTTGTATATTTAACATTTATATTTGGTTGTCTAAGTTTTTTAGTTCTTCTTCAACATTATTATCCTTTGTTAGTTTTGATCTTTCTGCTATCGTTTCTTTATTTATTCTTGCCATTCGTTTTTTATTCGATTTCCTAACTTTTTATTATCTACTTTGAAAATTGTTATCATTATTTTTAATTTTGCTCTTCTTATAGCCTTTTTAATTTGAGATTTTATTGTCATATACATAACGAATTTTGTATATGTTTGAGTTCTATTTTTCTTTCTAAGATATTATTTTTTTTTAATTTGGTTTTCAGTTATTAATGAGATTAAAGCATCTTTTGTTTCAATATCTTTCCTTCTAGGTGCTTCATTTAAATAATTGTCATAACCATCTATTTTAGTTTGTAAATTCATGATTCAAAAATCTAAAATAAATTTTCTAATATCTATATTTCTTTTAACGTTTCTTATTTGTGTTTTCATATACGCAGTGAATGTTGTATTTGAGATTTTCTTATAAACTTTGGTTGAACTCAATCCCTTCATTCATAATATACCTTAATCTATTAATAATAGTTCTATCATCCTTCATATAAGTATAACTAATTCGCCCTTCTACTTTTAAGCTTAAAATCAAATTGAGTAAGATCACACCTTTTCACCTCACCACATAGGTTTTACGCATTCAATCCACAACATTCTTCTCATATTATACGGCATAAAAGGACTACCACTACCAGTTGTCTCTTGGTTTAAAAGCATCATTTTACGAAATCGATGAGAGCATATTTAAGATAGTACAAGTCTTATATGAAGTTATAGAATTATTATTACGGATCTCAACATTATTATAAACTAAAGGGATGAATTTATACTTAGTTCATAAGAAAGAATTTTACCTTAGCTTCTTCCATAACTATGAAAGATTATCCTGTATGAAAGTAACTTCTCCAAGCTCTGATACCAACTTTGCGTTTTTGAGAAAACTATAGAAAAACTAGCAGAATATTTGAAGTAGAGAGAGGTAAAAGAGAAGATTTTTTGTAGTAAACTCCTTGATGATACCTCACCAAGGTTTTTTCTTTGTTATTTATAGGCAAACGATATTACATAGGACGTACATAAAAATTCACTTTTAATTTAAGCCATATAGCAGGCTATTTTTCTAAGGTTACAACATATATGCTCGGGTAATCTTCGTCATCGATAAATATTTTGGGAGAAGTCTGTATTTGATAGTTTAGGAAATCTCTTTTTTGAGAAGGGAATCCATAACTTCTTCTTATAAATAGCTTTGCCTTTGGCCTGGGATCTTTGGTTAGCACCATTATCTTGTTCTTGATAGCTCTGGCCACTGCCATTATCTTTAGAGCTTTCTCTACTTCTTTTCACTAGATAAAGCTCTTGTGATAACTTAATAATCAATAGTTTTTGTTCTTGATTCTCTTGAATCAATTGTTGAACTAACTCTGGAGTGATGATTTGCATAATAATTTTCATTAGTTTTTAGTAATTCAACTGTAAACTCATATTGTTTGATATCAGCCATAATCCTATTTATTTCCTTCCTTGTAATAGAATCTTGTAATTTCTGTGTCAGCCAACACTTAACAGTCCTGTTATCTGTTCTTAATATAGATTTTTTGTAAACAATATAAAGTTCAAACTTATTAATACTATATTTATCTGCTTTTAGCTCCTTTTTATTAATATCCCAATTTGTTTCATTTGCCTTGAATGTTCCTGAATGGTATCTACATACATATATTCTCTTTTTTCTTTATTGTATCTGTATTTCAATACTGCACCATAACCATTATTAATTTCGTTAGTTTCAGTTTCTACTATCCACACAAATTCTTTATCTTCATCAGGGAAACTTAATTTTGGTAATCTTCTAACTAGTTCTTTGATTTTTTCTAAATTTTTTGAACAGGTGTCAGTTCACCTAAAATCATGATATTTTTACAGCTTTTTAGTAAGTGGTTATGTAAATTGTGATAATTTTGGAACAAATTCTCTGACTTGGTTTACTATTCCTAAGATTTTTTTAATTCTTTCTTGGTATTAATTTTTTCTTTTAAATTCTATGATTTTTTGAGCTATATGTTCTTGCATTTTTACTCCTGCTTTATCTATTTCGAATCCTAAAAATTCTATTTCTGTTTTAAATATTTCCATTTTCTTTTTACTTAAGACTATTCCACTATTTTTTATTATTTCTATAAATTGTTCGAATAATTTATAATGTTCTTCTTGTGTTTTGGTGTATATTAATATATCATCAATATATACTACACAATTTGGTAATTGATTTAGCTATTTATCCATAAATGCTTGGAATCTTCCAGGGGCATTTTAATATCCAAACAGTAATCTGTTCCATTCATAGAATCCATTAGGTACTTTGAATGCTGTTAATTGTTTAGAATCTTCGGTTAAGTTTAATTGGTGAAAACCACTTTTACAATCAAACTTTGAGAAGTAATTATAACCTTGTATATGTCTCATTTTTAGTATTTTATTAGGTATGGGATAATTGTATGTAATTGTTTTCACATTTAGAATTCTATAATCAATAACCATTCTTGTTTTTCCTCTTTTTTGTTCTGAATGGTTGTTAACTATAAATGCACTACTGCTATGTTTATAATTACTTGGCCAAATTAATTTTCCTGCTAATAATTATGTTATATGCATTTTAAATTCTTCTTCATCTCTTTCTGTATTATTAAAGGGTTTTTGAGATATTATACTATTTTGATCTTTTAATATAATTTGTATTTCAGTTTTGTGTTTATGCCCATTTGCTAATGGATTTTCATTACATAGTTCTTCTAATTTTATTTTAAAAGTGGTAATTTTATCTAAATATAAAATTCCAATATCTATTATTGCAAAATTGATGTTATCTTTCTTTGTTTTCATTCTTTGAACTAATTGTTCTTCTTCCCCTTAGATTGATTCTCCACCATCCCCTAAGGTTTGGGATTACTCCATATCCCTCTATTATACAACCAACACTATTATTATTATTATTATTATTATTATTATTATTATTATTATTATTATTATTATTATTATTATTATTATTATTATTATTATTATTATTATTAATTAATTAATTAATTTTATTATTATTATTATTTGTATTTATCATTATATATTTATTTTAATCATGCTAATTGTAAAGTATGCTTGTCCGGCAAGTAAGCTATAGGTTTAGCCTCTTTGTACGGCAAGTAAACCAGTTTCCCTTAGATGTTCTTCACTTGGAGACTTGTGCAACAATGTCTGAATCTGTCCAGTCCGAATATGAGCTTCGTTCCTGAACCTGCAAAAAGGGACCCACCCTGGAGGTTTGGGTGGCGGTTTCCCCTTCGAATCTTAAGTCATATATCAAGAGTTGTAAGACAAAAGTAGAGATAGAAAGAGAAAGTGAGAGAGTATTTATTCAAAGTAAGTTTACACTGCTTACTTTGAATTATCTTTCTCGTGATTTTAGGGGTATTTATAGTGTTTGTGGTATGACTGCTGCCCTTTTAGGTTGCCCTAGAATAGTGGCACCTGATTGGCTAGGCAATCAAATCATGACATTTGGCAGGCTAGGATTGGTGATGGATCATCAACCAATCACCTGCAGCCACCTTAAAGATTTGGGCTCTGACTAACCTTTGGCCCAAAAAGGTGAGTCCTTTCTCCCAACTGGATATAACTCGATGGTTAAATCATTTTTCTTTATTTTCTTTGAGAGGACACGTGTACGGCCCTGATGGACCCGAGTGTCTCTAGAGGAGCCGTAGATATTTTAGGCTACAACTTTTGCCCTTAAAAGGGTTTTTACCGTTGGCCTATCTGACGGTTAGGATCCTTTTACCCGAGACAGTTAATTCAAATTCAAAAAGGAGGTAGAGACGCACCCTTTTTTGGGACTTACCTGTCATAGTCGACCATTTAAATCATTCCCGGTCACTCTTAACCGGTTCAGCGGGTTTTCTACCTCTCTATATATATGCTTAGTGTGTCTTCATTTAATCATTTCACACCTTGAGAGAATTTTTCTAGAGAGAGAGGCTCTGCATTTTTTCTAGAGTGAGAGAGAGAGAGAGGAAGATCGTCCAATCTCCGTTTTCTTCACCAAATCGTCCAAGCTTTTCGTCAGGTATCTTTTCTTTCTTCTTTTTTTTATTTTCCTTTCTTCTTTATTTTTTTTCTTAGAAAATCAATAAAATGAAATCTTCTTCTTGGTCAAATAATCTTGGCCGACCATGAGCTTGTCTTGACCCTAGAACCGAGAGTACTTCTTCTTCGGCACATTCTAGAGTTAGGCCTCTTCTGGCCGAGTATATATTTTTTTTATGGTTTAGGCCAGCAAAGTCAGACGACCCAATCTTTACCTGTGCAGGGTAATCTGGCGCGCGTCAAGCAACCAACCCGTTTAAGACGAAGGGTAATACTCCCGACAGATAGTTTTGAAATGGAGGAATCTACTGGACGAATTCCAGATGAGACGAGGGAGGCCCAAAGTGCTCAACCTTTGGGCGGGCCTCTTTCTCCTGACTAATGTTTTGAAGATCCTCAAATAAACCCTGAGGCCAGTCCTTCTGGCAGGGACTTCAATATGGAAGAAGCTGGTGAGGACAATAACGGGAGCGAATCTGGCAATACCGAAGAGTCGGACGAACCCTCCACTACCTCGTCTGAGAATAGGAGATGCTTAGGTCCCCTTTCTGACCTTGGCTTTATCTTAGTCAATCGTAAATGGTTAGAAAAGATAGGTCCTGACCCCAGCTACGTGTCTACTTATATGCCCATGCCGGGCTTCTCTATCGTCATTCCTAATAAGGACGCCACAGTGCTCCCAAGAACCACTTCGCCGTTTCACTAGTGGAAAAAACGCTATATATTACAACACAACTGTTGCGGTCCCAAAGAGAACCGAATCGGTAAATTCTCAAAATTTTGTGAGGGAAATTGGGCAACATTAACCACTGTGGTTCTTAGTGATCCGGAGCGGTTAACAAGAAACCGATCCGGTTTCTTGTTAACCGTTGCGGTTCACTAAGAACCGCAGCGGTTAATGTTGCCCAATTTCATTTTGTAACCGCGTTTGGGCCATATATTGCCTCACTTGGGCCATATGATTTTGTTTGGGCCTGTAATTTTTCCTCCAATTCCCCTCCTGATATCCTCAAACCCTAACCATCCCAGCATCCCCTACCTCTCTCTTCCCTCCTAATCTCCTCAAGCCAACCACAATCACCACTGCTCTCTCTCTCCTTCTCTCCATCTTCACCGTCGATTCTCCCCACCCCTCTCTCTTTTCGCTATTTCGAAGACCAAACGCCACCATCAGCAAAGACCCACAACTCTGCTGGAAAAAATGTCGTGTTCATCAGTGATCACCAACAACTCTCTCCCTCGCTTGATTCTCGATCCTCGAACTAAAATCCTCCGCATTTGTCCTTAGCAAAAACCCTTATTTTTCAATGGCGTCAAAATCCTCCATTAAATCTGCTACTTCTGCTCCAAGGTCCACTGCAGTTCCTCTTCCTCATTTCCTGACATTTCTGGATGTCAACTTTTGTTATAGTCTTCAAACTTCTAAGTCTTCGTTTTACTAAATTCGATGTAAGTTCTTTTCTCTCTCTATTTTTTCATGTTTGAAAATTGAATTTATGTTTAGATTTAGTTTTTCCATTTTTTTCTTTGTTCTACTTTTGAGCAGAATTTGTTGATTTGAATTTCGGAACGTATTTTGAGCTTACATGTGGTAGACTCTTATAGATTTTCGGAATCTTTAAGCTCTGTATTTATTTTTTCTCTTTCTTTTTTGGATTTTTGTTTGAATTTTTGCGATGTTTTGAGTTTGAATTTGGTGCATGATGTAAATAACTTTTGTGTGTGTATTTCTCTATTAATCATCATAGAAATGTTATTTGTAGCAATAGATGAATTAAATTAGTGTTGACAATGTTTCAGATGTGTCCAGCTTACTTCACCTTATTTGTTATGGATTTGAGATGTGAGGATGATTTGTGGAGGCCGTATTCTGGCGAAGCGTTTGGATCACATTAGTAGTAGGGGAAGCTGATTTTTTATTTTGTTTAAATTTTTATGGATGGTTATACACATAGACCTTAATTTGGTGATTATGTCAGCTCTGCAAGAATTGCAACCATCATTCATTGAATTCAATTGCCTTTTTTAGATGTTTTGGTGAATTCGGATTTTTCGTATTTCTACAATCATGTGGTTTGAGTTTAGTATCAATGTTATATGCTTCATTGTGTGATGTGTCGTGCCAAGTGAATTTATGCACCAAGTCGTTAAATTGGATGATAAAGTAATTATTAGTAATTAGAAAAATGGGAGAAGAAATTAAGAGAAGAAGCCAATGGGACAAATCTGGAATGGAATTAAGAAGTTGGAATATGTTTAGTGAAGTGTGATTTATGGACTTCTTGTGATATTAACAATTTCATCAGACTTTATCAATATTTTTTTGGTCAGTAATGGCTGTGAGACACACATACTCCATAAAGGCATCAATTAGTAGAACTAAAATGCTTCCTACAATATTGTTCTTGGGATTATAGTCAGCCTAAGTGCCGAAACGTCTTTATTCATTACTTGGGAGCATCAATCATACTATGTTTGAATGCTTTGTTCAAGTTCTCTGTTTAGTTTTGACCTCTTGCGTATTGTTAGTTTTTGGAAATGGATTTTGAAGCTGAACTATGCTGAAAGAATTTTGTAATTTTGAGCAAAGACACCAGAAAAGAATTTAACATATACCATAAACAATAGCATGATCAACAAGTCTATGTGTAGGTTGATCTGATACTTGATGAAATCACAATCGAGGGTCGTGACGTCCCCAAGCCTGTTAAAAGTTTCTCAGATGTCGGATTCCCAGGTGAGGTGGAGGTCTCCGTCTCTTCTTGAAATTCTCTTCTGAGATTAGAAATTAGAAATTAGACTTACTAATGCTTTTCTATTCTGTTATGGGAAATTAGATTATGTTTTAGAAGAGGTTAAGAAGGCTGGATTTGTTGAACCCACAACTATTCAAGCTCAAGGATGGCCTATGGCCCTAAAGGGTCGAGATTTTATTGGTCTTGCAGATGCTGGATCAGGGAAAACGTTTTCCTACTTGCTACATGCTATTGTCCATGTCAATGCTTAGCCTATTCTATGTAGTATTCAATTACTCTTTTCACTTTTTTTTTTTTTGCTTTCATGCCTTTCAAAGCTTAACTGCAGTCTGCATTGCATTAACTTTACTTCCTATTCCCATGCCTTTCTTTTAGCTCATGGTGACGGTCCCATTGTATTAGTTCTCGCTCCCACTAGGGAACTTGTTGTACAAATTCAACAAGAGGCCACAAGTCTCTGTATAGGTTGATTTGATACTTGATGAATTCATCCTTGCCGGAGAGCTTTAAGGTATTCTATCTTTTTAACCTAAAGTATGAAACAACATATTGCATTAAATGACAACTTTTTTTTGCATTAAATGATAACCTAAAGCTTGTGTAAGTAGTAGGAGTGGATTAGGCTTGTTGCTGTCCACAAGAATAAAACTACAAACTTGATATATATATATATATATATATATATATATATATATATATATATATATATATATATATATATATATATATATATATATATATATATATATATTATTTAATATCTTGTGAAGACTGAAAACATAGCCTATGTACATCTCGTACTTGAGTTCTTTTTTTCTCAAACCTGCAGATTGATTGCTTATGCAGCTTGCTACTCACTTTTTCCTGAAACTAATTTCAGTCCAACTAGCTAATTAGTCTCTATGTGAACTAGTTTTGTGAAACTGAAGCTTTTCTTATATTTTTGGAAACCTAAAACTGTTGTTTTTAATGTTGTTAATTCATAATGTTGTTTGATTGAGTAGTATTCTACAAGGTTCTCTATGTGTACATTGTACAATGGGAGTTGCTGTTGATAATTTTTCCTACTGTAATATTTGTGTTTAAACATTGTCTTTTACTTCTTCAGTTGCTGTGCGGAAGGAGATAGCAAATGAGACGGATAGAGAGAAAAGACGTAGTAAAGCAATCTCTGGTGTTCCGATACATCTATGTATATATTCCCCCGAAGGTAAGACACGACTTTACTTCTATTGTGCTCTGCTTTGTATTTAGAATGTGTTGAGGCGCTTCTATTCTTTCATGATGCTTCAAGGTTTCATGTTCTCAAGGGCCTTGAATACACCCTTTTTCCCCCCTCTTTGTTTGCCCTTTGCCTTTGGTAGCAATTGCTTAAAATTTAAAGTGAGATGCATGACCCTACTAGTTCTCCCTGAAATTGGGGTTTTGGGCACTGATCCAAGCAATCATGATATGCATCTGCAACTCCTCTTTTGAGCAAAAACTGGGCTGAGCTAGTCACTAGTTTTGGTCTCCACGTTCTGGTTTGACAAGTAGACTGAGTCTAAGTCCAGTTTAAATAATTTTGACTCTAATAGTTATCAATTGATCTTTGTTTATATTCATTTTTGTGTGTAGCTTGTATATTTTTTTGATACCTGTCCATAATTTCCGAGGACTTCTTGTCTCCTAAAGGCTGGCAGTCGATGTTTGTCTCTTATCTTTCTGCAGTAGGATGAACTCAAGTGATTGAACAATGAATACTGAAATTTATAAGAAGAAACAATACCCATTTTCTAATTTAATTTTGGGTTTTTTGTATTTTATTGTGAAGTTGTTGGATTATGATGATATGTACTGGGTAGTTAGTTTTTGATGCATTGTTTGAGTACCCATTTTAAAATTAATTGTTATAGGCTCTGCAAGAAGAGTATGGGTCAGGCGACATGGCAAAGCAAGGCATGGAATTGCTGCTCACTATAGTATTCTGGTTGTGTATAATGTAATGATAAATTGTTGTATTCTGGTTGTGTATAAAATATTCTTGAGTTTCAAATTTCAAGTCCTGCACAGTTGATTATGATGTTGGAATTATAATTAAATTTTCTATATATCTAATTATTTATGCTCAATTGAGCATAATAAAATGAGTATTGATATATAATATTGATTTTGTATTGATTAATAATGAAAAAATGCAGATTTTTTTTTTTGGGTTTTTGGGGTGGTCAACCGCAGCGGTAAATGATTAACTAATCCGGTCCAAACCGAATCAGTTAATATTTGGGTACCGCAGCGTGTCCCACCGCTACGTCCTAAAACCGCAGCGGTAAGCCGGGTTTTGATCGCAGCGGTTGAACTTTTTTCCACTAGTGTTTACAAGCTAGCCTTGGACGCGGGATTGAGGTTCCCCCTCCACGATTTTATGGAACAGGTGCTAAGGTATTACAACATCGGCCATAATCAGTTGGCGCCTAATGCCTGGCACAATGTGCCGACCTTCATAGCCGTCTGCGAGCTACACGGCCTGACTCTTTCTCTCTAGGCCTTCACCCACATACATTATGCGGCTAAGGTTCCAGGGGCTGTGGACGGAACGTGGCTCAACATCTGCAACCGCCCTGGCTTTCTCACGGTTTGGGGAAAGCCGTCGAAGATGCACGAATGAAAAGCCGACTTTATCTTCGTACGAGCGGCCAACGACTCCGCCACTGAGGGCTATCGTTTTCATAATCGAGCCGTCACGAATACTGGGCGAAAGTAGTCCTGGTTGGAGTAAGAGGACCAGTATGACGAAGAGGTGGTGGAGTACTTTAAAATGAAAGAGTATTCCAGGCCAGGTCAGTCATCCTTTAAAGGTTCATCTAACTGGATACCCTTTAAAGAGATGTTTTATGACAATAACTTCTTGGTCGCCGCCGGGTTGCGGTTGGCCGATGATAAAGGTATAAATTCAAAATTTCCAAGTAAAATGCCTCGTCCATAGCCCATATCGGACTAACCCCTTTACTTCTTGTTTCAGATTCAGCTAGAGCACTTCTCAAACATTCATGGACAGGAGATATCAGCATGTCCAAATTTACTGACAACTTATGCAAGGAGTTCGCCAAGAGGAGTGCTGAGAAAAGGGCTAAAACTCAGGTAATTTTTTTTTTTTTGGACGAGATTGTTCTGCTCGTTAAATACCGATTTCAAATATTAGGACGAAAATCACCCGAAGAAGGAAGCCGTCCATGATTGGACGGCCACGTTTTTCGGGTCTTTCTTGTCTGAGATGCTGAATGGCCTTGGACAAGGACCATTTGAGTTCGTCCAAATTGATTTCCAATCCTTGGACGAAAATCACCTGAAGAAGGAAAGCGTCCATGCTTGGACGACGACCTTCTTTAGGTCCTTCTCATCTGAGATGCTGAATGGCCTTGGACGAGGACCATTTGGGTTTGTCCAGATTCACTTCCAATCCTTGGACGAAAATCACCCAAAGAAGGAAAGCGTCCATGCTTGGACGACCACCTTCTTTGGGTCCGTCTCGTCTGAGATGCTGAATGGCCTTGGACGAGGTTCATTCGGGTTAGTCCAGATTGACTTCCAATCCTTGGACGAAACTCACCCGGAGAAGGGAAGCGTCTATGCTTGGGCGACCACCTTCTTTGGGCCCTTCTCGTCTGAGTGACCTTGATTTTCAATCCTTGGACGAAAATCATTCTGGTCCGTCCAATTTTGAACGGCTTCCTGCTTTACACCACTCTCGTCTGGGAGTGAAAAATACTTTGGGCGAGGTTCCCTTAGGAAAGAGGTTGTCCATACTTGGACTCCTTCGTTTCTTGGGTGATTCTCGTCCGGAGCTCAATAGCTTAATTATAGCTTTTGTTTTTTTTTTGACGATCCGTATAATAACTTGTTTATTTTCAAGCCCCCCCCTGGGAAGTCTTCTTCGGCGAAGAAGAGGCCTACAGTGGTCGTGGATCAGCCTCCAGCCAAAAAGCAAAACGGCTTCGCAAAGAGGAAACCGGAGAAGACTACCCCTTCTGGCAAGGGAGTTGGGGAAAAACCATGCCGCCTCCAAAGGAGAAGGTTCTAAAGGAAGAGTCGTCCGTTGATTTGCCGACGGAGGGGGAGCAAAGTGCTGCTCCTGCTGACCAGTTGGATGTAAATCCAGCTGATCCAACTGAGGTTAAATCAGACTCGGCTTTGGCACTGGTTATTCCGGAGCCGAAGGCGGCTACAGACAACTTCCCGGGCTTCAGGTGTTTGTTGGCGAAGCTGGTCTCACAGATGCCGTTATCCATTAGGTCGGCATCCTTATCTTCGGGTGAGTCATATTATCCAAATAGAGTTAGGACGGTGCGGGTCGACGGACGGTCTATGAATATGTCCAATAGACAAGCTATAGTCATTCCTATCAAGAGAACTGACTCCCCCCTCTTTCAGATTAGGGCAAAGAACCAGCTTCATCTGCGGCTACTCCCACGGTAGACTCGGACGAGGAGTCTTCTGCTGCTTTTGCCAAGATGTCAAAAGCTGAGCGAGATCGGCTCAAGCAGGAGCTCTTAAAATGCTACCCTGAATCCTATATAAAGGCGTTGAGGGGAGCATCAGCTGGGCATGTGAGCTACATGTCACAGCTTGCTACTGAGGTACAGTTTATTGCCGTTGTTGTTTTGTACTTGTATAATTTTTCTTTATAACTCGTCTAATGACTTGTTTTGTTTTCGTTGTTCCGGCTTTTGGCTCGTAGTATTTTAACTGAAGAGTGGGTGAGGTAGCTTAGGAAATAAAATAAGCAACTCGTCCACATGGCTGCGACGGCAGGCGACAAAGCCATGCACGACATCGAGATGGCTAATACTCTCCATCGCCAATCAAGAGAGGCATGGGAGAAGAGATCAGCAGACCTGGAGTCCAGCAACAAGAACTATCTTGTTACTATCAACCAGCTGAACAAGGACCAGGATAAATTGAAATTGGCCTTGGACACCGTCTCAGCCAAGTTAAAGGGCGAAAGGGATACCGCTTTATTGGTCGTTGTCCAACTGAGGAGGGAAAATATCCTCCTAAGGGCGAAGAATTCCCGTCTGCAAAAGGAAGCGGCCCAAGCATTTGATGACGCTAAAGAAGGCTTGAATTAAGTCATTGCGACGTCCAAAGACTGGGCCGTCAAGGCTTTTGAGATGCTAGCCGAGCCTAGTGAGGTCCCTAGCTTTGTTCGGCGTCTAGAATTTCAACAAAGCGTTCACCGTGCCATGGTGTGTGCTGAAGAGCCTCCTGAATTCTTAGACTCGGACGAAGAGGTTGCGGTCTAGGAAGAAACCCCTGAGGACGACCAAGAAACTCCTGCTGAATGAGATGCCTAGTTTTAGGCTTATTTTTCTAGGTTTCTTGGCTTGTTTGCCGTCGTAGCTTTATCTGTTCTTTTAGTTTTATACTAAGCTGTAAGTTGTTTTACCAAGTATATAATGAGATGATCTTTTGCCAATGCTTGTCCTTTCTTTTATTGCACTTAAATTTTCATCAAGTATAACTGAGACTCGTCCATCTCTTCTTGGACGTCTTTCCAACTTAATGAAGCAATAGATGCCTCTTGTCCTGGTCTATAGACGACCCTTAAGCTTTGTGAAGGAAAGCGTGAGTATCATCCTTGTCTTTGGACGATCATCAAACATTCCAAAATTTAGCAACGTATAAAAGGAGACTTGTCCTGACATTTGGACGATCTGCAAACTTTGTTAAGGAAAGAGTATCATCATTGTCTTTGGACGATCGTCAACTTTCCAAAATGTGGCCAAGTATTTTTGTTACTCGTCCTTCAGGCTTTACTCTTCCTAAAAGCTCCAAGGGTGTCCCTCTTTCTTGTACTTAGCGCATCCTTGTATTCTGGACGAGCCTTGCCCCAAGAAGAAAAGCGACCAATATTGGCAGAGCGAACCAACACTCCTTTGTTTAGGACTAGCGTGGACGATTTATATATTGTGGTTTATGGACGAGCTATGCTTTAGCCGGCTTCGTTGAGGAGGCAACCCTCGTCTTGAAGTAGTGAACCCTTACTAGAGCTTTTATTGTTGAGTTCGTCCTGGCCTTTGGACGACCTTTGACTTTCCTACATACTTGACTCGTCCTAAAAGTTTTCATGGTTTTTAGCCTTATCCCCCCCTTCTTGGGCTTAGCTCATCCTTGTATTATGGACGAGCCATGCACTAAGAAGGAGAGCGGCCAACATTGGCCGAGCCTCATGAAATTGTTTAGGATGAGTTTAGATTGAATGGCCGAACCATGTTTTCGCCGGCTTCCTTGGCAACACTCGTCTTGAAGTAGCGGACCCTTACTAGGGTCTTTGCTTTTTAGCTGACCGTGTATTCGAAAGTAAGATTCCTTTACTGAGGGTTGCTTACTTCAGGTCAGCTTTCTCTTAGAGACCTTAACGTTTCTCTTACTAGATATTTTTGTCAATATGTGATATATCCTTTAGGTTTATTACACTTTGGCCGGTCTCTTTGAGGGAGCGATGTTCGGCAGAGAAGTGAGCATTTTTTACGCTCTATTGTTCTTTGTAATTTTGTCCAAGTTACTGTCACTTTTAGACTACTAACTGATAAAATGCCCCAAAGTGAATCAACTTGGTAAAAAATAAACAAAGATAAGAAGGATGTAAAAATTGTATTATATGAATTTTGCTTGACTAAGTGTCAAGATACATGTATACAATTCTTTTTCTCTTGTTTGTGCCATGGCACTTTTGAGTGATTACAAACTACTTGCCGGTTTTCTGGCGATTATCTGAGTCAGACGTGGTACTTCTTCAAAGTGTCTGAGTTCCAAGTGCGCTGTATTGGTCGTCCATCCATATCTTGGAGACGAAATGTTCCGCTTCGCACTTCTTGGACTATTAGATAGGGTCCTTCCTAATTTGGTATCAGTTTTCCCAGCTCCTTAGCTCGGCCTATAGCCTCCATCTTCATTAGAACCAAGTGCCCTACCTTGAGTGGTTGTTTAGCGACTCTCTTGTTGAAGTCCCGAGCCATTCGCAGCTTGTACAATTGCATTCTTAGCAAAGCATTGCCCCTGACTTCTGGTACTTGATCCAAAGCCGTGCGTAATGCAGCCCAGTTGGCATCTTCCCTATACAGCATGACACGCAGGGTGGGTTCTTCAATCTCGATGGGAAAGACGACTTCGGTGCTGTAGACTAACATGAAGGGTGTTTCTCCTGTAGAGTTTTTGACGGTGGTTCTGATGGTACATAACACCAGTTGTAGTTCTTCGACCCATTGCCCCTTAGCATTATCCAACTTTCTTTTATTTCCATTGGATAGAATCTTGTTGAAGGACTCTACTTGCCCATTGGCTTGTGCATGGGCGACTACAGCGAAGTGGGCTTTGATTTCTCTTTCTGCTAACCAATCTTTCAGCTTAGGCGTTTCAAACTGTGGACCATTATCAAAGGCGATGGACTGCGGCATGCCAAAACGAGTTATAATGCTCTTCCAAATAAAGCTTTTGACGTCATTTGTTGTTATACCTCGCATGGCTTCAGTCTCTATCCATTTAGTGAAGTAGTCCACAACTACAATTACAAACTTCTTTTGCCCAGCGGCTATAGGGAAAGGTCCCAGAATATCCATGCCCCATTTGGCAAATGGCAAAGGGAACAGGATAGGAGTTAAGTAATTGGACGGCTTCTGATGCAGAATTTCGTGCTTCTGACAACTGTCGCACTTCTTTGCATTGACGAGAGCATCCTCCTTTAAGGTAGGCCAGTAATACCCTGTCCTTAAAGCCTTTTCTCCCAATGCTTTTCCCCCAATGTGAGATGCACAAGCTTCTTCAGAACCTCCAGACCTCTTCCCTGGTGATGCACTTGAGAAGAGGACGATTGAATGACTTCTTGTAAAGGGTCTCATCCCACAGTTCAAACCATTTGTCACGGGCTTTCACATACTTTGCCTCTACAGGGTCTGAAGGCAGTCACCCTGTCTTCTTGTATTATATTATAGCATCCATCCAAACTGCCCCTCGGCTAAGAAACATGATTTGTTCTTGGTCAATGCTCTTTTTTGGTTTAACTTCGCAAAACACTGTTCTTGGCGCATCACCTTCAGCCGAGCTGGCCAATTTTGAGAGAACGTCTGCTTGGTGATTTTCTGACCTTGGTACTTGATCGAGAACAAATCGTTTCAAAGGCTCAATCTCATCCTTGATCAGACGCATATACTTGCTCATTGATGCTTCTTTACATTCGAAGTCTCCATTTACTTGACTGACGACCAAGAGAGAGTCCGATTTGGCCTCAATCTCTAATGCTCCAGCCGCTTTACACATTTTGATCCCAGCCAGAAGTGCTTCATATTCAGCTTCGTTATTAGATGCTTGGAATTGGAGATTAACAAATGATTCTTGCCCCGCATCCGTTGACAGTGGACGATCCATCAACCATGAGCGTCCAATGCTTCCTCCCTTCAGCTGGATCATGTATTGGTTCTCTAGTTGGCCGAGTAAGCTCAACTATAAAATCTGCCAAAGCTTGCCCCTTAATGGCTTTTCTTGGTTCAAATGATATATCGAACATGTTCAGTTCAACAACCCATTTTAGCATCCGTCCGGCGGCTTCCATCATTTGTGAAACTTGCTTCAAGGGTTGATTAGTGTAGACGAGTATACTGTGAGCCAAAAAATAGGGCCATAACTTTCTGTTGGCCATGACGAGTGCGAATCCAAACTTCTCGACCGGAGTATACCTATTTTCTGCGTCCTTGAGCACATGACTCACGAAGTGTATTGGGACTTGCAAGGACTCTCTTTCAGCCAGCAGAACAACACTCACAGCCTGAGTGGACACAACCAAGTACACAAATTGTTTTTCCCCATCAGCTGGACTGACCAATCTAGGGAGCTGACGAAGGTGATCTTTGACTTGCTGAAGTGCTTGCTCAGCTTCTACTGTCCACTCAAACTTGGCCTTCTTCTTGATAGTAGCGAAAAAGTGATGGTACTTGTCACCCGACTTAGATAAGAAACGTCCAAGGGCAGCTAAGCAACCCGTCAATCGTTGAACTTCCTTTATCTTTGACGAGGATTTCATGTCTAGAATAGCTTGGATCTTCTTAGGGTTCGCCTCTATTCCCCGCTGATCTACTAAGAAGCCTAAGAACTGCCCAGATAAGACTCCAAAGACACATTTTTGGGGGTTCAATTTCAGTTTGTATTTTCTTAGAGTTTCAAAAGTTTCTCTTAAATAACCAACATGACCTTCCTCTTGCCGACTCTTGACTATCATATCATCAATATATGCTTCCATGTTTCTTCCCAACTGAGGCTGAAAGACAGTATTAATCAATCTTTGAAAGGTGGTCGGCGCATTACGGAGGCCAAAAGGTATACTTAGCCAGCCATACAACCCTTTCTCGGTAATTAAGGACGTTTTGTCCTGATCCTTTGACCACATGGGGATTTGATAAAAGCCTGAATATCCGTCCATGAAGATTAACAAAGCATGGCCGGCCGTGGAGTCCACCAGTCGATCCAAATTAGGCAAGGGAAAACTGTCCTTGGGACAAGTCTTGTTGAGATCAGTGTAGTCCACACACATCCTCCAAGTGCCATTAGGCTTTGGCACCATGACCACATTCGCTATCCATTCTGGATAAAAAGTCTCTCTGATGAATTTTGATTCCAACAACTTTAGAACTTCCTGGTCGACTGCCTGGTTCCTGGCCGGTCCTAAATGCCTTTTCTTCAGACGAATAGTTTTGAAGCTTGGATCAACATTCAGCCGATGGACGGCTATCTCTGAATCAATTCCAGGCATTTCTTCAACACAATAAGCAAACACGTCTTGAAATTCTTTTAGGAAGTTGATTAAATAGCCCCTCAAATCAGAAGAGAGTGAAGACCCAATCTTCAAAGTTCTGTCTAGACGGGCTTCATCCAAACAGATCTCTTCTGGGACTTCCACCGGCTCTGGACGTTCTAGTGCCAGCCCCATAATGGCCATCAATTCTTCAGACGAGGGAGGCTCTTCCTTGACAAGCTCATACTTCCTTTTCTTGTTGGGGAGATGTTCAGACATTTTCCTTGTGGGAGCAACCGGCATCTGAGGACTCTCAATTGCTGTTCTTAGCGAGGCCACTTGGTCCTTTACCATTACGGACGCCTTCCTTTCACCAGCAACCTTCATCTTATCTTTTCCATATTCAGACGGGTTCCTTCCGCCAGCAATGTTCGTCTGGTCTTCATAGTCTGATTTCCATGATGACGGCTTCAGGATAGTTAGGTAACATTCCCTAGCCGATTGCTGATCTCCATACAAGGAGCCAATTTGGCCACTATCACATTCAAACTTCATAAGCATCAATTGAGTTACTATTACAGCTTTAACATGATTCAGAGTTGGCCGTCTAAGTATGACATTATATGCTGTCAAATCTCGGAAGACCAAGAACTTGATAAACAAAGTCCGCGAGGTGTTCTTCTCTCCAACCCGGACGGGCAAGGTAACTGTTCCCATAGGATGGATGGTTCCTCCCCCAAACCCTATGATCGGATGGTGGACGGGAACCAGGTTCTTTTTATCAAACTTCAATCTAGACAAGCAATCTGCACTAATGATGTTTGTCGAGAATCCGGTGTCAATCAGAATTCTTCTTACTCTCAGGTTTGCTATCTTCATTTCTACAACCAAAGGTTCATCATGGGGAGTCCTCATCTTCCCCCGATCTTGCTCACTAACCACCACTTTTTGGGAAGGGCTCGGCCTTTGTCTGATCAGTTAGTAAGACTTGGCCGAGCTCCCTAAGATAGTTTTTGTACCCTCTGTTGGTTGGTCCTCCAGCGGCAAACCCTACTGAGATAACAAGGACAACGTCCTCATCAGTGCTTTCACATTCCTTCTTCTTGCTCTGACGATCATATCTCTTTTGAAACTTCTTTCCACCCTATGGTAAGTATGAGTTCATCTTTCCTTTTCGAGTTAAATCCTCCAAAGCCCTCTTAAGGTGTTTACATTCATTGGTCTCGTGACCATAATCCTTGTGAAAGTGATAGTATTTTCTCTTGTCTCCGTTTATGTAAGAAGTCTTCATCTCAGCTGAAGCCTTCAGCTCATATTGGTCCTTTATCTCCATAAGAATGGAGTATTGGTCCTTGTTGAATTCAATGGAGTTGGCTGAAGGCTCAGATTCCTTTCTCTTGCTTCTCCTGGACGAAGTAGTAGTTGAGGTGATGGCCCAAGTCTCAGCCTTTTTAGGGTTGATCTTCTTTGGTTGAGCAACCTCTTCAGGCTTCTTGGACTCGGGGTGCTTTGCCTCAGCACATACTTCAGTGGCGTGTATAAACTCTTCGGCTTCCTTTAAAGCTTCGGCAAAAGAGGTGATTTTCCTCTTTACATGGTCAAACTTAAAATTTCCTGGCCTCAACCCCCTGATGAAGGTGTCAAAGGCCACACTAGCATTGAGATCTTGAATGTGAAGGGCTTCTAGATTGAATCTCTTAACAAAACTTCTAAGGGCTTCGTTTGGTCCTTGGACGACCTTACCTAAGTGCATGCTTGTTTTCTGCTCTTGCCGATTGGCAACAAAGTGACTAGTAAATGAGAAACTGAGTTCAGTAAAATTGTTGACTGAATTGGGGGGAAGATTGTTAAACCACTTCTGAGCTACTCCCTTCAGAGTTGATGGGAAGTTCTTACACCAAGTAGCATCATCTACTCCTTGGACGTACATTTGATGTTTGTAAGCGGATAGGTGATCGTCAGAGTCGGTTGTTCCATCAAAAGGATCTATTGTTGGGAGTTTTACCTTTGGGAAGGGGGGCGCCTCCATGATCTTGGCTGAGAATGGAGTAGGCCAATTGATTTGGAGGGCTCCCAGCTGCCTCTCAATGGGTATGAACTCCTTGCAATATTCTCTTAAAACCGGATTAGATGAAGTGTTTGCCGGGGCTGGACGCCTATAAACCATTGGTTGAACCACCGTCTTCTCTTGCCTTGGACGAACAAGAGAAGGACCCAGACTTCTTCCTTCTGTTTTGGATGGTATCCTTAAAGGAGGGTCTCTTAAATACGGGGTAGAGCCAGTGGTCGACCGTTGCAAGGCCGCATCTCTCTTTGCCTCTAGGTAATCCCTGTCATCTGTTTCCATTCGGTGTCCATTCAAACAAGCTTGATCTTAGGTCCTAACCACCAGATTCCAGTCCATTTTCCTTCGCTGCTCACTACCTTCTGGTTGCTTTCCTCTGGCCGCTCTCTTAGAGGGTTCTTGACGAACAGGTCGACTTGGACCCGGCCGATTCTCTTGAGAACGCCCTCTAAGAGGAGCTGGATGGTTAGCAGCTGGCTCCGGATTATGGTGGAAAAAAAGCATGTTGTTCTTAATCTGTTCCTGGACGACTGCTGCCATCTTAGTCTGAAAATCATTCAAAACATTCTCTAGATGGGCAGCGGTCACTGGACGTTCAAGGTTCTGCTGAATAACAGGTGGTTGGCTTTGTCCAGGGACAGTAATGATGGACGAAAATCTATCCCTTCCTCGAGGGGGTCTCTCGTGATCTACTGTATCTTCGACATTGACCTCAAAACTTCAGTTCCTAGCCACATTGGACGGTTGACAGTCAGTCATCGTTGCGTCTCCCCACAGACGGCGCCAAATGTTTAGTATGCTTGTCCGGCAAGTAAGCTATAGGTTTAGCCTCCTCGTCCGGCAAGTAAACCAGTTTCCTTTAGATGTTCTTCACTTGGAGACTTGTGCAACAATGTCTGAATCTGTCCAGTCCGAATCTAAGCTTTGTTCCTGAACCTGCAAAAAGGGAGCCACCCTAGAGGTTTGGGTGGTGGTTCCTCCTCCGAAGCTTAAGTCATATATCAGGAGTTGTAAGACAAAAGTAGAGATAAATAGAGAAAGTGAGAGAGTATTTTTTCATATTAAGTTTACACTGTTTGCATTGAATTATCTTTCTCCTAATTTTAGGGGTTTTTATAGTGTTTGTGGTATGACTGATGCCCTTTTAGGTTGCTCTAGAATAGTTGCACCTGATTAGCTAGGCAATCAAATCATGAGACATGGCAGGCTAGGATTGGTGATGGATCATCAACCAATTACCTGCATCCACCTTAAAGATTTGGGCTCTAACTAACCTTTGGGCCAAAAAGGTGAGTCCTTTCTCCCAACTGGATATGACTCAATGGTTAAATCATTTTCCTTTATTTTCTCTGAGAGGACACGTGTACGGCCCTGATGGACCCAAGTGTCTCTAAAGGAGCCGTAGATATTTTAGGCTACAACACTAATATTCAGGATAGTATAAACAATAATAATAATAATAATAATAATAATAATAATAATAATAATAATAATAATAATAATAATAATAATAATAATAATAATAATAATTATAATAATAATAATAATAATAATAATAATAATAATGGTGGTTGTATAATAGAGGGATATAGAGTAATCCCAAACCTTAGGGGGTGGTGGAGAATCAATCTAAGGGGAAGAAGAACAATTAGTTCAAAGAATGAAAACAAAGAAAGAAAACATCAATTTTGCAATAATAGATATTGGAATTTTATATTTACATAAAATTACCCCTTTAAAAATAAAATTAGAAAAACTATGTAATGAAAATCCATTAGCAGATTGGCATAAACACAAAACTGAAATAAAAATTAAATTAAAAGATCAAAATAGTATAATATCTCAAAAACCCTTTAATAATACACAAAGAGATAAAGAAATATAACAGAATTATTGGTAGGAAAATTAATTACGCCAAGTAATTCTAAACATAGCAGTAGTGAATTTATAGTTAACAACCATTCAGAACAAAAAAGAGGAAAAACAAGAATGGTTATTGATTATAAAATTCTAAATAAGAAAACAATTACATACTGTTGTAGCCTAACATCTACGGCTCCCTTAACGACACATGGGTTCATTAGAGCCGTACACGTGTCACCCTATTTAAAATGAAAAGAAGGTTTAATCTCTGGGCTATACTCAGTTGGGGTTAAAGGATTGAATTTCTGGCCCAACAGTCAGAATCCAGTACTACCAGGTGGCTGAAGGAGAGTGGTTAATAGACTTCCACCAGTCCTGGTCCGCCACGTGTCTTGATCTGATTCCCCAGCCAATCAGAAGCCACTATTCTAGGGCAGATTTTAAGGATAGCTGTCAACTTGCTATCACTATAAATACCCCTGAAATCAGGAGAAACATTCATTCAATGCAAACAGTGTAAAGTTACTCTGATAAAATACTCTCTCTCTTTCTCTCTCTATCTCTACTTTCTCTCACTACTCCTGATATCTGACTTAAGCATCGGAGGAGGAACCACCACCCAAACCTCCAGGGTGGGTCCCTTTTGCAGGTTCGGGAGCAGAGCCCAGACCAAGGACTAAGCAGATTCAGACATCGTGGCACAAGTCTCCAGATGAAGAACACTCAAGATACTAATTTACTTGTTCGACAAGGAAGCTAAGCCTACAGCTTACTTGTTGGACAAGTGCATAAAACATTTGGCGCCGTCTGTGGGGAGACGCAACGATGACTGATTGTCAATCGTCCAACATTGCTAGGAATCGAAGCCTTCAAGTTAATGTCAAAGATACGGTGGAGCATGAAACACCACCTCGAGGAAGAGATAGACCTCCATCCATCGTCAATGTTCCTGGACCAAGCCAGCAACCGGTCATCCAGGTGAATCTAGATCGTCCAGTGACTGCCGCCCACCTGGAGAATGTCCTGAATGACTTTCAGACTAAGATGGCAGCGGTCGTCCAGGAACAGATTAAAAGCAATATGCTGTTTTTTCATCATAATCCGGAGCCAGCCGCTAACAACCCACCTCCTCCTAGGGGACGTTCCCAAGTAGATCGTCCAGGTTCTAGTCGACCTGTTCGTCAGGAACCTTCTAGGAGAACGACAAGAGGAAAGTAGCCGGGGGATGGCGATCAGCGAAGAAAGATGGACAGGAACCTGGTGGTGAGGACCCAGGACCATGTTCGTCCAAGCGGGCACCGAATGGAAACAGATGCCAGAGAATATCTAGAAGCAAAGAAAGTTGCTGCATTACAACGATCAGCTACCGGATCTACACCATACTTGAGAGACCCTCCTTTGAGGTTGTCATCCAGAGGGGAGGTACGAAGTTTAAGTCACTCTCTTGTTCATCCACGACAAGAGAAGACGGTGGCTCAGCCCATGGTCTATAGGCGTCCATCGCTTGTAAACACGTCATCTGATCCGGTGTTAAGGGAATATCGTAAGGAGTACATACCCATTGAGGGACAGATGGGAGCCCTCCGGATTAATTGGCCTACCCCATTCTCGGCCAGGATCATGGAGGCGCCCCCCCTTCCCAAAGGTAAAACTCCCAACCATTGAGCCTTTTGATGGAACAACTGATCCTGATGATCATCTGTCTGCGTACAAGCATCAGATGTACGTCCAAGGGGTGGACGACGCTACTTGGTGTAAGAATTTCCCGGCTACCTTGAAGGGAGTAGCTCAGAAGTGGTTCAATAATCTCCCCCCCCCCAATTCAGTCAACAATTTTACTGAACTCAGTTTCTTATTTACTAGTCACTTTGTTGCCAACAAGCAAGAGCAGAAAACGAGCATGCACCTAGGCAAGGTCGTCCAGGGACCTAAGGAGGCTCTTAGAAGTTTCGTTAAGAGATTCAACCTAGAAGCCCTTCAGATCTAAGATCTTAATGCTGGAGTGGCTTTCGACGCCTTCATCAGGGGTCTAAGGCTAGGAAGTTTCAAGTTTGATCTTGTCAAGAAGAAAATCTCCACTCTTGCTGAGGCTTTGAGGGAAGCTGAAGTGTTTATCCACGCTACCGAAGTGTGTGCTGAAGCAAAGCATCCCGAGTCTAAGAAGCCTGAAGAGGTTGCTCAGCCAAAGAAGAGCAACCCCAAGAAGGCCGAGACTTGGGCTATAACCTCCACCACCACTTCGTCCAGAAGGAGCAAGAGAAAGGAGGCTGAGCCACCCTCATCCAATCCTATTGAGTTTAACAAGGATCAATACTCCATTCTCATGCAGATTAAGGACCAGTATGAATTGAAGGCCCCAGCGGAGATGAAAACCCCTTATAGAAATAGGGATAAGAGCAAGTATTGCCACTTCCATAAGGATTGCGGTCACGAAACTAATGAATGTAAGCACCTTAAGAAGGCTTTGGAGGAACTAGCTCGAAAAGGAAAGATGAACTCCTATATGCCTCAAGGGGGAAGGAAGTTTCAGAGGAAAGATGATTGGCATATTAAGAAGAATGAGAGTGCCAACACAGACGAAGATGTTGTTCTTGTAATCTCAGGAGGGTTTGCTGCCGGAGGACCAACCAATAGAGGACACAAAAACTACCTTAAGGAGCTTGGCCAAGTTTTGTTAGCTGATCAGACAAAGGCTGAGCCCTTCCCAAGGGTGGTAGTTAGTGAGCAAGATCGGGGCTGGTTGAGGACTCCCCATGATGATCCTTTGGTTGTAGAAATGAAAATAGCAAACTTAAGGGTAAGAAGGATTTTGATCGACACCGGAAGCTCGTCGGATATCATTAGTGCTGATTGCTTGTCCAGACTAAAGTTTGATGAGAAGAACTTAGTTCCCGTTCACCATCCCATCATAGGGTTTGGGGGAGGAGTCATCCATCCAATGGGAACTGTTACTTTGCCCGTCCGAGTGGGAGAAAAGGATGCAGCTAGAACCCTGTTTATCAAGTTCTTGGTGGTCCGAGATTTGACAGCCTCCAATGTCATTCTTGGACGACCAACTCTGAATCATGTCAAAGCAGTAATAGTAACTCACCTGATGTTGATGAAGTATGAGTGTGATGATGGCCAGATTGGCTCATTATATGGAGACCAGCAGGTGGCTAGGGAGTGTTATTTGACTACCCTCAAGCCGTCATCATGGAAGATAGGCAATGAAGATCAGACGAAGGTTGCTGACGAAAGGAAAACGTCTGAAATAGAGAAAGATCAGACGAAGGTGGTTAGCGAGAGGAAAACGTCTGGAATTGTCAAGGATCAAGTTGGCCATTGAGAGCCCTCGTTAAAGATGGCTATTGAGAGCCCTCAGACGCCTCTCGCTCCCTCAAGGAAGGCGTCTGAGCATCTCCCCAGCAAGAAGAGAAAATATGAAATCATCAAGGAAGAACCTTCGTCGTCAGAAGAAGTCATGGCCATCATGGGACTGGCAGTAGAGCGTCCAGAGCCGGTGGAAGCCCCTGAAGAGGTACGTCTGGATGAAGCTCGTCCAGAAAGGACCCTCAAAATTGGATCTTCCCTTAGTCCTGATTTGAAGGGTCATCTAATCCACTTGCTGAAAGAATTTCAAGATGTGTTTGCCTATTACGTTGAAGAGATGCCTGTAATTGATTCGGAGGTAGCCGTCAATCGGTTGAATGTTGATCCTAATTTGAAACCTGTTCGTCAGAAGAAAAGGCACTTAGGACCGGCCAGTAACCAGGCGGTCGACCAAGAGGTTCAGAAGTTGTTGGATTCTAAATTCATCAAAGAAACCTATTATCCAGACTGGATAGCAAATGTGGTCATGATGCCAAAGCCCAATGGCACCTGGAGGATGTGTGTGGACTACACAGGTCTCAACAAGGCTTGTCCTAAGGACAGTTTCCCTTTTCCTAAGTTGGATCGTCTGGTAGATTCCACAGCCGGCCATGCTTTGCTGAGCTTCATGGATGCCTATTCAGGTTTTCATCAAATCCCGATGTGGCCAGAGGATCAGGACAAAACGTCCTTCATTACTGAAAAAGGACTGTATGGCTGGGTAAGGATGCCATTCGGCCTACGCAATGCCCCGACCACTTTTCAAAGATTGATCAATACTGTTTTTCAGCCACAATTGGGAAGAAACATGGAGGCATATATTGACGATATGATAGTCAAGAGCCGTCAAGAAGAAAGTCATGTTGGTGATTTGAGAGAAACTTTCGAAACTCTCAGGAAATACAAGTTAAAGCTGAACCCCAGCAAATGTGTCTTTGGGGTCTCGTCAGGGAAGTTCTTAGGTTTCTTGGTGGACCAGAGGGGAATAGAAGCTAATCCCGAAAAGATTCAAGCTATTCTAGATATGAAGTCTCCTTCAAAGATAAAGGAAGTGCAGAGACTGACGGGTTGCTTGGCTGCCCTGGGACGTTTCTTGTCTAAGTCAGGCGACAAGTGCCATCACTTCTTTGCCACGATCAAGAAAAAGGCCAAGTTTGAATGGACAACAGAGGAAGAGCAAGCCCTTCAGCACGTCAAAGATCACCTTCGGCAACTGCCTAGGTTGGTCAGTCCAGTCGAGGGGGAAAAACTGTTTGTATACTTGGTTGTGTCCACTCAAGCCGTGAGTGCCGTCCTGTTGGCTGAAAGAGAGTCCGCCCAAGTTCCCATATACTTTGTGAGTCATGTGCTCAAGGATGCGAAAAATAGGTATACTCCAGTTGAGAAGTTTGGATTGGCCCTAGTCATGGCCAGCAGAAAGTTAAGGCCTTATTTCTTGGCGCACAGTATAATCATCTACACTGATCAACCTTTGAAGCAAGTTCTACAGAAGATGGAAGCCGCTGGGCGGATGCTAAAATGGGCGGTTGAGCTTAACATGTTTGATATATCATTTGAACCAAGGAAAGCCATTAAGGGGCAAGCCTTGGCAGATTTTATAGTTGAGCTTACTCGGCCAACCATAGAGCCAATATCTGATCCAGCTAGAGGAAGGAAGCATTGGACGCTCAATGTTGATGGATCGTCCACAGTCAATGGATGTGGGGCAGGAATCATTTGTCAATCTCCCGAAGGGGACAAGTTTGAATATGCATTAAGATTCCAATTCAATGCGTCCAATAACGAAGCTGAATATGAAGCACTCTTAGCTGGAATCAAAATGTGCAAGGCGGCTGGAGCTGTAGAGATTGAGGCCAAATCGGACTCTTTCTTAGTCGTCAGTCAGGTCAATGGAGATTTTGAATGCAAAGAAGCATCAATGAGCAAATACATGCGACTGATCAAGGATGAGATTGAGCCATTAAAACGATTTGTTCTCGACCAAGTACCAAGGTCAGAAAATCATCAAGCAGATGCTCTCTCAAAATTGGCCAGCTCGGCTGAAGGTGATGTGCCAAGAACAGTTTTTTGGGAAGTCAAACCCAAAAAGAGCATTGACCAAGAGCAGATCATGTTTCTTAGCCGAGGAGCAGTCTGGATGGAGCCTATCATTGAATACAAGAAGACGGGGCGAATGCCTTCTGACCCTATAGAGGCCAAGTATGTGAAGGCTAGAGACAAGTGGTTTGAACTATGGGATGAGACACTTTACAAGAAGTCATTCAACCGCCCTCTCCTCAAGTGCATCACCCGAGAAGATGGTCTAGAGGATCTGAAAGAACTCCATGAGGGAGCTTGTGCATCGCACATTGGGGGAAGAGCTTTAGGAGAGAAGGCTTTAAGGACGGGGTACTACTGGCCTACCTTAAAGGAGGATGCTTTAGCCTATGCAAAGAAGTGTAACAGTTGTCAGAAGCATGGAAATGTGCATCAGAAGCCGTCCAACTACTTAACTCCCATCTTGTTCCCTCTGCCTTTTGCCAAATGGGGCATGGATATCCTAGGACCTTTCCCTGTGGCCGCTGGGAAAAAGAAGTTTGTGATAGTGGCAGTTGACTACTTCACTAAATGGATAGAGGCAGAAGCCATGCGAGGAATAATAACAAACGATGTCAAGGGCTTCATTTGGAAAAACATTATAACTCGTTTTGGCATGCCACAGTCCATCGTCTTTGATAATGGGCCACAGTTTGAAACGCCTAAACTGAAGGAATGGTTGGCGGAAAGAGAAATAAAAGCTCACTTCACTGCAGTCGCCCACCCTCAAGCCAATGGGAAAGTAGAGTCCATCAACAAGATTCTATCAAATGGAATCAAAAGGAAGCTGGAGAACGCCAAGGGGCAATGGGTTGAAGAGCTGCATTTGGTGTTATGGTCCATCAGAACAACCGCCAAAAACTCTACAGGAGACACCCTTCATGTTAGTATACGGCACTGAAGCCGTCCTGCCAATTGAGATTCAAGAACCCACCCTGCGAGTCATGTTGTACACAGAAGATGCCAACTGGGCTGCATTACGCACGGCTTTGGACCAAGTGCCAGAGGTCAGGGGCAATGCCTTGCTAAGAATGCAATTGTACAAACTGCGAATGGTTCGGGAGTTTAACAAAAGAGTTGTTAGACGACCGCTCAAGGTTGGGGATCTTGTTCTAAGAAAGATGGAAGCGGTTGGACGAGTTAAAGAGTTAGGGAAGCTAACACCTAATTGGGAGGACCTTATCTGATTATCCAGGAGCTGCGCAGTGGGACTTTTCGTCTCTAAGATCTAGATGGACGACCTATACAGCGTACTTGGAATTCAGATAATTTGAAGAAGTACCACGTCTAAGTTCAGTTCACTATCAGATACCTATAAGGTAGTTTGTAGTTACTCAAAAGTGCCACGGCACTTGTTAGGAAGAAGAATTGTATACATGCATCTTGGCATTTAGTCAAGCAAAATCCATATAATACAATTCCTACTTTCTTATTTTTTTGTTTATTTTCACCAAGTTAATTCACTCTGGGGCATTAAATCGGTTACTCGTCCAAAAGTGACAATAACTTGGACAAAAATACAAATAATAATAGAACGTCAAAATTGCTCACTTCTATGCCGCACATCACACCCTCGAAGAGACCGGCCAAAAATATAACACATACATGGCCGTCAAACTGACAAAACCTCTAGTAAGAGTAACATCAAAGTCTCTGAGAAAAAGCTGGCATGAAATAAGACCTTAGTAAAGGATACTTACTTTCTAAAGCACGGACAGCTAAGTAGTCCAGACCCTAGTAAGGGATCACTACTTTATGACGAGTGTTGCTCCCTCAAGGAAGCCGGCTAAAACATGCTTTGAACATGTATCTCAAGCTCGTCCATCAACTTCAGCAGACTCAGCCAAGGATGGCCACTCTCCTTCTTGGACTTTGGCTCCCCCACCATGTACGGTTGAGCTAAGCCCAAGAAAGGGGTGATGATAGAAGTCTATAGGACGAGCTAAAGAGAAAAGGCCGTCCAAAAACCAGGACCTAGCCAATAGATGCATTTGTGATGATTTGATAGTGCAGGACGAATGTCGGTAGCTCGAGTAAAACGGCTTGAACGTGGTTCGTGCACAAATCAAACGGGCATTGGCCGTCTTTCCTCTTTGGGCAAGACTCGTCTAATTAAGCATATTATCCAAAAATCCCGGACGAATATCAACAAATACTTAGAATTTCATTAAATAACTGGTAATCGTCCAAGGGCAAGGAACATGTTTCACAAGATTGTATTATTCAGATAAGGCAGATCGTCCAATAGTTCAGGACGAGTCTATTCTGGTACTTGGAGACAATTGTTAAAGATTAAAAATCGTCTAAAGTCAAGCACACCGCTCTTTCATTAAACATCTGGGCTGGACGTCCAACGATCATGACGAAGTTAAGGTTATACTTGGTCAAATTGGAATTTACGAAAATAAGAGAAGCAATTGGCAAAAATTCTTCATATATATCAGTAGCAAAGGTTTACAATTCAAGACTGCTGAAGGGCTAAGACTACAACGGCAGACAAGCCAAGAAACTTAGAAAAATAAACCTAAAACTAGGCTTCATCTTCAGCGCGAGTTTCTTGGTCGTCCTCAGGCTTCTGATCCTCGGCTTTGTCCTCAGGATTCTCATCCTCGGCTGCAGCCTCGTCGTCGGACTCTAAAAACTCCAAAGGTTCCTCGGCACACACCATAGCCCGATGAACACTCTGTTGATATTCCAGACGACGGACAAAGCTAGGGACCTCATCAGCCTCAGCCAGCATCTCGAAGGCCTTGACGGCCCAGCCTTTAGACGTTTCAATGACTTGCTCCAACCCTTCCTTGGCATCGTCAAAGGCCTTGGCCGCCTCACCTTCCAGACGAGTAGTCTTTGCCCTTAGGAGAATATTCTCCCTCCTCAGCTGGACAGCGGCAAGAAGAGCAGCATCTCTTTCACCCTTTAGATCAGTAGGGAGAGTATCTATGATCATTTTCAGACGGTCCTGCTCCTTGTACTGATCGTTGATGGTAACAAGATATTTCTTGTTCTTGGATTCCAAGTCTGCTGATCTCTTCTCCAAGGCGTCCAGTGACTGACGATGGAGGGTATTAGCCATCTCAATGTCATGGATGGCCTTGTCGCCGGCCGTTGTAGCCAGGTGGACGAGCTGTTTATTCTCCTTTCTCAGCTCCCTGGCCCACTCTTCAGTAAGCATGCTGCGAGCAAATAGCTGGAACAACGAAAATAAAACAAGTTATTAGATGAGTTACAAAAACACAGCAATTTTGTGCAAGTATAATATAGAACCGGCAAGAAATTATACCTCAGCAGCAAGTTGAGACATGTAGCCCACATGCCCGGCAGACGCTCCCTTTAATCCTTTGATATAGGATTCAGGGTAACACTTGAAGAGCTCCTGCTTAAGCCGCTCTTTTTCCAGCCTTGACATTTCGGCGAAGGCAGGAGAAGACTCCTCGTCCGAATCAATGGTGGGAGGAGTTGGGGATATAGCAGGGCCTTTGCCCTTATCTAAAAGAGGGGGAGAGTCAGTTATCTTGATAGGAAAGACGATGGCTTGTCTATTGGACGGACTCATAGACCGTCCACCGACTCGCATCGTACTAACTATATTCGGGTAATACGACTCACCAGACGAGAGTGATGCCGCCCTAATAGCTAGCGGCATCTGAGGCACCAGCTTGGCCACCGAGCCGCTGAAGCCCGGGTAGTTCTCAGCCGCCGTTCCCTGTTCTGAAACAACCAAAGCCAATGTTGACTCTAGCCTGGCTTCTGCCAAGTCAGAAGGCAAAGCGTCCAACTGATCAGCAGGATCAGCAATCGTTTCCACCTCGGCAGGGGCAGCAGCCGAAAGCTCCCTTTTCAGGGCCTTGTCTTTTGGTGGTGGCATCCTTTTCTCCCCACCTCCACCAGCAGAAGTCGTCTTCTCTGGCCTCTTTCTTGTGAAGCCCTTAGGCTTTTTCGCGGGAGGCTGCTCCGCGGCCGCTGTAGGCCTCTTTTGGACGACTTCCCAGGTGGAAGTTTGTTTGTAGGAGCATTTTTCTGCAAAAAATTGAACAAGTTATCAAACTGGTCGTCCAAGGGACACAAGTTATAATTCCTATTACAAGGCTTCAGACGAAAACCACCCGAAGAAGGAAGGCGTCTTATAATGAGCCTCCTCTCCTAAAGGAACCTCGTCTGAGCAAATTTCTGAATACAGACGAAAATAGTACAAAGAAGGAGGCCGTCCAAATGGAAGACGGGCTAAAATTCAGACGATGGTGGCCCGAAGAAGGTAGCCGTCCAAGCATGGACGTTTTCCTTCTTCATGCTAACCTCGTCCAAGAAAAAAAGAAAGGAGATTTATAAACTCTCAGACGAGTATGGCCCCAAGAAGGTGGCCGTCCAAGCTTGGACGCTTTCCTTCTTCGGGCTACCCTCGTCTAGAGAGAGTTTTGAGTGGCACTCGTCCAAAGACAAAAAAACCCTCAGACGAGTAAGGCCCCAAGAAGGTGGTCGTCCAAGCTTGGACGTTTTCCTTCTTCGGGCTAACCTCGTCCAGGGAGAGTTTTGAGTGGCACTCGTCCAAAGACAAAAATCCCTCAGACGAGTATGGCCCCAAGAAGGTGGCCGTCCAAGCTTGGACATTTTCCTTCTTCGGGCTAACCTCGTCCAGAGAGAGTTTTTGAGTGGCACTCGTCCAAAGGCTATAAACTCTCAGACGAGTATGGCCCCAAGAAGGTGGCCGTCCAAGTTTGGACGTTCTCCTTCTTTGGGTGATACTCGTCCAAAAGTTGGATGCCAACTCTAGATGGGCCACAATGATACTCGTCCAAAAAAAAAAAAATTATTGTGTTACCAGTGTTTCAGCCCTTTTCTCGGCACTGCTCTTTGCATACTCCTTCCATAGATTGTCTGTAAATTTGGACATGCTGATTTCGCCCGTCCAAGATGCTTTGAGACGTTGTCTGGCCGAGTATGCAAAAGAAAGACAAAAATGGGTTTGTCCAATGAATTATGGACGAAGAGTTCTACTTGGAGAATTTGAAGGTATACCTCTGTCTTGGGCCAACCGCAAGTTGGCGGCGACCAAGAAATCATCATGGTAAAACATTTCTTTAAGGGGTATCCAGTTAGTTGGACCCTTAAAAGATCGTTGGTCGGGCCTGGAGTACTCCTTTATTCTGAAGTACTCCACCACCTCTTCGTCAAAGCTGTCCTCCAATTCCAGCCAAGACTGTTTCCTCCCCGTATTTGTGACGGACCGATTATAAGCTCTATAGCTCTCGGTGGTATAGTCGTTGGCCCCGCGTAAGAAAATGAAGTCAGCTTTCCACTCGTGCATCTTTGACGGCTTGCCCCAAGCCGTCATGAAGCCTGGACGGTTGCAGATGCTGAGCCATGCCTGTCCACTGCACCTGGTACCTTGGCCGCATAGTGCATGTGAGTAAAGGCTTGAATGGAAAGAGCCAAGCCGCGCAGTTCGCAGACGGCAATGAACGTCAGGACGTTGTACCAAGCGTTTGGGGCCAGTTGGTTATGGCCGATGTTGTAGTAATTCAACACTTGCTCTATGAATTCGTGGAGAGGGAACCTCAATCCCGCGTCCAAAGCTAGTTTGTAGACGGCAAATTGGTTTTTTGGAGCACTCAGTATTGTGGCGTCTTTATTTGGTATGACGAAGGAGAAGCCTGACATAGGCATATAGGACGCGAGATAACTAGGGTCTGGTCCTATTTTTTCTAGCCTTTTGCGATTAACTAAGATAAATCTAGGGTAAGAAAGGGGACCTAAGCGCCTTCTAATCTCCGACGAGGTAGTAGAGGCCTCGTCTGACTCTTCGGCAGCATCAGATCCGTTGTCGTTATTCTCTTCGGCGGTGTCCTCCATATCGACGTTCCTGCCAGACGGACTGGCCTCAGGGTTTATTTCGGATTCTTCTAAGTCATGGTCAAAGGAAGAAGCCCTGCCCAAAGCCTCTGCACTTTGAACTTCTCTTGCCTCATCGGGCACCCGTCCAGTAGATTCTTCCATATCTGAACTATCTGACGGGATTATAGCTTTTCGTCTTAGATGGGCCGTTTGCTTGACGCGCGCCAGATTACCCTGCACAGGTAAAGACTGGGTCGTTTGACTTTCTCGGCCAAAAGAATAAAAAAATATATAGTCGGCCAGAAGAGGCCCAACTCTAGAATGCGCCGAAGAAGAAGTATCGGTTCTAGGGTCAAGACAAGTTCTTGGTCGGCTAAGATTATTTGAGGAAGAAGGTTCCTATTTATTGATTTTGTAAGAAAAAATTAAAGAATAAAGAAGGATGAAGAGAATAAAGAAAAGATACCTGCTAAAACGCTTGGACGAGTCGGTGAAGAAAGCTGAGGTTGGACGTTCTCTCTCTCTCTCTAGAAAAAATTGCGGAATCTCGCTCTCTAGAAAAATTCGCTCAAGGTGTGAAATGATTAAATGTTCTCACACCAAGAGTATTTATATGGGGGGGTAAAAAACTTGTGGAGCCGGTCAGAAATGACCGAAGAAAAGAAGGTAACGGTCGGTTATGACCGGTAAAATCCCTGAAGGGCACGTCATTTCCTTCATTTTGAATGCACTAACTTCTGTAAAACGGGCCTTAATCGTCAGACGGGCCAACAAAAAGCTACCTTGGGTAAAAGGCATTAACCGTCAGATGGGCCAACAGTGAAAGCCCTTTTAGGGGCAAATGTTGTAGCCTAACATCTACGGCTCCCTTCACGACACAAGGGTTCATCAGAGCCGTACACGTGTCACCCTATTTAAAATGAAAAGAAGGCTTAATCTCTGGGATATACTTAGTTGGGGTTAAAGGATTGAATTTCTGGCCCAACAGTCAGAATCCAGTACTACCAGGTGGATGAAGGAGAGTGGTTAATAGACTTCCACCAGTCCTGGTCCGCCACGTGTCTTGATTTGATTCCCCAGCCAATCAGAAGCCACTATTCTAGGGCAGATTTTAAGGATAGCTGTCAACTTGCTATCACTATTAATACCCCTGAAATCAGGAGAAACATTCATTCAATGCAAACAATGTAAAGTTACTCTGATAAAATACTCTCTCTCTTTCTCTCTCTATCTATACTTTCTCTCACTACTCCTGATATCTGACTTAAGCATCGGAGGGGGAACCACCACCCAAACCTCAAGGGTGGGTCCCTTTTGCAGGTTCGGGAGCAGAGCCCAGACCAAGGACTAAGCAGATTCAGACATCGTTGCACAAGTCTCCAGCTGAAGAACACTCAAAATACTAATTTACTTGTTCGACAAGGAAGCTAAGCCTACAGCTTACTTGTTGGACAAGTGGATAAAACACATACAATGATCCCATACCTAATAAAATACTAAAAATGAGACAAATACAAGGATATAATTACTTCTCAGAGTTTGATTGTAAAAGTGGTTTTCACCAATTAAAATTAACTGAAGATTCTAAACAATTAACAGCATTCAAAGTACCTAATGGATTCTACGAATGGAACGTATTACCATTTGGATATAAAAATGCCCCTGGAAGATTCCAAGCATTTATGGATAAATATCTAAATAAATTACCAAATTGTGTAGTTATATATTGACGACATACTAATATACTCCAAAACACAAGAAGAACATTATAAATTATTCGAACAATCTATAGAAATAATAAAGAATAGTGGAATAGTCTTAAGTAAAAGAAAATTGGAAATATTAAAAACATAAATAGAATTTTTAGGATTCGAAATAGATAAAGCAGGAGTAAAAATGAAAGAACATATAGCTCAAAAAATCATAGAATTTCAAAGAGAAATTAATACCAAGAAAGAATTACAAGAATTCTTAGGAATAGTAAATCAAGTCATAGAATTTGTTCCAAAATTATCACAGTTTACAGAATCTCTTACCAAAAAATTGAAAAAAGATCTTGATTTTAGGTGGACTAACACCGATTCAAAAAATTTAGAAAAAATCAAAGATAAATTGTTAGATAAAATAATGTACAATAATTTAAAACTTTAAGGAATAGTAATTATTACAACAAAAATTGCAACACAAAATATAAATATCGAATATGAAGTAAGCTTAAGTGACAAAATTTTATTAGGAAAAGAATTTTTAAACAAAGTCAAACCCTGGAAAATAGAATCATACTATTTTGAGTACACTTATATCCAAATTCAATTTAAAACGAGAATAGTCAATGAGTAATTTAACTGATATTCTTATAAATGTAATATTTGAAGGATATAAAAGTAGATACTACACACTGATGGTAGATACAGGAGCAACAACCACAATTATGAAAGAAAATTGTTTACCAAATTGGAAGAAATTAGATACACCATTCTGGATAAATGGTTTTAATAATAATAGTAGCAGAATTACCCTTTATCAAACTAATGTACAAATACAAATTTGAAACAAAATATTAATTATACCTCAAGTATATTGCTTTGAATTAAAAGGAAAAGATATGATGTTAGGAAATAATTTCCTTAACCAATATAAACCAATTAGAATAGATAAAGATTTTCTTACATTATTTACCCCATGTAAACACAAGTTGAAAGCTAGAATAGTTAAAAATAGGGAAAGAATGTCTCAAGAATGGGAAAAATGTAAAAAGGGAGAAGAAGAAAAACTGGTTCAAAGAATGAAACACAAAGAAAGAAAACATCAATTTTACAATAATCGATATTGGAATTTTATTTTTAGATAAAATTAGCCCTTTAAAACTAAAATTAGAAGAACTATGTAATGAAAATCGACTAGCAAATTGGCATAAACACAAAACTGAAATACAAATTACATTAAAAGAGGAAAATAGTATAATATCTCAAAAAGCCTTCAATAATACACAAAGAGATGAAGAAGAATTTAAAATGCATATAACAGAATTATTAGCAGGAAAATTGATTAGGCCAAGTAATTCTGAACATAGCAGTAGTGCATTTATAGTTAACAACCATTCAGAACAAAAAGGGGAAAAACAAGAATGGTTATTGATTATAGAATATTAAATGAGAAAACAATTACATACAATTATCGATACCTAATAAAATACTAATAATGAGACAAATACAAGGATACAAATACTTCTTAAAGTTTGATTGTAAAAGTGGTTTTCACCAATTAAAATTAAATGAAGATTAAAAACAATTAACAGCATTCAAAGTACCAAATGGATTTTATGAATGGAATGTATTACCATTTGGATATAAAAATGCCCCAGCAAGATTCCAAGCATTTATGGATAAATGTCTTAATCAATTACCAAATTGTGTAGTATATATTGATGACATACTAATATACTGCTAAACACAAGAAGAACATTATAAATTATTGGAACAATTTATAGAAATTATAAAGAATAGTGAAATAGTCTTAAGTAAAAAGAAAAAGGAAATATTTAAAACACAAATAGAATTTTTAGGATTCGAAATAGATAAAGCAGGAGTAAAAATGCAAGAACATATAGCTCAAAAAATCATAGAATTTGAAAGAGAAATTAATACCAAGAAAGAATTACAAAATTTCTTAGGAATAGTAAACCAAGTTAGAGAATTTGTTCCAAAATTATCACAGTTTACATAATCACTTACTAAAATGCTGAAAAAAGATCATGATTTTAGGTAGACTCACACCGATTCAAAAAAGTTTAGAAAAAATCAATGAACTAGTTAGAAGATTACCAAAATAAAGTTTCCCTGATGAAGATAAAGAATTTGTGTGGATAGTAGAAACTGATGCTAGCAAAATTAATAATGGTTATGGTGCAGTATTGAAATACATATAAAATAATGATAAAGGAGAATATATATGCAGATACCATTCAGGAACATTCAAGGCAAATGAAACAAAGTGGGATATAAATAAAAAGGAGCTAAAAGCAGTTAAATATGGTATTAAAAAGTTTGAACCTTATATTGTTTACAAAAAAAATATATTAAGAACTGATAACAGGAGTGTTAAGTGTTGGCTGACATAAAAATTACAAGATTCCATTACAAGGAAGGAAATAAATAGGATTATAGCTGATATCAAACAATATGTGATTACAGTTGAATTATTAAAAACTAATGAAAATTATTATGCATTTTATCTCTCTAGAGTTAGTTCAACATTTGATTCAAGAGAATCACGAACAAAAACTATTGATAAATAAGTTATCACAAGAGCTTGATCTAGTGAAAAGAAGTAGATAAAGCTCTAAAGATAATGGCAGTGGCTAGAGCTATCAAGAACAAGATAATGGTGCTAACCAAAGATACCAGACCAAACGCAAAGCTATTATAAGAAGAAGTTATGGATTCCCTTCTCAAATAAGAGATTTCCTAAACTACCAAATACAGGCTTCTCCCAAAACATTTATCAATGACGAAGATTACCCCGGCTTAGCTCCAGATACTACTTCCTTTAAAGACAAATTAACCCTTGGAACAAAACAGACAATGAACCCCTTAGTTAGACAATATATATCAAATTTACTGACTATTGCCAACAAACTAAACACAGCTCCCCAAGTTACTATCCAAGATAAACATGGAGAAATAGAAAGAGGATATGTTACTAATCCTCTTCAAAAAATAAACGAGTTAATCACATTACTAGGTTGTGATGCAAAGTTAATAAAAGCAGCTTATGATTACATATTACTCAATTCCGTATACACACTAACCGGAGAAGAGTTATCCTTAATCCCTAACCAATACAAAGTAAAATGATATTACATAGGTAAAATGATATTACATAGGTACTTTAAATTTAAGCCATACAGCTGGCTATTTTTCTAAGGTTACAACAGATTTTGGCTTATCACCTTATCACTTATCCTTATCTTCTATAGTAACTCCACCATCCTTTAGTCAGTTATATCAACTTGTGGGGCCTGGGTTGTACTGCTAGAGGATTCTTCCTTATCTTCCAAGTCTTCGATCACAGGTACAACTGTCTGCTGATTTTTGCACATTTAGCATTAGTGTTTATTATTTTGTTGCATCCACTTGCAATATTTCTTCAACGTATCTTTTGTCATAAAATTGTTTGGGATGCATCTTGTTTGAGGAGGCTCATCTGGATGTAGGAGACTCCATAATCAAGCTCTCATATTTTCTTCAGCATCATGGCTATATTTCCTACTTTGAGTTATAACTAATGTATTTATTTCTATATGATTAATCCATATAGGCGTAGTAATAGCATGACATAGGGCTTCACAAATAACTTTGATTTTTATAGCTTGTTTTTCACTATGGATATCTTGCACTTCCTTAAAGTTTATCTCTGGCTGGGCCTTTATTTCTTCAAGAATGATGTACGTAGATTTACATCCTATGTTCACAAACCTCATGGCTGATTTTATCTCTTGATAAGTAACTTCCCCAGTAGCTGTGTAACATTGTACAAAAATCATTTTAGATTTTGTAATCTATAAATAACTTCTGGTTACTTGTATAGGCTAGGGATTAAGGATAACTCTTCTCCGGTTAGTGTGTATATGGAATTGAGTAATTCGTAATTATAAGCTGCTTTTATTAACTTTGCATTACAACCTGTTAATGCGATTAACTCGTTTGTTTTTCGAAGAGGATTAGTAGCATATCCTCTTTTTATTTCTCCATGTTTATCTTGTATAGTAACTGGGGGAGCTGTGTTTAGTTTGTTGGCAATAGTCAGGAAATTTGATATATATACTGTCTAACGAAGGGGTTCATTGTCTGTTTCGTTCCAAGGGTTAATTTGTCTTTAAAGGAAGTAGTATCTGGGACTAAGGTGGGGTAATCTTCGTCATTGATAATGTTTTGGGAGAAGTCTGTATTTGGTAATTTAGGAAATCTCTTTTTTGAGAGGGGAATCCATAACTTCTTCTTATAATAGCTTTGCCTTTGGCCTGGTATCTTTGGTTAGCACCATTTGTTGTTCTTGACAACTCTAGCCACTGCCATTATCTTTAAAGCTTTCTCTACTTCTTTTTACTAGATCAAGCTCTTCTAATAACTTATTTATCAATAGTTTTTGTTCTTGATTCTCTTGAATCAATTGTTGAACTAACTCTGGAGAGATAATCTGCATAATAATTTTCATTAGTTTTTAATAATTCAACTGTAAACTCATATTGTTTGATATTAGCTATAATCCTATTTTTTTCATTCCTTGTAATGAAATCTTGTAATTTCTGTGTCAGCCAACACTTAACAGTCATGTTATCTGTTCTTAATATAATTTTTTTTTAAAACAATATAAGGTTCAAATTTTTTAATACCATATTTAACTGCTTTTAATTAGCTCCTATTTATTAATATCCCAATTTGTTTCATTTGCCTTAAATGTTCCTGAATGGTATCTACATATATATTCTCTTTTTTCATTGCTGTATCTGTATTTCAATACTGCACCATAACCATTATTAATTTCGCTAGCATGAGTTTGTACTATCCACACAAATTCCTTATCTTCATCAGGAAAACTTAATTTTGGTAATCTTCTAACTAGTTCTTTGATTTTTTTTCTGAATTTTTTGAATGGGTATCAGTCCACCTAAAATCATGATCTTTTTTCAGCTTTTTAGTAAGTGAATCTGTAATTTGTGATACTTTTGGAACAAATTCTCTGACTTGGTTTACTATTCCTAAGAACTTTTGTAATTCTTTCTTGGTATTAATTTCCCTTTGAAATTCTTTTGTTCTGAATGGTTGTCAACTAGATATTATACTACTTTGATCTTTTAATGTAATTTGTATTTCAGTTTTGTGTTTATGCCAATCTGCTAATGGATTTTCATGACATAGTTCTTCTAATTTTATTTTAAGGGGTAATTTTATCTAAATATAATATTCGAATATCTATTATAGCAAAATTGATGTTTTCTTTCTTTGTTTTCATTCTTTGAACTAATTGTTCTTGTTCTCCCTTTTTACATTTTTCCCATTCTTGGGATATTATTTCTCTATTTTTTACTATTTTAGCTTTCATCTTGTGTTTACATGGGGTAAATAATGTAAGAAAATCTTTATCTATGCTAATTGGTTTATACTGGTTAAGGATATTATTTCCTAATATCATTTCTTTTCCTGTTAATTCAAAGCAAAATACTCGAGGTATAATTAATATTTTGTTCCAAATTTGTATTTGTACATTAGTTTGATAAAGAGTAATAATTCTGCCACTAGTATTATTAAAACCATTTATCTTGAATGGTGTATCTAATTTCTTCCATTATGGTTAACAATTTTCTTTCATAATTGTGGTTGCTGCTCCCGTATCTACCATCGGTGTGTAGTATCTACTTTAATATCCTTTAAATTTTTTTTTTATAAGAATATAAGTTAAATTACTCATTGATTATTCTTGTTTTAAATTGAATTTGGTTATAAGTGTACTCAAAATAGTCTGATTCTATTTTCCAGGTTTGTTTAAAAATTCTTTTCCTAATATAATTTTATCACTTAGGCTTACTTCATATTCGATTTTTATATTTTGTGTTGCAATTTTTGTTGTAACAATTACTTTTCCATTAAGTTTTAAATTATTGTACATTATTTTATCTAATAATTTATCTATATAGATTGAATTATTTTCCATATTTATATTTATTTGTGCTTTAAGTTTTCTCCTTCAATTTGTATTATAATATAATAATCTTGTGACCTAAATTGAATAGGTTGATCATTATCTTTTTGTTCTCTAGATCTGGAAAAACTCATTCTTCTTTTTACTATGTCTAGTTCTCCATAGCTAGGTTTAGAGTATAATTTGAATCCTTTATCCATTGGTAATAAAAGTTTTATAAATGGAGTATCTATAGTTATTAGTCCTAATTAATTTTTAGTATAAACTTGGTGTTGGTTAGTTAGTGTAGACACATAATCGTGTCTCCCCATTTAAGGATCCAATGATGAAACATACCGCGACATTAGTTGGCGCGACCCAACGGAAGAGCAATCTAAATCACCAATCCAAAATGTGGTTTGAAATGATATTCTAAAGCCCAATTAATTGTTCGTGACGATTAATTGTATTTTAAGTCCCTAAGATGTTTTAAATCCATTTTAAAAGCCCAATCAAATATTTATTATTTTAATAAATATTTTTCATAATCATTTTCATTATCTTCAATCAAAAATAAGATTTTTAATCCGTAAAATTCAATCTCAAGAATTTTAGGGATAGAAAATGTATCTTCGAAAGACGAGCAAAGGTATATGCTGGAATATTCCCGAATATGCGTCGTACGCGGGGGTTGACACGTAGATTTAGGAGGGAATGCGTCAGGCGACCCTATGAGCGCCTAACACGTAGATTTAGTGACTCACACAGAGTCCTGCATCTGACGCAAGTCCTGTGTGAGACGCAACTTTCATTTCCATCTTTTCAAAAACGCGTTTACATGTGCCTAAATTTGATTGGGCTGGCTGCGTCATGCACACCAACGTGCGCCTGACGCGTGGCATTGCACCTGCCACGTAGGCTTGCGCCTGGCGCAAGGCGCAAGGCTTGCTTGGAGCGCATGTTTTGTTTTTCCTATAAATACCCGTAATTTCCCGAATTACGGACGACTATTCATATTAATATTTCACGAATACAAAAACTTCCGGATACTCCAAAATACACATCGAATACTTCAAACACTCAAACACTCAAATACTTTCAATCAAATCTTCATCACTACGTTCTTGGTTCCACGATTGCTCCGCCTAAAGATCGTTGCACTCCTCAATCTAAGCCGCATAGGTATAATCCTGAGGATCCTTGAATCAATTATTTTTATATTGAGAATACTAATCATTTATTTCATGATGTAGATCTTTGGTATAAAATCGTTCTACTGTATATTCTAATCTCTTTCTTTCTTTTTATTTATTTTTTATACTATTACATGCCTGCCTGATCATTATATGTATGCTATTATGATTGTCCTGCTTTAATGCTTTCATCACCCACATGTTATCTTTTGCTAAACAAGACCTAAAGAATTTCTCTAATATTAATCATATTAATTTGGACAACTTGCAAGGTTCCCTGTAATATTGATTGCCTAATAACATGTCACTAAATTTCGTCTTTTTATGTGTTTCCTGAACCAATTTAGACTAATTATTTTTTAGGCTGCTTAAAACATTATATGATTATTCTTTGGCATAAAATCGGCAACGAATCGATATTTAGTAGAGGCCAACTTTAGGCGAATGTGGTTCATTATGACTATATCCGTACCCTTACCTCTGAACTCAATCTTTGGTTCATTGTGACCATCTATGGAGTCATGACGAGGAAATCTACATTGGATAATTTGTCCCTATGATTTTCCTATATCCAATTAGGTTTATGATTCTTCCTAAAAAGAAGTGTTGGCGACTTCTTTAAATACAAAACAATTTTCAATAACCAAATAAACAACCCAGGGTAAAGACAGTAAAAGAGAAGCAAAATTGAAAACTTGAATTGTATTGACATGTTAAAACTTACAAAATTGATTTGAATAATCTTGAGAAAACTTCAAAATAATACTGAAAGATGGAGATTTCTGTGAGGGGGAGTGTTTGTGATTACAGTGGTGCATCTCTAACTTACTCTGCCCTAAACAATGGCAGGAAGAGACAATTTATAGAGAATGAAAAGTAAAGTCTACAGTTAACAGTGCTAAAGACTTTAAATTGAGACCGTTGCTTTTGATACTTGTCTTTTGTGCTAGACGCATGGCTTTTTGAAAAATAATCTTGAATTATTTGAACGCGTGCTACTGCTTTTTCAAAAGAAAATAGTATTTTGTCGGTGGAAAAGAACAAAGTTCCTTTTGCTTTGATGAGTCATCTGCTGTTTTTTGAGATTAACTTGAAGTCTTGAATCATTTCACGAGTTTTTGGACGAGTTCTAGATTTGACCTGTATTGGAATACCTGCATAAAAATTTATTAGAAAGGAAAAAAAAGAGTCCCTAATTTTTGCCTAAAAACAAAATTCTTAGCGGGATCTTTTAATATATTATTTATTTTCTCCCTTTTTTTTTATATATATGTATTCATAAGGATCTTGAGAGAACGGACCCCCATGTGGATCTGAGAACTCAGACCCAGACCCAGATTTTGAGTTACTAGAAGAGTCATCAGATTCTTCTGTCTTGAAAAGTTTTATCAATCTTCGAGCCTGCGAAGGATCAGAAATGAGCAATTGAAGAGCTTGATGCTCAGTAAGATCAAGTGGTTTTGCTTTTGAGGAGGAGGCAATTGGATGTTTTGAAGGAGAAACATTCTTGACTGTCCATTCGACCTTTTTCCCATATTGAACAAAATTACGAACATTATCAGCAGAACAAATCTCAGTAGAAAATTTATCCCACCATTTGATCTTGAATTCTCTGACTAATGAGAGTGGATAAGGAACAGGCTGAACTTGTTTGAGTGTGTAACACCAACATAAAATCCAAGGGATCTTGAATTGAGCATGAAAGTTAACCTGTTTAGTATATGGTTCACCTTTTGAATTAGTAACAAAGGCTTTGAATCCATCAGAACAGGTTTGAGGATAAATATCTGTGGTTGGACCAAATAAATACCACCAATGAAAAAACCAAGTTGGAAATTCTCTTGGACAGTAAAGGTAAAAACCCATGAACGATTAAAGGCTAGAAGTAAAAAGGCTCTAAACTAGGCCATTTTGTAGTCAAAATAGGAATACGAAGGAGGAATGAATCTTTTAGTGAAAGATTTTTCTGCATAGGGAGAAGTCCATTCTTTGGAAGTTATCACCTTCTTAATGATGCATTTTGAATAGACAATTTTTCCAGAATGATCTTTTTCATGCTTAATTTCTGCTAAATTTGAGTCAACCAATATGAATTCGTAGAATCGTTGGTTCTTGACAGGAGTGTCAGGGAACCATTCACAACCTTCTGGAAAGGTATTATGGTTAAGTTTTTGAATAGTTTGGATTGTCTGAGATTCTTTGAAGGCGGTTAGGAATAGGGTTTCAAAAGAATCTTTTGTAAAATAGGCTGATCTTACTTCTTTAGAAGAAGATGATTTTTGTGGATTTTCTTTTTGAATGGTTTGTGCATATGATAATTGAGGAAACTCAAACCTATTTGAAAGGGATAAATTTGTGTGAGTTCTGGGGTTTGAAGGAATTTCAGTGGTTTGAAGCTTCATCTCATAGTCATCAGCTGACTGATAACCCTTTTGATTTTTTGGTGCCTTCTGAGACCTTTTGGAGGTCATACTTTCCCTGCAAAAATTCTCTCGTAAGGAAATCGGGGAGGGAATTTTTTTCTCCATTAATAAATTGAATATCAAAATCAAAACTTGCTAAGATAGCTTGCCATCTAGCAAACTGTTGTTTAGAAACCAAATTTTGAACATCTTTTTCTAAAAGGTCTTTAGCCGATTTACAATCAGCGCGTAAAAGAAATTTCTTATTGTAAAGATCATCTTGAAATTTTAAAGTGCACAAAACGATTGATAGAATTTCTTTTCTAACAGTTGAATAATTTTTTTGTGGACCGAGCCAGACACCAGAATGAAATCTAACAAGTTGTTCTTTCTTTTCTATTTTTTGTTTGAGAATACCTCCATAACCTGTATCAGAGGCATCTGTTTCAACTATCATGAATGCATCAGGATTTGGAATGCCTAGACATGGAAGAGACCTGACCTTAACTTTTAACAACTGAACAATTTGAGTATGCTTGTCAGACCATGCAGGAGGATTCTTTTGTAATCTTTGAAATAAAGGCATGCAAGTTTGTCTTAATTTTGGGAAAAAATCAGAAACATAATTAAGACAACCAAGAAACCTTTGCAATTGAGTCTTATCTTTGATTTCATCAGGGAACTTGTCAGCAAATTCTATAGCCCTACTAATAGGCTTAATTGTTCCTTGATGAATATCATGACCAAGAAACCTTATATTTGTTTGGAAAAGTTTCATTTAAGGAGCAGATACAATTAATTCGGCTAAAGACCTTTTAGAAAAAGATGTTCAAAATTTGGTTTCTAAACAACAGTTTGCTAGATGGCAAGCTATCTTAGCAAGTTTTGATTTTGATATTCAATTTATTAATGGAGAAAAAAATTCCCTCCCCGATTTCCTTACGAGAGAATTTTTGCAGGGAAAGCATGACCTCCAAAAGGTCTCAGAAGGCACCAAAAAATCAAAAGGGTTATCAGTCAGCTGATGACTATGAGATGAAGCTTCAAACCACTGAAATTCCTTCAAACCCCAGAACTCACACAAATTTATCCCTTTCAAATAGGTTTGAGTTTCCTCAATTATCATATGCACAAACCATTCAAAAAGAAAATCCACAAAAATCATCTTCTTCTAAGGAAGTAAGATCAGCCTATTTTACAAAAGATTCTTTTGAAACCCTATTCCTAACCGCCTTCAAAGAATCTCAGACAATCCAAACTATTCAAAAACTTAACCATAATACCTTTCCAGAAGGTTGTGAATGGTTCGCTGACACTCCTGTCAAGAACCAACGATTCTACGAATTCATATTGGTTGACTCAAATTCAGCAGAAATTAAGCATGAAAAAGATCATTCTGGAAAAATTGTCTATTCAAAATGCATCATTAAGAATGTGATCACATCCAAAGAATGGACTTCTCCTTATGCAGAAAAATCTTTCACTAAAAGATTCATTCCTCCTTCGTATTCCTATTTTGACTACAAAATGGCCTGGTTTAGAGCCTTTTTACTTCAAGCCTTTAATCATTCATGGTTTTTTACCTTTAATAAATACTGTCCAAGAGAATTTCCAACTTGGTTTTTTTCATTGGTGGTATTTATTTGGTCCAACCACAGATATTTATCCTCAAACCTGTTCTGATGGATTCAAAGCCTTTGTTACTAATTCAAAAGGTGAACCATATACAAAACAGGTTAACTTTCATGCTGAATTCAAGATCCCTTAGATTTTATGTTGGTGTTACACACTCAAACAAGTTCTTCCTGTTCCTTATCCACTCTCATTAGTCAGAGAATTCAAGATCAAATGGTGGGATAAATTTTCTACTGAGATTTGTTCTGCTGATAATGTTCGTAATTTTGTTCAATATGGCAAAAAGGTCAAATGGACAGTCAAGAATGTTTCTCCTTCAAAACATCCAATTGCCTCCTCCTCAAAAGCAAAACCACTTGATCCTACTGAGCATCAAGCTCTTCAATTGCTCATTTCTGATCCTTCGCAGGCTAGAAGATTGATAAAACTTTTCAAGGCAGAAGAATCTGATGACTCTTCTAGTAACTCAAAATCTGGGTCTGGGTCTGATTTCTCAGATCCACATGGGGGTCCGTTTTCTCAAGATCCTAATGAATACATATAAAAAAAAAAAAAAAGGGAGAAAATAAATAATATATTAAAAGATCCCGCTAAGAATTTTGTTCTTAGGCAAAAATTAGGGACTCTTTTTTTTCCTTTCTAATAAATTTTTATGCAGGTATTCCAATACGGGTCAAATCTAGAACTCGTCCAGAAACTCGTGAAATGATTCAAGACTTCAAGTTAATCTCAAAAAACAGCAGATGACTCATCAAAGCAAAAGGAACTTTGTTATTTTCTAACGACAAAATACTATTTTCTTTTGAAAAAGCAGTAGCACGCGTTCAAATAATTCAAGATTACTTTTCAAAAAGCAATGGCGTCTAGCACAAAAGACAAGTATCAAAAGCAACGGTCTCAATTTAAAGTCTTCAACACTGTTAACTGTAGACTTTACTTTTCATTCTCTATAATTGTCTCTTCCTGCCATTGTTTAGGGCAGAGTAAGTTAGAGACGCACCACTGTAATCACAAACACTCCCCCTCACAGAAATCTCCATCTTTCAGTATTATTTTGAAGTTTTCTCAAGATTATTCAAATCAATTTTGTAAGTTTTAACAAGTCAATACAATTCAAGTTTTCAATTTTGCTTCTCTTTTACTGTCTTTACCCTGGGCTGTTTATTTGGTATCAGAGCCATCTTCTTAAGCGTCCATAATAGTTGTTGTACTTTCTGTGTTAAGTGTTGGTAAGGTGTTGGTCAACCTCTAAGTCCGTTGGTAAGCCGTCGGTTAGGTGTTCCCGGTAGGTGGTCCCACTGTTCCCAATTAATATAGAAGGCATTTCATCTTATTATGTTCATTTAATTTCATGGCTAACTGGTTAAGAAAAGCATTCTCAGTAGGTAACAGTAGTTTTAATGATAATAATACTGTTCAAAGTCAAGAAATTCATGTTCCTGTAGATTTTTCAAAAAACCTTAACAGTGGGGTAGTCAAATCTAATACTGCTCACACCGCGTAGGCGAAATAAAAACACGCCTACAGTTAGTATGTTAGCATTTTTACATTGTATTGTCATTAATTTAGATCCATTTAACATCTTTATTCCTTCTAGCTTCCAATATAGAACCAATGCCTTTTCTATATTCTTATCAATTAAGCTTATTGAATAATTTGGTTTAATTATGAACCTTACCTTTTGGTAAATTAGATTTCCTTTAATTTCAGCTGTAATAGCTTTCTCTATAGGTTCTTTAATTCAATAAGAAATATCAGAAATTTAATAAAAAGATATTGACCAACCTATTCACTTAAAGTATTGGTTATGACAATTTTATGATAGAATGCAAATGGTAATAATTGTTAGATACATCAACAACTGCTAATAATTCTTGGGATATTTCCTCAGGTACCCCTGAGGTTTGGCGTAATTCCCAAGATACCCCCCACATTTGGGGAATTCCTGAGATACACCTGAGGTTTGTGTTTGGGCTCAAGATACCCTTACTATGGACGGAACCTTAACGCCGTCAGGTTTTCCGTCCATAGTATCCCCAATTTTCTTTCTCCTCCCATTCCCCCACCCACTACCAACTCCCCTCCCCCAGCCAGCAGCCGACAGCCGGTGACCACCACCCCCACTTGGGCGCCAGCGACCCTACCCCTCCCTTCGCCGGCCAGAACAGCAGCACCCCCGGCGTTGGCGCCGACGATCCCACCCTCTCCCTTTCCCCCACCCTCGACACCCCACCCTAGCCCTCCCTTTCCCCATTCTCAATTCCCCTATCCCACCCCCACCTCGACACCACCCCCTCCCCCCCTTTCCCCCTATCGAAATGGCCCCCTTCCCCGTCCCCCATCGTGAGTCAATCCCCTCCCCTTCCCCACCCAGATACGCCGCCCCCAAACCCTTAAACCCACCCCCGAAACCACCCTAGGGTGTTGTTGTGCTGCTGTTCTGGCCGGCGCCAACGCTCGGGTGTGAGGGAATCGGGAATGGGGAAGGAAGGGGGTAGGGTCACCGGCGCTGGATGGGGTGGTGGTCGCCGGCCGTTGGCCGCTGGCTGGGGGAGGGGAGTTGGCAGTGGGTGGGGGAATGGGAGGAGAGAGAAAATTGGGGATACTATGGACGGAAAACCCAACGACGTTAGGGTTCCGTCCATAGTAAGGGTATCTTGAGCCCAAACACAAACCTCAGGGGTATCTGAGGAATTACCCAAATGTGGGGGGTATCTTGGGAATTACGCAAAACCTCATGGGTACCTGAGGAAATATCCCATAATTCTTTAATATAGGTAGAAAAACTCTTTATAATCTTTATTATTTATAGGCAAACAATATTACGTAGTACGTACATAAAAAGTTACTTTTAATTTAAGCCATACAGCTGGCTATTTTTCTAAGGTTACAATAGATTTTGGCTTATCACCTTATCTCTTATCCTTATCTTTTATAGTAACTCCACCATCCTTCAGTCGGTTATATCAACTTGTGGGGCCGGGGTTGTACTGCTAGAGGATTCTTCCTTATCTTCCAAGTCCTCAATCATAAGTACAACTGTCTGCTGGTTTTTGCACATCTGGCATAAGTGTTTATTATTTTGTTGCATCCATTTGCAATATTTCTTTGATGTGTCTTTTGTCATAAAATTGTTTGGGATGTATCTTGTTTGACGAGGCTCATCTGGATGTAGGAGATTCCATACCCTTGCTTTCATAGTTTCTTCAGCATCGTGGCTATATTCCCTACTTTGAGTTATTATTAATGTATTTATCTCTTTATGATTAATCCATATAGACGTAGTAATAGCATGACATAGAGCTTCACAAATAACTTTGATTTTTATAGCTCGTTTTTCACTAAGGATATCTTGCACGTCATTAAAGTTTTTTTTGGCTGGGCATTTATTTCTTCAGGAATGATGTACGCAGATGTACATCCTATTTTCACAAACCTCATGGCTGGTTTTATCTCTTAATAAGCAACTTCCCCATTAGCTGTGTAACACCGTAAAAAAATCATTTCAGATTTTGCAATCTATAAATAACTTTTGGTTACCTTGTATAAGCTAGGGATTAAGGATAAGTCTTCTCCGGTTAGTGTGTATACGGAATTGAGTAATCCATAATCATAAGCTGCTTTTATTAACTTTGCATTACAACCTGGTAATGCGATTACCAAATACAAGCTTCTCCCAAAACATTTACCAAAACATTTAGCAAAGTTAATTTAGGTTGAAATAAAAAGAGGATATTTACTAACCCTCTTCGAAAAACAAACGAGTTAATCGCATTACCAGGTTGTAATGCAAAGTTAATAAAAGCATCTTGTGATTACGGATTACTTAATTCCGTATACACACTAACCGGAGAAGAGTTATCCTTAATCCCTAGCCTATACAAGGTAACCAGAAGATATTTACAGATTACAAAATCTAAAATAATTTTTGTACAATGTTACAAAGCTACTAGGGAAGTTACTTATCAAGAGATAAAACCAGCCATGAGGTTTGTGAAAATTAGATGTACATCTGCGTACATCATTCCTAAAGAAATAAAGGCCCAGCCAGAGATAAACTTTAATGAAGTGCAAGATATCCTTAGTGAAAAACGAGCTATAAAAATCAAAGTTATTTGTGAAGCCCTATGTCATGCTATTACTACGCCTATATGGATTAATCATATTGAAATAAATACAGTAGTTATAACTCAAAGTAGGAAATATAGCCATGATGCTGAAGAAACTATGACGGCATGGGTATGGAGTCTCCTACATCTAGATGAGCCTCCTTAAACAAGATGTATCCCAAACAATTTTATGACAAAAGATACGTTGAAGAAATATTGCAAGTGGATGCAACAAAATAATAAACACTTATGCCAGATGTGCAAAAATCAGCAGACAGTTGTACCTATTATTGAAGACTTGGACGATAAAGAAGAATCCTCTAGCAGTACAACCCAGGCCCCACAAGTTGATATGATCGACTAAAGGATGGTGGAGTTACTATAGAAGATAAGGATAAGAGATAAGGTGATAAGCCAAAATCTGTTGTAACCATAGAAAAATAGCCAGCTGTATGGATTAAATGAAAAGTAACTTTTTATGTATGTCCTATGTAATATCGTTTGCCTATAAATAACAAAGAAAATACCTTGGTAAGGTATCATCAAGGAGTTCACTAAAAAAAATACTTTTGTAGTTTTTCTATAGTTTATCTCAGTTAATTTTGCATTACAACATGGTAATGCGATTAACTCATTTGTTTTTCGAAGAGGATTAGTAACATATCCTCTTTCTATTTCTCCATGTTTATCTTGGATAGTAACTTGGGGAGCTGTATTTTGGTTGTTGGCAATAGTCAGGAAATTTGATATATACTGTCTAACTAAGTGGTTCATTGTCTGTTTTGTTACAAGGGTTAATTTGTCTTTGAAGGAAGTAGTATCTGGGACTAAGCTGGGGTAATCTTCGTAATTGATAGATATTTTGGGTGAAGTCTGTATTAGAAACTTAATCAAGAAAATATTTAGAAAATATAAGAATGAGTATTTAGTGATAGCTGATAGAGAACACGTTATTGATATAAATCAAGTGTAAGGTAACACTAAAGTTCCACTAATAACAAAAGAAGTGCTAAATGAAGAAATAACAAAACTTAACCGATCATTAGGAAATAAACCAATTACTTTTAGATTTGTAGAATTGGCAGCAACAAAAATAATAATAAAAGCAGGTTTTAAAGAAGGGATAGATACTTCGTTGGAATTAGAATTAGCAGATGGTAGAATTAAAGAACCTATAGAGCAATCTATTATAGCTGAACATAAAGGAAATCTAATTTACCAAAAGGTAAGGTTTATAATTAAACCAAATTATTCAATAAGTTTAACTGATAAGAATACAGAAAAGGCATTGGTTCTTTATTGGAAACTAAATGGAATAAAGATGCTAAATGGATCTAAAGTAATGACAGTACAATGTAAAAATGCTTACATACTAAGTAATCAACACCAAGTTTATACTAAAAATAAACTAGGACCAATAACTATAGATACCCCATTTATGGAGCTTTTATTACCAATGGTAAAAGGATTAAAATTATAATCTAAACCTAGCTATGGAGAATTAAATATAGTAAAAAGAAGAATGAGTTTTTCTAGATCTAGAGAACAAAAAGATAATGATCAACCTATTCAATTAAGGTCACAAGATTATTATATTGTAATACAAATTGAAGGAGAAAACTTAAAAGCACAAATAAATATAAATATGGAAAATAATTCAATCTATATAGATAAATTATTGGATAAAATAATGTACAATAATTTAAAACTTAAAGGAAAAGTAATTGTTACAACAAAAATTGCAACACAAAATATAAATATCGAATATGAAGTAAGCCTAAGTGACAAAATTATATCAGGAAAAGAATTTTTAAACAAAGTCAAAACCTGGAAAATAGAATCAGACTATTTTGAGTACACTTATAGCCAAATTCAATTTAAAACAAGAATAATTAATGAGTAATTTAACGTATATTCTTGTTTTTCTAAAGCTTTTTGGTTATTAACTTCTGTACAATAGTTTTTATACCAAGTTTGTAAGAAAGATATTTGTTCTCCTAAGGTACCTGATTTAGGTTCTTTAAAGTATGCTTCTTGGACCATAGTATTTATAGGAATGGGTAATTTTCAAAGTATAATTTTCGAAATATAGCTAATTGCTCCGTTGTTTCTGTTCCTAATTCATAATAATTCATTTGGAAAGCACAATTGTATCTTTTTAGATCTTCTTGGCACATAGAGTATATTTACATATCATGTAATTGAGATTTACTATATTCTTTCTTAGCTTCTATATGTTTTCAATCTGCATTTAAATTTCCAAATTCTCTTCCTATAGCAATTTCATATTTTTTTCAACATTTGTGTTGACTCTGTCATTTCATGTCCTTCTATCTTGGTACTTCTTATTTCTGCTTTGTCTATTGTTCCTATGTGAGTTAACCAGTTTTTAACTATTCCTGTGATAGTTCCTTCAATATAATTAGATGCAATATTAGCTGGGATTTTGCGTTAATAAATTTTGCTTTTATTTTAGGTACCCAATTTTGTATATCTAAATCAACATTTTCTGGACAATCTAAATTTAAGGTCTCTCCTACTTGAATATCTTTTGGTATATAGTTATCTTCTATTTTACTTCGATACTTCCATATATGTTCATTTTTTATATTGTTACTACCATAATTTCTTTTTCTTAATATAGGTTTATAGTGTCTACTAGTCTTCATGTAATAATTATCAAAATATTTAGAATCTGAATTTATGACAGAAAAAGAAAATGATCTTAATGTACTCGCGGAAGATATTACTATTATTACACGAAGACTAGTAGACACTATAAACCTATATTAAGAAAAAGAAATTATGGTAGTAACAATATAAAAAATGAACATATATGGAAGTATCGAAGTAAAATAGAAGATAACTATATACCAAAAGATATTCAAGTAGGAGAGACCTTAAATTTAGATTGTTCAGAAAATGTTGATTTAGATATACAAAATAGGGTACCTAAAATAAAAGCAAAATTAATTGACGCAAAAATCCCAGCTAATATTGCATCTAATTATATTGAAGGAACTATCACAGGAATAGTTAAAAACTGGTTAACTCACATAGGAACAATAGACAAAACAGAAATAAGAAGTACTAAGATAGAAGGACATGAAATGACAGAGTCAACACAAATGTTGAAAAAAATATGAAATTGCTATAGGAAGAGAATTTGGAAATTTAAATGCAGATTTAAAACATATAGAAGCTAAGAAAGAATATAGTAAATCTCAATTATATAATATGGAAATATGCTCTATATGCCCAGAAGATCTAAAAAGATACAATTGTGCTTTCCATATGAATTATTATGAATTTGGAACTGAAACAACGCAGCAATTAGCTATATTTCGAAAATTCTACTTTGAAAAATTACCCATTCCTATAAATACTATGGTCCAAGAAGCATACTTTAAAGAACATAAATCAGGTACCTTAGGAGAACAAATATCTTTCTTACAAACTTGGTATAAAAACTATTGTACAGAAGTTAATAACCAAAAAGCATTAAAAAAACAAGTTAAAATAAGTGATTGATGTGAAAGATATGAAACACCAAAATTTGGATGATATAGGTTAAATAAAAACGTAGAAATAAAAGACCAAAGTTTAGGCCTAATAAATATAAAAGGTTTAAACCATATGGAAAATATAGACACAAGAAGAAATCGAAGAGAAATTATTATATAAGAAGAAAAATTTATCAGTGTGTTAATAACCCAAAGAAGTGTAGGTGCTACAATTGTGGAAATATAGGTCAAATAGCAAGAGAATGTAAAAATAAAGTAAATAAAAATCCTTAAGTAAATAAAAATATTAACTTTATTTAATTACATATAGCTGAATATGAAATAGGGAAAAATAATATATCGCCAGAAGAAGAGATATATGTTCTAGAATATGAAACATAAAGTGATGAAATAATAATTAGCGAAGAAGATAACATTGAGACTACTAGTGATGGATAAAAAATTACAGGAAGTAGATTACGGTGAAGAAATTACTCCACAAAGTAAAGACCATAGAGCTATTTTTTATCTTCAAAAGTATAATCAATTAAAGTATGAAAGATTTACTTTGTCAACAAATAAGATATTTGAGAGAAACTTAATCAAGAAAATATTTTGAAAGGATAAGAACGAATATTTAGTGATAGCTGATAGAGAACACGTTATTGATATAACTCAAGTGCAAGGTAATACTAAAGTTCCATTAATAACAAAAGAAGTGCTAAACGAGGAAATAACAAAAATTAATCGATCATTAGGAAATAAAGCAATTACTTTTAGATTTGTAGAATTGGCAGCAACAGAGATAATAATAAAAGCATGTTTTAAAGAAGGAATAGATACTCTGTTGGAATTAGAATTGGCAGATGATAGAAGTAAAGAACCTATAGAGAAAGCTATTAAAGCTGAACTTAAAGGAAATCTAATTTACCAAAAGGTAAGGTTTATAATTAAATCAAAATATTCAATAAGCTTAACTAATAAGAATATAGAAAAGGCATTGGTTCTATATTGGAAGCTAGATGGAATAAAGATGCTAAATGGATCTAAAGTAATGACATACTAACTAACCAACACCAAGTTTATACTAAAAATAAATTAGGACCAATAACTATAGATACCCCATTTATAGAACTTTTATTACCAATGGATAAAGGATTAAAATTATACTCTAAACCTAGCTATGAAGATCTAAATATAGTAAAAAGAAGAATGAGTTTTTCCAGATTTAGAGAACAAAAAGATAATGATCAACCTATTCAATTGAGGTCACAAGATTACTATATTATAATACAAATTGAAGGAGAAAACTTAAAGCACAAATAGATATAAATGTGGAAAATAATTCAATCTATATGGATAAATTATTAGGCAAAACTTCTTTTGCCCAGCTGCCACAGGGAAAGGTCCCAGGATATCCATGCCCCATTTAGCAAAAGGCAGAGGGAATAAGATAGAAGTTAAGTAATTGGACGGCTTCTGATGCATATTTTCGTGCTTCTGACAACTGTCGCACTTCTTTGCTTAGACGAGAGCATCTTCTTTTAAGATAGACCAGTAATACCCTGTCTTTAACGCCTTTTCTCCCAATGCTTTTCCCCTAATGTGGGATGCACAAGCTCCTTCATGGAGTTCCTTTAGTACCTCTAGGCCATCTTTCCTGGTGACACACTTGAGAAGAGGACGATTGAATGATTTCTTGTAAAGGGTCTCATCCCACAGTTCAAACCACTTGTCTCGGGCTTTTACGTACTTAGCCTCTACTGTATCTGAAGGCAGTCGTCCTGTCTTCTTGAATTCTATGATAGGATCCATCCAAACTTCCCCTCGGCTGAGAAACAGGACTTGCTCTTGGTTAATACTCTTTTTATGATTAACTTCCCAAAACACTGTTCTTAGCGCATCACCATCAGCCGAGCTGGCCAATTTTGAGAGAGCGTCTGCTTGATGATTTTCGACCTTGGTACTTGGTCGAGAACAAATCGTTTCAATGGCTCAATCTCATCCTTGATCAGTCGCATAATATTTGCTCATTGATGCTTCGTTACATTCAAAGTCTCCATTGACTTGACAGATGACAAAAAGAGAGTCCGATTTGGCCTCAATCTCTAGAGCCCCACCCGCCTTACACATCTTGATCCCAGCCAGAAGTGCTTCATATTCAGCTTCGTTATTGGACGCTTGAAATTGGAACCTTAGCGCATATTCAAACTTGTCTCCCTCTGGAGATTGACAAATGATTCTTGCCCCACATCCGTTGACAGTGGAAGATCCATCAACCATGAGCGTCCAATGCTTCCTTCCTTCGGCTGGATCAAGTATTGGTTCTATAGTTGGCCGAGTGAGTTCAACTATAAAATCTGTCAAAGCTTGCCCTTTAATGGCTTTCCTTGGTTCAAATGATATATCGAACATGTTATGTTCAATAGACTATTTCAGCATTCGTCCGACAGCTTCCATCTTTTGTAAAACTTGTTTCAAGGGTTGGTCAGTGTACACTAGTATACTGTGAGCCAAGAAATAAGGCGTCAACTTCCTGCTGGCCATGACAAGTGCCAATCCAAATTTTTCCAAAGTTGTATCCCTACATTCCGCGTCCATGAGCTCATGGCTTACAAAGTAAATTGGGATTTGCACTGACTCTCTTTTGGCCAATAGAACAGCACTCACGGCATGAGGAGACACGGCCAAGTATACAAACAATTTTTCCCCCTCGGCTGGGCTGACCAACCTAGGTAATTGACGAAGGTGATCTTTAACTTGCTGAAGCACTTGCTCAACTTCTGTTGTCCATTCAACCGTCCAAGGGCCGCTAAGCAACCTGTCAGACGCTGTACTTCTTTGATTTTGTAAGGAGACTTCATGTCAATGATGGCTTTAATTTTTTTGGGATTTGCTTCGATCCCCCTTTGATCTACTAAGAAACCCAGAAACTTCCCAGACAAGACACCAAAGACACATTTTTTGGGGTTCAGTATCAGTTTGTACTTTCTGAGACTTTCGAAAGTTTCTCTCAAGTCACCAACATGACCTTCTTCTTGCTGACTCTTCATTATCATATCATCAATATATGCTTCCATGTTCCTTCCCAACTGTGGCTGGAGGACAGTATTAATCAATCTTTGAAAAGTGGTTGGCGCATTACGAAGGCCAAAAGGCATCCTCAACCAGCCATACATCCCTTTCTCTGTAATGAAGGACGTTTTGTCCTGATCCTCTGGCCACATGGGGATTTGATGAAAAGCCTGAATATGCGTCCATGAAGCTTAACAAAGCATGGCCGACTGTGGAGTCCACCAGTCGATCCAACTTAGGCAAAGGGAAACTGTCCTTAGGACAGGCCTTGTTGAGATCAGTGTAGTCCACACACATCCTCCAGGTGCCATTGGGCTTTGGTACCATGACCACATTAGCAATCCAATATTGGTAGTACGTCTCTCTGATAAACCGTGATTCCAACAATTTTTGAACTTATTGGTCGACCGTCTGGTTCCTGGCCGGCTCCAAGTGCCTTTTCTTTTGACGAACAGGTTTTAAACTTGGATCAACATTTAGCCGGTGGACGGCTATTTCTGGATCAATTCTAGGCATTTCTTCAACACAATAAGCAAACACGTCTTGAAATTCTTTTAGCAGGTTGATTAAAATGCCCCTTAAGCCAAGAGAGAGTGAAGATCCAATCTTTAAGGTTCTTTCTGGACGAGCTTCATCCAAACAGACTGGGGCTTCTACTGGCTCTAGACGTTCTAGTGCCACCCCCATAATGGCCATCACTTGTCCAGACGAGGGTGGCTCTTCCTTGAGGGGCTCATACTTCCTTTTCTTGCTGGGAAGATGCTCATACATTTTCCTTGAGGGAACAATCGGCGTCTGAGGACTCTCAATTGTCATTCTCAGTGAAGCCACTTGGTCCTTTACAATTTCGGACGTCCTCCTTTCGCTAGCGACCTTCATCTTATCTTTCCCAATTTCAGACGTATTCCTTTCGCCAACGATCTTCATCTGGTGTCCATTGTCTGCTTTCCATGACGACGGCTTCAGAGTAATTAGGTAACATTCCCTAGCAGCTTGCTGATCTCCGTACAAGGAGCCAATTTGACCACCATCACACTCAAACTTCATAAGCATCAAATGAGTTAATATCACAGCCTTGACTTGATTAAGAGTTGGTCGTCCGAGAATGACATTGTAGGCCGTCAAATCTCTGACGACCAAGAAATTGATGAACAAAGTTCGCGAAGCGTCCTTTTCCCCAACACGGACGGGCAAAGTAACTGTTCCCATAGGGTGAATGATTCCTCCCCCAAACCCTATGATGGGATGGTGGACGGGAACCAAGTTCTTTTCCTGAAACTTCAATCTAGACAAGCAATCTGCACTGATGATGTCTGTCGAGCTTCCAGCGTCAATCAGAATTCTTCTTACTCTAAGTTTGCTATCTTCATTTCTACAACCAAAGGGTCATCATGGGGAGTCCTCAGCTTCCCCCGATCTTGCTCACTAACCACCACCATTGGGAAGGGCTCGGCCTTTGTCTGATCAGTTAGTAAGACTTGGCCGAGCTCCCTGAGATAGTTTTTGTGCCCTCTATTAGTTGGTCCTCCAGCGACAAATCCTCCTGAAATGTCAAGAACGATATCCTCGTCAGTGCTCTCACTTTCCTTCTTCTTGCTCTGCCGATCATCTTTCCTCTAAAACTTCCTTCCCCCTTGAGGCAAGTATGAGTTCATCTTTCCTTTTCGAGCTAAATCCTCCAAAGCCCTCTTAAGGTGTTTATATTCATTAGTCTCATGACCGCAGTCCTTGTGAAAGTGACAATATTTGCTCCTGTCTCTATTTCTGTAAGGAGTCTTCATCTCAGCTGGAGCCTTCAGCTCATATTGGTCCTTTATCTCCATAAGAATGGAGTATTGGTCCTTGCTAAATTCAATGGGGTTGGCTAAAAGCTCAGATTCTTTCCTCTTGCTTCTCCTGGATGAAGTAGTGGTGGAGGTTACGGCCCAAGTCTCAGCCTTTTTGGGGTTGGTCTTCTTTGGTTGAGCAACCTCTTCAGGCTTCTTGGACTCAGGGTGCTTTGCCTCAGCACATACCTCAATGGCGTGTATAAACGCTTTGGCTTCTTTTAAACCTTCGGCAAGAGTGGTGATTTTCTTATTAACAAGATCGAACTTAAAACTTCATGGCCTTAGCCCCCTGATAAAGGCGTCAAAGGCCACTCCAGCATTAAGATCTAGAATCTACAACGCTTCTAGATTGAATCTCTTAACAAAACTTCTCAGGGATTCTTTTGGTCCTTGGACGACCTTGCCCAAGTGCATGCTTGTCTTTTGTTTTTGTCTATTGGCAACAAAATGACTAGTGAAAAGGTAACTTAGTTCAGTAAAATTGTTGACTGAATTAGAGGGGAGATTGTTGAACCACTTCTGAGCTACTCCCTTCAGAGTAGCTGGGAAGTTCTTATACCAAGTAGTATCATCTACTCCTTGGACGTACATCTGATGTTTGTATGCGGACAGGTGATCGTCTGGATCGGTTGTTCCATCAAAAGGCTCTATTGTTGGGAGTTTTTACCTTTAAGATGGGGGGCGCCTCCATGATCCTGGCCGAGAATGGAGTAGGCCAGTTGATCCGGAGGGCTCCCAGCTGTCCCTCAATGGGTATGAACTTTTTACGGTACTCTTTTAACACTGGATTACATGAAGTATTTGCAGGGGCTAGACGCCTGTAAACCATTGGCTGAACCACTGTTTTATCTTGTCTTGGACGAACAAGAGAAGAACCCAGACTTCTTCCTTATGTTCTGGATGGTATCCTCAAAGGAGGGTCTCTCAAGTATGGTGTAGACCCCGTGGCCGACCGTTGTAATGCAGCAGCCCTCTTCGCCTCTAGGTAATTCCTGGCATCTGTTTCCATTCGGACGAGCTTGATCCTGAGTCCTCACCACTAGATTCCAGTCCATCTTCCTTCGCTGCTCACTGCCTTCTGGTTGTTTTCCTCTAGCCGTTCTCCTGGAGGGTTCCTGACGAGCATGTCGACTTGGACCCGGACGATTCTCTTGAGAACGCCCCCAAAGAGGAGCTGGATTGTTAGCGGCTGATTCCGGATTATGATGGAAAAATAGCATGTTCTTCTTGATCTGTTCCTGGACGATTGTTGCCATCTTAGTCTGAAAATCATTCAAAACATTCTTTAGATGGGCAGCAGTCACTTGACGTTCAAGATTCTCCTGAATAACAGGTGGTTGGCTTTGTCCAGGGACATTGATGATGAACGAAAGTCTATCCTTTCCTCGAGGGGGTCTCTCATGATCTACTGTATCTTCGACATTGATCTGAAAACTTCGATATCTAGCCACATTGGACGATTGGCAGTCAGTCATCGTTGCGTCTCCCCACAGACGGCGCCAAATGTTTAGTCTGCTTGTCCGGCAAGTAAACTAGTTTCCCTTAGATGTTCTTCACTTAGAGACTTGTGCAACAATGTCTGAATCTGGCCAGTCCGATGAGCTTCGTTCCCGAACCTGCAAAAAGGGACCTACGCTGGAGGTTAGGGTTCCTCCGAAGCTTAAGTCAGATATCAGGAGTTTGAAGGAAAAAGTAGAGATAGAGAGAGAAAGTGAGAGAGTAATTCTACATAGTAAGTTTACACTGTTCGCATTGAATAATTTTTCTCCTAATTTCAGGGGTATTTATAGTGTTTGTGATATGACTGCTGCCCTTTTAGGTTGCCCTAGAATAGAGGCACCTGATTGGCTAGGCAATCAAATCATGACACTTGGCAGGTTATGATTGGGGATGGATTATCAACCAATCACCTGCAGCCATTTTAGGGATTTGGGCTCTTACCTTTGGGCCAAAAGCTGAGCCTTTTCCTCCTATCTGAGTATAACCCAATGGTTAAATCATCTTCATTTATCCTCTCTGATAGGACACGTGTATGGTCCTGATGGATCCATGTGTCTCTAGAAGAGTCGTAGATATGTTAGGCTACAAAAACTGCTATGCTTTGAATTACTTGGCCTAATTAATTAACTTGCTAATAATTCTGTTATTTGCATTTTAAATTCTTCTTCATCTCTTTGTGTATTATTAAAGGGTTTTTGAGATATTATACTATTTTGGTCTTTTAATGTAATTTGTATTTCAGTTTTGTCTTTATGCCAATTTGCAAATGGATTTTCATTACATAGTTCTTCTAATTTTATTTTTAAAGGGGTAATTTTATCTCAATATAAAATTCCAATATCTATTATTGCAAAATTGATGTTTTCTTTCTTTGTTTTCATTCTTTGAACCAGAGTTTCTTCTTCTCCCTTTTTACATTATTCCCATTCTTGAGATATTTTTTCTCTATTTTTTACTATTCTAGCTTCAACTTGTGTTTACATGGGGTAAATAATGTAATAAAATCTTTATCTATGCTAATTGGTTTATATTGGTTAGGGAAATTATTTCCTAATTTCATATCTTTTCTTGTTAATTCAAAGCAATATACTCGAGGTATAATTGATATTTTGTTGCAAATTTGTATTTGTACATTAGTTTGATAAAAGGTAATTTTGCTACTATTATTATTTTAACCATTTATCCTGAATGGTGTATCTAATTTCTTCCATTCCGGTAAACAATTTTCTTTTATAATTGTGGTTGTTGCTCCTGTATCTACCATTGGTGTGTAATATGTAATTTTATATCCTCCAAAAATTATTTTATAAGAATATAAGTTAAATTACTCATTGATTATTCTTGTTTTAAATTGAATTTGGTTATAAGTGTACTCAATATAGTCTGATTCTATTTTCCAGGGTTTGACTTTGTTTAAAAATTCTTTTCCTAATATAATTTTGTCACTTAGACTTACTTCATATTCTACATTTATATTTTGTGTTGCAATTTTTGTTGTAATAATTACTTTTCCTTTAAGTTTTAAATTATTGTACATTATTTTGCTAATAATTTATCCATATAGATTGAATTATTTTCCACATTTATATCTATTTGTGCTTTTAAGATTTCTCCTTCAATTTGTATTATAATATAGTAATCTTGTGACCTCAATTGAAAAGGTTGATCATTATCTTTTTGCTCTCTAGATATGGAAAAACTCATTCTTCTTTTTACTATATCTTTAATTTTAATCCTTTATTTATTGGTAATAAAAGTTCTATAAACGGGGTTATTGGTCCTAATTTATTATTAGTATAAACTTGGTGTTGGTTAGTTAGTATGTAAGCATTTTTACATTGTACAGTTATTACCTTAGATCCATTTAGCATCTTTATTCCATCTAGCTTCCAATATAGAACCAATGTCTTTTCTATATTCTTATCAGTTAAGCTTATTGAATAATTTAGTTTAATTATGAGCCTTACCTTTTGGTAAATTAGATTTCCTTTAAGTTCAACTATAATAGCTTTCTCTGTAGGTTCTTTAATTCTATCATTTGCTAATTCTAATTCCAACGGAGTATCTATTCCTTCTTTAATACAAGCTTTTAATATTATATCTGTTGCTGCCAATTCTACAAATCTAAAAGTAATTGGTTTAATTCCTAATGATCAATTAATTTTGTTATTTCCTCGTTTAGCACTTCTTTTGTTATTAATGGAACTTTAATATTACCTTGCACTGGAGTTATATCAATAACGTGTTCTCTATCATCTATCACTAAATATTCGTTCTTATCCTTTCTAAATATTTTCTTGATTAAGTTTCTCTCAAATATATTATTTGTTGACAAAGTAAATCCTTCATACTTTAATTGATTATACTTTTGAAGATAAAAAATAGCTCTTTGGTCTTTACTTTGTGGAGTAATTTCTTCATCGTAATCTACGTCCTGTAATTCTTTATCCATTACTAGTAGTCTGGCATTATATTACTTTTCCCTATTTCATATTCAGGTATATGTAATTCGATAAAGTTAATATTTTTATTTACTTTAGGATTTGTAGCACCTACACTTCTTTGGGTTATTAACACTAGTCTTATATGCACGCGATGCGTGCGAAAACATGTAGATAAAGAAAATAATTACTAATTACATCTAATAAATCAAGGGTTTTTAAATTTTTAATCAGTAAATCAATTAGATATTTTTAAACTTTTTCAAAAATTTAGTTGAGTGGCAAGTAATTGGCTCTGTTGTAGGATTTCTCTTTGTTGTGCCTTTTTTTATTTATTTTTAATTAATTAGGTAGTTACATTTCTTTTCTATTTTTCTTTTTATAGTTTTTTAATTTTTTTGTATCCTACCCCTTATTTGCCATATATAATAGAAATATATTTGGAGTATATACAATTTATAAAGACATCTATAATTCCACCAAGTATTAGAATTACAAATGTCTCACATCATGCACTTAGAGGAGAATGGCCCAAATGCTAATCGAGAAAAACTTATAGCAGATTGAAGAAAAATTAATGGGAATATAAGCGAAATAGGGGATAACGCAACAATTAAGAGCCCACTTGAACTGATCCCACGCAACAATAGATTATGAAGTTGTAGTATACAATTTCTCCCCATTCAAGAAAAATCACCAAATACCTTTCTTTTCTCAATTAATGTTTCTTTCACACTCTTTGTCTTCTCCACATTAAACTCACCTCACACTGTCATGTATCCGCCTCTCTCTCTCCTCCCTTCCATGCTTCACCTCCGCCGTGAATCCCTACCACTACCTTCCCCCACCCAAAAACCCATTTATAGAATTGAAGGAAGAGGAAGGAAAAATTGCAGAAAGAAAAAGAAATTTCGGATTGCAAATGAGGAATGAGTATGAAATCTCTTCATTTTCTTATTTGCATGCGAGTAAACCACGAATCTTTTCTTTCTTGCATTTATTCAGTTTTTTTTTAATTATTAATCCTATAAGAAAAAGGAATACTGAAAAATGCATGATTCCTTTTCGCCATTAATTCATCTCTATCATCTATACCAGTTACCACCCATTTTTACTCTAAATGCGGAGAAGTACAGTTGCATCATTGCATGCAGAAAATTAAACTTAAAATATGGATGCTTTTTTATAATTAACTTTTTAAACACCAATCTTGAAAAATGGGTGATTTTTTCGGCGGTAATTTTTCTCTATGATTTATCCTACCCATTTTCTACGAAGTCTCTTCATTTTTCTTGTTTACATGCAAAAATGCGCGTCATAAAACCTACTAAAAAGATTTTTTTCTATATTTGGGATGCACTGTAATTTTTTGTAATGTTTTTTGTGGAACATTGTGAAATGGCATATCACAACATACTAAGCACACACACCCCCACTCTGAGTGACTCTTGAACTTTTATAGTTTGATGATTGAAATTGTTTTTGGTTCGCAGTTGAATAGTAGTAAGAAAATAATTTGCAATTACACACCAACCTCACTGGTTTGAATCACCTTGCGAGTTGCAAGTGTCTTTTTTGATGCTATTTGCTTGAGGATACTTGCGCGATTATAGTGACAGTCCTGAATAAAACTCACACAAAAGCCACTATCAACTCATATGATTTGTTTGTGTGAGAGAAGTAAGAAATACCTTTTAATTGAATGATGTATTTGTCATCAACTTTGCTTCCTTTGGCTTGTGGATTTCGATGTTTGTGAACAATGCCCTGCATAAAATTCACACCAACAAAATGAATGACGTGTAAGGATTATTTTGAACAAATCACTTTTTTTATGCTATATAATTACCTAGTCTTGGATAAACTATGGTATTCTAATCTGTTTTGCTGCTATTTTGTTGTGATTTTACAGTTAATGAATGGAAGTTTCTGTAGAGAGAGAACGGGAGTAGAGGAAGAAGAAAGAAGAGGAAGAAGTTGGAAGGCAACTGTTGAGATTTTGTGGAACTGCCTTTGGAGTGGATTGGTTTTTGAGTGAATTGCAGTTGTGTTTTTAACCGTGCTTTTCTCCTGCTTTTTTTTTCTCTGAATAACTTTGTTGTAGTTTATTATAGTGGTTGTAATTTGTTTAATTTAGTGAGGGTAAAATAGGGGTTTTTATAATTTGGTGTCCCCCCTCTCTTCCCTTATATAATAGAGATACTGATAAATTTTTCTTCTTATATAATAATTTATGTTCAAACCTTTTATACTTCTTAGGCCTAAACTTTGGTCTTTTATTTCTACGTGTTTTATTTAATCTATAGCATCCAAATTTTGGTGTTTCATATTTTTCACAGCAATCACTTATTTTTGCATGTTTTTTAAAAGCTTTTTGGTTATTAACTTCTGTACAATAGTTTTTATACCAAGTTTGTAAGAAAGATATTTGTTCTCCTAAGGTAACTGATTTATGTTCTTTAGAGTATGCTTCTTGAGCCATATCTATATGAATGGGTAATTTTTCAAAGTATATGAATCGGTTGTTTATATTCCTAATTCATAATAATTCATTTGAAAAGCACAATTGTATCGTTTTAGATCTTCTGGGCACATAGCGCATATTTCCATATTATATAATTGAGATTCACTATATTCTTTCTTAGCTTCTATATATTTTAAATCTGCATTCAAATTTCCAACTTCTCTTCTTATAGCAATTTCATATTTTTTCAACATTTGTGTTGACTCTGTCATTTCATGTCCTTCTATATTAGCACTTCTGATTTCTATTTTTTCTATTGTCCTTATGTGAGTTAACCAGTTTTTAACTATTCCTGTAATAGTTCCTTCAACATAATTAGATGCAATATTAACTGGGATTTTTGCTTCAATTAGTTTTGCATTTATTTTAGCTACCCAATTTTGTATATCTAAATCAACATTTTCTGAACAATCTAAATTTAAGGTTTCTCCTACTTAAATATCTTTTGGTATATAGTTATCTTCTATTTTGCTTTGATACTTCCATATATGTTCATTATTTCTATTGTTTCTACCATAATTTCTTTTTCTAAATATAGGTTTATAGTGTCTACTAGTCTTCATGTAATAATAATCGTCATCTTATGTGAGTACATTAAGATCTTTTTCTTTTTTTGTCATAAATTCAGATTCTGAGTATTTTGAGTAACTAAATTCTTGACTAAATTGGTCTGATTTAAAATCTTCATAGTTTTCTTCTATATTATTGACTTCAAGTCTTTCTACTCCAGTATCTATTGTTTAATTCTAAAGTATTATTCATTATTGTTTCTTCATCTGATGCTTCAATTTCTGATATTTCACTTTTTTCTTTTACATTCAATATAATTTGTTCTTCTATTTTGTCAAATCTGTTTTTATTCTCTATTTTAAACTTTTGTATTTCATCGTTAAAATTATTTTCTACTCTATAAACTTTGTCTAATATTTGTTTAGTATTATGATGTATAATTTGTATTGATTCTTCTATTTTCCTGATTCTTTCATCGTATCTTCTCTCTAATTTATCTAATTTTTTATATGTGTCATTTATTGTTTTGTTTTATTGATTGTTACTTTCTATGTTTTTTATTTCTACAAAATCCCTTTCTTTAGCTAATCTTCTTTCTCTTTCAAATTCATTTTCTAATATCATTCCTTTTCTATCTTTTATTAAATATACTCTTCCTTTCATAATTTCGGCAAATTGTCTATTATGATTTGTTTTATATATTTGAAATGCACCATCATTATATCTTATTATTTCCTCATCAATAATTTTTTCATTTTTATTCATTATTTAAGTTGTTTAATGACTCTCTTATATTCTACCTTTATTCTTTTCCTTAAAAGTAATTCGGGAAATAACTGAGAGTATTCTTTAGATATCTTTTTATCGGTAATCTCATAACCCTGTTCTTCTAATTCTAGTGGAACTTTTGTATTGCTAGACTCAGTTTTGATATCCTTTAATAATTGTATAATTAATAATATATTTGTGTTTATTATCTTTAGATTAATTACTAGATTAACTTCTTGCTCTAATTCACTCATATGTATAACATTGATTTATTTTTCTTATATTCAACATAATCTTTATGTGCTTGACTAGCTATATCTTCCTGTTCTTTTATTTGTATAATTAACATTTTTATCTGGTTATCTAAGTCTTTTAATTTTTCTTCAACATTATTGTACTTTGTTAGTTTTGCTTTTTCTGCTATCATTTCTTTATTCTAGCCATTCTTCTTTTATTTCGATTTCCTAAAATTTTAATATCTGCTTCTAAAATTGTTATCATTATTTTTAATTTTGCTCTTCTTATAGCCTTTTTAATTTGAGATTTAATTGTCATATATATAACGAATTTTGTATATGTTTGAGTTCTATTTTTCTTTTTAAGAGTTTATTTTTCTTAATTTGGGTTTTAGTTATTAATTTGATTAAAGCATCTTTTGTTTCAATATCTTTCCTTCTATGTGCTTCATATAAATAATTGTCATAACCATCTATTTTAGTTTGTAAATTCATGATTCTAAAATCTAAAATAAATTTTCTAATATCTATATTTCTTTTAAGGTTTCTTATTTGTGTTTTCATATACTCAGTGAATCTTGTATTTGGGATTTTCTTATAAACTTTGGTTGAACTCAATCCTTTCATTTAAAATATACCTTGATCTGTTAATAATAGTTCTATCATCCTTCATATAAGTATTACTAATCCGCACTACTACTCTTAAGCTTCAAAGCAAATTGAGTAAGATCACACCTTTTCACCTCACCACATAGGTTTTACGTATTCTGTCCACAACAACCTTCTCATATTCAACGACATAAAAGGACTAATACTACCAGTTGTCTCTTGGTTTAGAAGCTTGAATTTACGAAATCGAGGAGAGTATATTTAAGATAGTACAAGTTCTATATGAAGTTATAGAATTATTATTACGGATCTTAGCATTATTATAAACTAAAGCATTGAATTTATACTTAGTTCATCAGCAAGAATTTTACCTTAGCTTCTTCCATAACTATGGAAGATTATCCTGAAATTAACTTCTCCAAGCTCTGATACCAACTTTGCATGGTTGAGAAAACTATAGAAAAACTACCAAATTTTTTGAAGTGGAGAGAGAGGTAAGATAGAAGATTTTTTGTAATGAACTCCTTAATGATACCTCACCAAGGTTTTTTCTTTGTTATTTATAGGCAAACGATATTACATAGGATGTACAAAGAAAGTTACTTTTAATTTAAGCCATACAGCTGGCTATTTTTATAAGGTTACAACAGATTTTGGCTTATCACATTATATCTTATCCTTATCTTCTATAGTAACTCCACCATCCTTTAGTCGGAGATATCAACTTGTGGGGCCTGGGTTGTCTTGCTAGAGGATTCTTCATTATCTTCCAAGCCTTTAATCATAGGTACAGTTGTTTGCTGATTTTTGCACATCTGGCTTAAGTGTTTATTATTTTGTTGCATCCACTTGCAATATTTCATCAACGTATGTTTTGTCATAATATTATTTGGGATGTATCTTATTTGAGGAGGCTCATCTGGATGTAGAAGACTCCATACCCATGCTTTCATAGTTTCTTCAGCATCATGGCTATATTCCCTACTTTGAGTTAAACTAATGTATATATTTTTTTATGATTAATCCATATAGGCGTAGTAATAGCATGACATAGGGCTTCACAAATAACTTTGGTTTTTATAACTCGCTTTTCACTAAGGATATCTTGTACTTCATCAAAGTTTATCTCGGGTTGGGCCCTTATTTCTTCAGGACCGATGTACGTAGATGTACATCCTATTTTCATAAACCTCATGGTTGGTTTTATTTCTTGATAAGTAACTTCCCCGGTAGCTGTGTAACATCGTACAAAAATTATTTAAGATGTTGTAATTTGTAAATAACTTCTGGTTACCTTGTATAGGTTAGGGATTAAGGATAACTCTTCTCCGGTTAGTGTGTATACGAAATTGAGTAATCCGTAATCATAAGCTGCTTTTATTTACTTTGCATCACAAACTGGTAATGTGATTAACTCGTTTGTTTTTCGAAGTGGATTAGTAACATATCCTCTTTTCACTTCTCCATGTTTATCTTGGATAGTAACTTGGGGAGCTGTGTTTAGTTTATTGGCAATAGTCAGAAAATTTGATATATATTGTCTAACTAAGGGGTTCATTATCTGTTTTGGTCCACGGGTTAATTTGTCTTTAAAGGAGGTAGTATGTGGGACTAAATTGGGGTAATCTTCGTCATTGATAAATGTTTTAGGAGAAGTTTGTATTTGCTAGTTTAGGAAATCTCTTTTTTGAGAAGGGAATCTATAACTTCTTCTTATAATAGCTTTGCCTTTGGCCTGGGATCTTTGGTTAGCACCATTATCTTGTTCTTGATATCTCGGGCCACTGCCATTATCTTTAGAGCTTTATCTACTTCTTTTTCACTAGATCAAGCTCTTCTAATAACTTATTTATCAATAGTTTTTGTTTTTGATTCTCTTGAATCAATTGTTGAACTAACTATGGGGAGATAATCTGCAGAATAATTTTCATTAGCTTTTAATAATTCAACTGTAAACTCATATTGTTTGATATCAGCTGTAATCCTATTTATTTCCTTCCTTGTAATGGAATCTTGTAATTTCTGTGTCAGCCAACACTTAACAATCCTGTTATATGTTCTTAATATAAATTTTTTGTAAACAATATAAGCTTCAAACTTTTTAATACCATATTTAACTGCCTTTTTATTAATATCCCAATTTATTTCATTTGCCTTCAATGTTCTCTTTTATCGTTATTGTATTTGTATTTCAATGCTGCACCATAACCATTATTAATTTCGCTAGCATCAGTTTCTACTATCCACACAAATTCCTTATCTTCATCAGAAAAACTTAATTTTGGTAATCTTCTAACTAGTTCTTTGATTTTTTCCAAATTTTTTGAATCGGTATCAGTCCACCTAAAATCATGATCTTTTTTCAGCTTTTTAGTAAGTGGTTCTGTAAACTGTGATAATTTTGGAACAAATTCTCTGACTTGGTTTACTATTCCTAAGAATTTTTGTAATTCTTTCTTGGCATTAATTTCCCTTTGAAATTCTATGATTTTTTGAGCTATAGGTTCTTGCATTTTTACTCCTGCTTTATCTATTCCGAATCCTAAAAATTATATTTGTGTTTTAAATATTTCCATTTTCTTTTTTACTTAAGACTATTCCACTATTCTTTATTATTTCTATAATTTTGTTCTAAGAATTTATAATGTTCTTCTTGCGTTTTGGAGTATATTAGTATGTCATCAATGTATACTACACAATTTGGTAATTGATTTAGATATTTATCCATAAATGCTTGGAATCGTCCAGGGGCATTTTTATATCCAAATGGTAATACATTCTATTCATAAAATCTATTAGGTACTTTGAATGTTGTTAATTGTTTAGATTCTTCTATTAATTTTAATTGGTGAAAACTATTTTTACAATCAAATTTTGAGAAGTAATTATAACCTTGTATTTGTCTCATTTTTAGTATTTTATTAGGTATTGGATAATTGTATGTAATTGTTTTCTCATTTAGAATTCTATAATCAATAACCGTTCTTGTTTTTCCTTTTTTTGTTCTGAATGGTTGTTAACTATATAAATGCATTATTGCTATGTTTAGAATTACTTGGCCTAATTCCCGCTAATAATTCTGTTATATGCGTTTTAAATTCTTTTTCATCTCTTTGTGCATTATTAAAGGGTTTTTGAGATATTATACTATTTTGATCTTTTCATGTAATTTGTATTTCCGTTTTGTGTTTGTGCCAATTTGCTAATGGATTTTCATTACATAGTTCTTCTAATTTTATTTTTAAAGGGGTAATTTTATCTAAATATAAAATTCCAATATCTATTATTGCAAAATTCATGTTTTCTTTCTTTGTTTTCATTCTTTATGCCAGTTTTTCTTCTTCTCCCTTTTTACATTTTTCCCATTCTTGAGATATTCTTTCTCTATTTTTTACTATTCTAGCTTTCAACTTGTGTTTACATGGGGTAAATAATGTAAGAAAATCTTTATCTATGCTAATTGGTTTATATTGGTTAAGGAAATTATTTCCTAATATCATTTCTTTTCCTGTTAATTCAAAGCAATATACTCGAGGTATAATTAATATTTTGTTCCAAATTTGTATTTGTACATTAGTTTGATAAAGGGTAATTCTGCTACTATTATTATTAAAACCATTTATCCTGAATGGTGTATCTAATTTCTTCCATTCTAGTAAATAATTTTCTTTCATAATTGTGGTTTCTGCTCCTGTATCTACTATCGGTGTGTAGTATCTACTTTTATATCCTTCAAAAATTATTTTAATAAGAATATAAGTTAAATTGCTCATTGATTATTTTTGTTTTGAATTGGATTTGGTTATAAGTGTACTCAAAATAGTCTGATTCTATTTTCCAGGGTTTGACTATGTTTAAAAATTATATTCCTAATATAATTTTGTCACTTAGACTTACTTCATATTCTACATTTATATTTTGTGTTGTAATTTTTGTTGTAATAATTAATCTTCCTTTAAGTTTTAAATTATTGTACATTAATTTGTCTAATAATTTATCCATATAGATTGAATTATTTTCCACATTTATATCTATTTGTGCTTTTAAGTTTTCTCTTTCGATTTGTATTATAATATAGTAATCTTGTGACCTCAATTGAATAGGTTGATCATTAACTTTTTGTTCTCTAGATCTGGAAAAACTCATTCTTCTTTTTATTATATCTAGTTCTCCATAGCTAGGTTTAGAGTATAATTTTTATCCTTTATCCATTGGTAATAAAAGCTCCATGAATGGGGTATGTAAGCATTTTTACATTGTACTGTCATTACTTTAGATCCATTTAGCAAATTTATTCCATGTAGTTTTCACTACAGAACCAAAGCCTTTTCTATATTCCTATCAGTTAAGCTTGTTGAATAATTTGGTTTAATTATGAACCTTACCTTTTGGTAAATTAAATTTCCTTTAAGTTCAACTCTAATAGCGTTCTCTATAGGTTCTTTAATTCAATCGTCTGCTAATTCCAATTCCAACGGAGTATCTATCCCTTCTTTAAAACATGCTTTTATAATTATTTATGTCGCTTTCAATTCTACAAATCTAAAAGTAATTGGTTTACTTTCTATGATTTGTTAATTTTTGTTATTTCCTCGTTTAGCACTTATTTTGTTATAAATAGAACTTTAGTTTTACCTTGCACTTGAGTTACATCAATAACGTGTTCTCTATCAGCTTTCACTAAATATTCGTTCTTATCCTTTCTAAATATTTTCTTGATTAAGTTTCTCTCAAATGTCTTATTTGTTGACAAAGTAAATCCTTCATACTTTAATTGATTATACTTTTGAAGATAAAAAATAGCTCTTTGGTCTTTACTTTGTGGAGTAATTTCTTCATCGTAATCTACTTCTTGTAATTCTTTATCCATCACTAGTAGTCTCAACGTTATCTTCTTCGCTAATTATTATTTTTCTTCACTTTATGTTTCATATTCTAGAACATATATCTCTTCTTCTGGCGGTATATTATTTTTCCTATATCATATTCAACTATATGTAATTTAATAAAGTTGATAATTTATTTACTTTAGGATTTTTTTTTTTTACATTCTCTTGCTATATGACCTTTTAATCCACAATTGTAGCACCTACACTTCTTTGGGTTACTAACATACTGATATATTTTTCTTCTTATATAATAATTTCTGTTTGATTTCTTCTTGTGTCTTTATTTTCCATATGGTTTAAACTTTTTATACTTCTTAGGCCTAAACTTTGGTCTTTTATTTCTACCTTTTTTGTGTAATCTATAACATCTAAATTTTGATGTTTCATATCTTTCACAGCAATCACTTATTTTAGCTTGTTTTTTAAAAGGTTTTTGGTTATTAACTTCTGTACAATAGTTTTTATACCAAGTTTGTAAGAAAGATATTTGTTCTCCTAAGGTACCTGATTTAGGTTCTTTTGAGTATGCTTCTTTAACCATAGTATTTATAGGAATGGGTACTTTTTGAAAATATCATTTTCAAAATATAGCTAATTGTTCAGTTGTTTATGTTCCTAATTCATAATAATTCATTTGGAAAGTACAATTGTATATTTTTAGATCTTCTGGGCACTGAGCATATTTCCATATTATATAATTGAGATTTACTATATTCTTTGTTAGCTTCTATATGTTTTAAATCTGCATTTAAATTTCCAAATTCTCTTCTTATAGCAATTTCATATTTTTTCAACATTTGTGTTGACTCTGTCATTTCATGTCCTTCTATCTTAGTACTTCTTCTTTCTGTTTTGTCTATTGTTCCTATGTGGGTTAACCATTTTTTAACTAATCCTGTGATATTTCCTTCAATATAATTAGATGCAATATTAACTGGGATTTTTGCTTCAATTAATTTTGCATTTATTTTAGCTACCCAATTTTGTATATCTAAATCAACATTTTCTGAACAATCTAAATTTAAGGTCTCTCCTACTTGATATCTTTTGGTACATAGTTATCTTCTATTTTGCTTCGATACTTCCGTATATGTTCATTATTTCTATTGTTACTACCATAATTTCTTTTTCTTAATATTGGTATATAGTGTCTACTAGTCTTCATGTAATAATAATCATCATCTTCCGTGAGTACATTAAGACCTTGTTCTTTTTCTGTCACAAATTCAGATTCTGAATATTATGAGTAACTAAATTCTTGACTAGATTGGTCCGATTTAAAATCTTCATAGTTTCTTCTATATTATTGACTTCAAGTCTTTCTACTACAGTATCTATTGTTTCTATAGTATTATTCATTATTGTTTCGTCATCTGATTCTTGAATTTCTGATATTTCACTTTTTTCTTTTACATTCAATATAAGTTGTTCTTCTATTTTGTCAAATATGTTATTATACTCTATTTTAAAATTTTGTATTTCATCGTTAAAATTATTTTCTACTCTATAAACTTTGTCTAATATTTGTTTAGTATTATGATGTATAATTTTTATTGATTCTTCTAATTTCCTGATTCTTTCATCATATCTTCCCTCTAATTTATCTAATTTTTTATATATGTCATTGATTGTTTTGTTTTCTTGATTGTTACTTTCTAATGTTTGTTATCTCTACAAAGTCCCTTTCTTTTGCTAATCTTCTTTCTATTTCAAATTCATTTTCTAATATCATTTATTTTTTATCTTTTATTAAATATAATGTTCCTTTCATAATTTCTGCCAATTGTCTATTATGATTTGTTTTATATATTTGAAATGGACCATCATTATATCTTATTATTTTTTCATCAATAATCTTTTTGTCTTTATTCATTGTTCTAGTTGTTTAATGACTCACTTATATTCTACTTCTATTCTTTTCTTTAAAAGTAATTCGGGAAATAATTGCGAGTATTCTTTAAATATCTTTTTATCGATAATCTCATAACCTATTCTTCTAATTCTAGTGGAACTTCTGCATTGCTAGACTCAGTTTTGCTATCCTTTAATAATTGTATAATTAATAATATAATTAAATTACCATTCCAGCAGGTTACCGGTCTCACGGTGTATTATGAGCGGATTGGGATAAAAGGTTGGATTATTGAATAATAATCAAAAGGTTGGATTATTTTGAGCGAACCGCCCAAAAGTTGGATTATTAGAATCAATTTTTCCTTGTATTTATTATCTTTAGGTTATTTACTAGATGACCATCTTACTCTAATTCACTAATATGTATAAGATTGATTTAATAATAGCTTTATCATCCTTCGTATAAGTATTACTAATCCGCCCTTCAACTCTTAAGCTTAAAAGCAAATTAAGTAAGATCACACCTTTTCACCTCACCACATAGGTTTTACGTATTATGTCCACAACAGTCTTCTCATACTCAACGGCATAAAAGGACTACTACTACCAGTTGTCTCTTGGTTTAAAAGCATGATTTTCCTAAATCAAGGAGAGCATATTTAAGATAGTACAAGTCCTATATGAAGTTATAGAATTATTATTACGGATCTTAGCATTATTATAAACTAAAGGATTGAATTTATACCTAGTTCATACGAAAGAATTTTACCTTAGCTTCTTCCATAATTACGAAAGATTATCCTGATATGAAAATAACTTCTCCAAGCTCTGATACTAACATTAACCTACTGAGAAGAACTATAGAAAAACTACCAAAGTATTTTTGAAGTAGAGAGAGAGAGGTAAGAGAGAAGATTTTTTGTAATGAACTCCTTGATGATACCTCATAAAGGTTTTATATTTGTTATTTTATAGGCAAACGATATTACATAGGACGTACATAAAAAGTTACTTTTAATTTAAGCCATACATCTGGCTATTTTTCTAAGGTTACAATAGATTTTGGCTTATCAACTTATCTCTTATTCTTATCTTCTATAGTAACTCCACCATCCTTTAGTCGGTTATATCAACTTGTGGGGCCTGGGTTGTACTGCTAGAGGATCCTTCCTTATCTTCCAAGTCATCAATCATAGGTACAACTGTCTGATGATTTTTGCACATCTGGCATAAGTGTTTATTATTTTGTTGCATGCATTTGCAATATTTTCTTCAATGTATCTTTTATCATAAAATTGTTTTGGGATGTATCTTGTTTGAGGAGGCTCATCTGGATGTAGGAGACTCCATACCCATGCTTTCATAGTTTCTTCAGCATCATGGCTATATTCCCTACTTTGAGTTATAACTAATGTATTTTATTTCTTTATGATTACTCGATATAGGCGTAGTAATAGCATGACATAGGGCTTCACAAATAACTTTGATTTTTATAGCTCGTTTTTCACTAAGGATATCTTGTACTTCATTAAAGTTTATGTCGATCTGGGTCTTTATTTCTTCAGGAGTGATGCACACATATGTACATCCTATTTTCACAAACCTCATGGTTGGTTTTATCTCTTTATAAGTAACTTCCCCGGTAGTTGTGTAACACCGTACAAAAATCATTTTCGATTTTGTAATCTGTAAATAACTTATGGTTACCATGTATAGGCTAGGGATTAAGGATATCTCCTCCGATTAGTGTGTATACGGAATTAAGTAATCCGTAATCTTAAGCTGTTTTTATTAACTTTGCATTACAACCTGGTAATGCGATTAACTCGTTCGTTTTTCGAAGAGGATTAGTAACAGATCCACTTTTTATTTATCCATGTTAATAATAGTTTGTATTTATTATCTTTAGGTTATTTACTAGATTACCTTCTTGCTCTAATTCACTCATATGTATAAGATTGATTTATTTTTCTTATATTCATTATAATCTTTATGTGCTTTACTAGCTATATCTTCCTATTGTTTTATATGTATATTTAACATTTCTATCTGGTTGTCTATGTCTTTTAATTTTTCTTCAACATTATTGTCCTTTAATTTGTTAATTTTGCTTTTTCTGCTATAATTTCTTTATTTATTCTAGCCATTCTTCTTTTATTTCGGTTTCCTAAGTTTTTAATATCTGCTTCTAAAATTGTTATCATTATCTTTAATCCTGCTCTTCTTATAGCCTTCTTAATTTGCGATTTTATTGTCATATATATAACGAATTTTGTACATGATTGAGTTGTATTTTTCTTTTTAAGAGTTTATTTTCTTAATTTGGGTTTTAGTTATTAATATGATTAAAGCATCTTTTGTTTCAATATCTTTCCTTTTATGTGGTTCATATAAATAATTGTCATAACCAACTATTTTTGTTTGTAAATTCATGATTCTAAAATCTAAAATAAATTTTCTAATACCTATATTTCTTTTAACATTTCTTATTTGTGTTTTCATATACGCAATGAATCTTGTATATGAGATTTTCTTATAAACTTTGGTTGAACTCAATCCCTTCATTTATAATATGCCTTAATCTATTAAAAATAGTTCTATCATCCTTCATATAAGTATTACTAATCCGCCCTTCAACTCTTAAGCTTAAAAGCAAATTAATTAAGATCACACCTTTTCACCTCACCACATAGGTTTTACGTATTCTGTCCACAACAACCTTCTCATATTCAACGACATAAAAGGACTATTACTACTTGTTGTCTCTTTGTTTTAAAGCATGATTTTACAAAATCGAAGAGAGCATATTTAAGATAGTACAAGTCCTATATGAAGTTATAGAATTATTATTACGGATCTTAGCATTATTATAAACTAAAGGATTGAAATTATAATTAGTTCATAAGAAAGAATTTGTCCTTAGCTTCTTCCATAACTATGGAAGATTATCCTGAAATTAACTTCTCCAAGCTCTGATACCAACGTTGCATGGTTGAGAAAACTATAGAAAAACTACCAAAATTTTTGAAGTAGCAGATAGAGAGGTAAGAGAGAAGATTTTTTGTAATGAACTCCTTGATGATATCTCACCAAGGTTTTTTCTTTGTTATTTATAGGCAAACGATATTACATAGGACGTACATAAAAAGGTACTTTTAATTTAAGCCATACAGCTGCCTATTTTTCTAAGGTTACACTAGTGGAAAAAAGCCCATCTGATGCGGTCAAAACCGAGCTTACTGATCCGGTTTTGGTCCGCATCAGATAGGCTCGCAGCAGATCCAAAATATTTACTGATTTGGTCCATAACCGGATCAGTAAATTATTTACTGATGCGATTTGTTGTAAAAACCGCATCAGATTCACAACAAAAGACTAAAAAGTAACCTAGCCTTTCAAAAAAAAAAGTTAATAACATACAACAACAAAATAATGAAACATGTTACAATATAGTATTTATTATTTCCAGACAAATAAGGAAAACAAAATTTCCAAATTTTCATACCAACCGTACAAACAAATAACAAAAAAATAAATTTCCAGAATTTCGCACCAACAATACAAATATATAACGAAAATAAAATTTCCAGATTTGGTACTAATAATACAAGCAATTTTCGTATCAATAATACAAACAAATTTCGCACCAATAATACAAAAATGTCACTAAATAAAAAAAACGAATATATACACAATCAGATCCAAAGATTGCAAAAAGAAAAAAATTGCTTGAAAACGAAAAAAATTGTAATCTAGATCCAAAGATTAATCAAAATAAAAATTAAAACCCGAAATCCTAAATCTATGGCTAAAAACCTCTACCAGTTGATGAGGGTGGGAACTTCGTCGTTGTTTCGCCAGTTGATGAGGGTCGCTTCTCCGGTTGATGACATCTGGTCAGCGAAGTGTCGCGGAAGAGGGAGACGAACAGAGTCAGCGAATTGTCGCGGAAGAGGGAGACGAACAGATCTAGAGGGAGACGAACAGAGGGAGAGGGTGGTGGCGAGAGTATGAGAGAAGGTTGGTGCGTGAGTATGAGGGAGGTGTTTTAGAAGAGGGAGAGAAGGGCAGGGAGGTGGGAAACGATGAGAGGAAGGAGGAGTTCGAAACTGGCAGGAGGGAAGAGGTGAGTGAGGGATTTAGGGTTAAGTAAAATGAGAGGTTTAGAGAGAAAGGTTGGACTCTCATCTTAATCACATATACGTAGTACGCTGGACCAAGGGGAAAACATTGGGCCTTCAACTTTTTGGGTCAAAAAAACTAACGGAAAATCTGATCCGGTCTCGTGAACCGGATCAGATTTTAGAAAACCGCAGCAGTTTCTACAATCTGATTCGGTTCACCAAAGGACCAGATCAGATTTTCCGCCCAGCTTTCCCTCCTATTTTTTTACTGATTTTCGGATGCGGTTTTGTAAAAATCGAATCTGTTACTAAGTGACAGATAAGGTTTTTTCCACTAGTGTTACAACAGATTTTGGCTTATCACCTTATCTCTTATCCTTATCTTCTATAGTAACTCCACCATCCTTCAGTCGGTTATATCAGCTTGTGGGGCTTGGGTTTTACTGCTAGAGGATTCTTCCTTATCTTCCAAGTCTTCAATCATAGGTACAACTGTCGGCTGATTTTTGCACATTTGGCATAAGTGTTTTATTATTTTGTTGCATCCACTTGCCATATTTCTCAACGTATCTTTTGTCATAAAATTTTTTGGGATGTATCTTGTTTGAGGAGGCTCATCTGGATGTAGAAGACTCCATACCCATGCTTTCATAGTTTCTTCAGCATCATGGCTATATTCCCTACTTAGATTTATAACTAATGTATTTATTTCTTTATGATTAATCCATATAGGCGTAGTAATAGCATGACATAGGGCTTCACAAATAACTTTAATGTTTATAGCTCATTTTTCACTAAGGATATCTTGTACTTCATTAAGTTTATCTCGGGCTGGGCCTTTATTTCTTCAGGAATGACGTACGCAGATGTACATCCTATTTTCACAAACCTCATGGGTGGTTTTATCTCTTGATAAGTAACTACCCCTGTAGCTGTGTAACACCGTACATAAATCATTTTAGATTTTGTAATCTGTAAATAACTTCTGGTTACCTTGTATAGGCTTGGGATCAAGGATAACTCTTCAATAATTAGTGTGTATACGGAATTGAGTAATCCGTAATCATAAGCTGCTTTTATTAACTTTGCATTACAACCTAGTAATGCGATTAATTCGTTTGTTTTTCGAAGAGGATTAGTTAAAAACTAGTTAACTCACATAGGAACAATAGATAAACAGAAAAAATCGATCATTTGGAAATAAACCAATTACTTTTAGTTTTGTAGAATTGGAAACAACAGAGATAATAATAAAAGCATGTTTTAAAGAAGGAATAGATACTCTATTGGAATTAGAATTAGCAGATGATAGAATTAAAGAGCCAATAAAGAATGCTATTATAGCTGAACTTAAAGGAAATCTAATTAAACCAAATTGTTCAATAAGCTTAACTGATAAGAATATAGAAAAGGCATGGGTTCTTTATTTGAAGCTAGATAAAATAAAGATGCTAAATGGATCTAAAGTAATGACAGTACAATGTAAAATGCTTACATACTAACTAACCAACACCAAGTTTATACTAAAAAGTAAATTAGGACCAATAACTATAGATACCCCATTTATAGAACTTTGATTACCAATGGATAAAGGATTAAAATTATACTCTACACCTAGCTATGGAGAACTAGATATAGTAAAAAGAAGAATGAGTTTTTCCAGATCTAGAGAACAAAAAGATAATGATCAACCTATTCAATTGAGGTCACAAGAGTACTATATTATATTACAAATTGAAGGAGAAAACTTAAAAGCACAAATAGATATAAATATGGAAAATAATTCAATCTTTATAGATAAATTGTTAGATAAAATAATGTACAATAACTTAAAACTTAAAGGAATAGTAATTATTACAACAAAAATTGCAACACAAAATATAAATATTGAATATGAAGTAAGCCTAAGTGACAAAATTATATTAGGAAAAGAATTTTTAAACAATGTCAAACCCTGGAAAATAGAATCAGACTATTTTGAGTACACTTATAACTAAATTCAATTTAAAACGAGAATAATCAATGAGTAATTTAAAGTATATTCTTATTAAAATAATTTTTGAAGGATATAGAAGGAGATACTACACACCGATGGTAGATACAGGAGCAACAACTACAATTATGAAAGAAAATTGTTTACCAGAATGGAAGAAATTAGATACAGCATTCAGGATAAATGGTTTTAATAATAATAGTAGCAGAATTACCCTTTATCAAACTAATGTCAAATACAAATTTGGAACAAAATATTAATTATACCTAGAGTATATTGCTTTGAATTAACAGGAAAAGATATGATATTAGGAAATAATTTCCTTAACCAAAATAAACCAATTAGCATAGATAAAGATTTTCTTACATTATTTACCCCATACATGTAAACACAAGTTGAAAGCTAAAATAGTAAAAAAATAGAGAAAGAATATCCCAAGAATGGGAAAAATGTAAAAAGGGAGAAGAAGAACAATTAGTTCAAAGAATGAAAACAAAGAAAGAAAACATCAAAATTGCAATAATAGATATTGGGATATTATATTTAGATAAAATTACCCCTTTAAAAATAAAATTAGAGGAACTATGTAATGAAAATCCATTAGCAAATTGGCATAAACACAAAACTGAAATTCAAATTATATTAAAAGATCAAAATAGTATAATATCTCAAAAACCCTTTAATAATACACAAAGAGATGAAGAAGAATTTAAAATGCATATAACAGAATTATTAGCCGAAAAATTAATTAGGCCAAGTAATTCTAAACATAGCAGTAGTGCATTTATAGTTAACAACCATTCAGAACAAAAAAGAGGAAAAACAAAAATGGATTTTGACTATAGAATTCTAAATGAGAAAACAATTACATACAATTATCCCATGCCTAATAAAATACTAAAAATGAGACAAATACAAGGTTATAATTACTTCTCGAAGTTTGATTGTATAATTGGTTTTCACCAATTAAAATTAACTGAAGATTCTAAACAATTAACAGCATTCAAAGTACCTAATAGATTCTATGAATGGAACGTATTACCATTTGGATATAAAAATGCCCCTGGAAGATTCCAAGCATTTATGGATAAATATTTAAATCAATTACCAAATTGTGTGGTATATATTGATGATATACTAATATTATAAATTATTTGAACAATTAATAGAAATAATAAAAAATAGTGGAATGGTCTTCAGTAAAAAGAAAATGGAAATATTTAAAACACAAATAGAATTTTTTGGATTCGAAATAGATATAGCAGGAGTAAAGATGCAAGAACATATAGCTCAAAAAATCATAGAATTTTCAAAGAGAAATTAATACCAAGAAAGAATTACAAAAATGCTTAAACCAAGTCAGAGAATTTGTTCCAAAATTATCACAATTTACGGAACCACTTACTAAAAAGCTGAAAAAAGATCATGATTTTAGGTGGACTAATACCGATTGAAAAAATCTGGAAAAAATCAAAGAACTAGTGAGAAGATTACCAAAATTAAGTTTCCCCATGAAGATAAGGAATTTGTGTGGATAGTAGAAACTGATGCTAGCGAAATTAATAATGGTTATGGTGCAGTATTGAAATACATATACAATAATGAAAAAAGAGAATATATATATATGTAGATACCATTCAGGAACATTCAAGGAAATGAAACAAATTGAGATATTAATAAAAAAAACTAAAAGCAGTTAAATATGGTATTAGAAAGTTTGAACCATATATTGTTTACAAAAAATTATATTAAGAACCGATAACAGGACTGTTAAGTGTTGGCTTACACAGAATTTACAAGATTCCATTACAAGGAAGGAAATAAATAGGATTATAGTTGATATCAAACAATATGAGTTTACAGTTGAATTATTAAAAACTAATGAAAATTATTATGCAGATTATCTCTCTAAAGTTAGTTCAACAATTGATTCAAGAGAATCAGGAACAAAAACTATTGATAAATAAGTTATCACAAGAGTTTGATCTAGTGAAATGTAGTAGAGAAAGCTCGAAAGATAATGACAATGGCCAGAGCTATCAAGAACAAGATATGTGCTAACCAAAGATCTCAGGCCAAAGGCAAAGCTATTATAAGAAGAAGTTATAGATTCCCTTCTCAAAAAAGAGATTTCCTAAACTACCAAATACAGACTTCTGCCAAAAAATTTTTCAATGACGAAGATTACCCCAGCTTAGTCCCAGATACTACTTCTTTTAAAGGCAAATTAACCCTTGGAACAAAACAGACAATGAACCCCTTAGTTAAACAGTATATATCAAATTTCCTGACAATTGCCAACAAACTAAACACAGCTCCGCAAGTTACTATCCAAGATAAACATGGAGAAATAGAAAGAGGATATGTTACTAATCCTGTTCGAAAAACAAATGAGTTAATCGCATTACCAGGTTGTAATACAAAGTTAATAAAAGCAGCTTATGATTACGGATTACTCAATTCCATATACACGCTAACCGGAGAAGAGTTATCCTTTAGTCCCTAGCCTATACAAGGTAACCAAAAATTATATATACAGATTACAAAATCCAAAATGATTTTTGTACGGTGTTACACAACTACAGGGGAAGTTACTTATCAAGAGATAAAACCAGCCATGAGGTTTGTGAAAATAGGATGTACATCTGCGTACATCATTCCTGAAGAAATAAAGGCGCAGCCATAGATAAACTTTAATGAAGTACAAGAAATCCTTAGTGAAAAACGAGCTATAAAAATCAAAGTTATTTGTGATGCCCAATGTCATGCTATTACTACGCCTATCTGGATTAATCATAAAGAAATAAATACATTAGTTATAACTCAAAGTAGGGAATATAGCCATGATGCTGAAGAAACTATGAAAGCATGGGTATGGAGTCTCCTACATCCAGATGAGCCTCCTCAAACAAGATACATCCCAAACAATTTTATGACAAAAGATACGTTGAAGAAATATTGCAAGTGGATGCAACAAAATAATAAACACTTATGCCAGATGTGCAAAAATCAACAGACAGCTGTGCCTATGGTTGAAGACTTGGAAGATAAGGAAGAATCCTCTAGCAGTACAACCCAGGCTCCACAAGTTGGTATAACCGATTGAAGGATGGTGGAGTTACTATAAAAGATAAGGATAAGAGATAAGGTGATAAGCGAAAATCTGTTGCAACCTTAGAAAAATAGCCAGCTATGTGGCTTAAATTAAAAGTAACTTTTTATGTACGTACTATGTAATATCGTTTGCCTATAAATAACAAAGAAAAACCTTGGTGAGGGATCATCAAGGAGCTTACTAAAAAAAAATTCTCTCTTACCTCTCTCTAGTTCAAATATTCTTGCAGTTTTTCTATAGTTTTCTCAACCAAGCAAAGTTAGGAAATACACCAAAAAAGGGTATAGCCATTTTTTTACCTTAGCTTCTTCTATAACTAATATTTTTAGATTATGAACAATCTAAATTTATGGTTATTTATAAATAATAATAACTAAAATTTGTAATAATTCCAAATTACAAACTATTTATAAATTCTCTTATTGATTATAAGTACTTTGTAATATCGTTTGCCTATAAATAACAAAGAAAAAACCTTGGTGAGATATCAGAGCTTCACACCGTATATTAGTATGTCCTGGTAATAAAAATGGTATCAGAGCTTCGAGAAGTGAATTTCAGGATAATCCTCCGTAGTTATGGAAGAAACTAAGGTAAAATTATGTTATGCCAGAATATAGTCAAAATGTACCGAAAAAACAGTCTCAAAAAGCTGCCTCATGAAGGTGGACATATAGAAGGCTTATGATAATGTAAGCTGGGAATTCCTGGAAGACATGTTGAAAGCTTTGGGGTTTCCTGATAAATTTTGTAAGCTCATTATGTTTGTGTGACCAGTCCAATTTTCACACTGATGTTAAATGGCTCCACTATTGGTTTCTTCCTATCAAAAAGGGGTTTGAGATAAGGAGACCCCATGTCTCCCTTCCTTTTTATCCTGTGTATAGAGTATTTCACTAGGATAATGTCCTTCATTAGCAAGCAAGATGGGTTCAAATTTCATCCTAGGTGTAAAACTTTAGGTCTCAATCACCTTTGTTTTGCTGATGATCTAAGCCTATTTTGCAAAGGTGATATTCAGTCTGTTAGTATGATTGTTCAAGGATTATAGCTTTTACATGCTTCAACTGGGCTCAAGGCTAATCCTACAAAGTCTACTATGTATAGTTGTGGCTTGAATGAAACAGATAATAATGAGTTGATTAGCAGATCTGGCTTGCAGCTTGGCTCCTTACCTTTTAGGTACTAATTAGGAGTGCCTATTAGCACTAGGAAGCTTTTAATTGCTGAATGTGAAAAGCTCACTGAGAATATGGTGGGAGGAATTAAACTTAAAGTTCTAGACATATTTCATTTGCAGGCAGAAGACAGTTGGTGAGCTCTGTCTTACTCGATATTTGTGGATACTGGTTACAAATTTTCATACTTCCTGCTGCTGTAATTAAACAAATCAATTCCATATGCAGAGCTTTTTTGTGGAGTGGTCAATGTTACAGTAGTAGGCCTGGTTATGTTAGTTGGGAAGAGGTTTGCATTCCTAAAGCAAATGGAGGCCTTGGGTTCAGACATTTAGCTATCTAGAACAATGCTATTATGGGAAAGCAAGCTTGGAGCATTGCTATGAAGGAAGATAACCTGTGGGTTAGGTGGATTCACACCAGAGATATCAAGCAAAATGATTGGAAGACATATCAAGCTCCTTAGACTGCTAGCTGGGTAGTGAAATTTATTTGTAAAGCTAGAGACTACATAAGTGCCAAATGTGGTTATAACTAGTTAATCACACAAAAGTATAGTACTACTGACATTTACAAGAGGTTATAGGATAATGATGAAAGACAACACGAGCCTAAAGCTCTCTGGGGCAACTACAATGTTCCAAAGCATAGTTTCATTGGCTGGTTAGCTTGGAAACACATACTACAGACCAGTGAGAGGCTTGCTGCAATTGGCATCTGCAATACCTCTCAGCGTGCTTTGTGTAAGGTGAGTCAAGAAGATCATTCTGATCTATTTTTTGGTTGTCCTTACAGTAAACAATGTTGGCAGATGATAAAAAGATGGTTGGGTATTCAAATGACATCCCAACATCTATTACCTAGTTTAAGGTGGATGAATAGGAGATTTCAAGGAAGCAAATTGAAGAAGAAGGTTGTAATTGTTGTTGTTATGACTGCTATATATTTCATCTGCAAGGAGAGGAATAATGCTATTTGAAACTCTCAGATACGTAGAGTAGATAAGATTGTGCAAGGTGTTAAATGTAGTGTTAAAATAAGAATTGTAGCAAAAATACCAAAGAAAGCTAAAGAACATGATGTATAGCGGTTTAGGAGCTTGTAATTTTTCTGGTTGTATAGTTTGTCTTCTCTTCCTTGTGTTTGAGTGGGCCAACCTAGTTGGGTTGTTCAACACTATGGAATTTGTTAGGTTGTAAATGGGTTTTGTGGAAATATATTCTTTCTTTCTTAGCAAAAAAAAAAAAAAAAAAAACAAACAGGACTGTTAAGTGTTGGCAGACACATAAATTACAAGATTCCATTACAAGGAAGGAAATACTTAGGATTATAGCTGATATCAAACAATATGAGTTTACAATTGAATTATTATAAAACTAATGAAAATTGTTATGCAGATTATCTCTCCAGAGTTAGTTCAACAATTGATTCAAGAGAATCAAGAACAAAAACTATTGATAAATAAGTTATTAGAAGAGCTTGATCTAGTGAAAAGAAGTAGCTACCGGGGATGTGACTTATCAAGAGATAAAACCAGCAATGAGGTTTGTGAACATACCTCAGATACATCTGCTTACATCATTCCTGAAGAAATAAAGGCCCAGACCGAGATAAACTTTAATGAAGTACAAGATATCCTTAATTAAAAACGAGCATAAAAATCAAACTACTTGTGAAGCCCTATGTCATGCTATTACTACGCCTATGTGGATTAATCATAAAGAAATAAAATACATTAGTTATAACTCAAAGTAGGGAATATAGCCATGATGCTGAAGAAACTATGAAAGCATGGGTATGAAGTCTCCTACATCCAGATGAGCCTCCTCAAACAAGATACATCCCAAACAATTTTATGACAAAAGATACGTTGAAGAAATATTGCAAGTGGATGCAACAAAATAATAAATACTTATGCTTGATGTGCAAAAATCAGCAGACAGCTGTACCTATGATTGAAGACTTGGAAGATAAGGAAGAATCCTCTAGCAGTACAACCCAGGCCCCACAATTCGAGATAACCAACTAAAGGATGGTGGATTTACTATAGAAGATAAGGATAAGAGATAAGGTGATAAGCCAAAATCAGTTGTAACTTAGAAAAATAGCCAGCTGTATGGCTTAAATTAAAAGTAACTTTTTATGTACGTCCTATGTAATATCGTTTGCCTATAAATAACAAAGCAAAAAACCTTGGTGAGGTATCATCAAGGAGTTCATTACAAAAAATCTTCTCTCTTACCTCTCTCTCAACTTCAAAAATTTTGGTAGTTTTTCTATAATTTTGTATGTGTTTATGATTATAGTTTATAATTATTTATATATGTCATTTATTGTTTTGTTTTCTGGATTGTTACTTTCTATGTTTGTTATCTCTACTAAGTCCCTTTCTTTAGCTAATCTTCTTTCTCTTTCAAATTCATTTTATAATATCATTTCTTTTCTATCTTTTATTAAATATAATAATCCCTTCATAATTTCAGCAAATTGTCTATTATGATTTATTTTATATATTTGAAATGGACCATCATTATATCTTATTATTTGCTCATCAATAATCTTTTCGTCTTTATTATTATTCTAGTTGTTTAATGACTCTCTTATATTCTACTTCTATTCTTTTCTTTAAAAGTAATCCGGGAAATACCTGAGAGTATTCTTTAAATATCTTTTTTATCGATAATCTCATAACCCTGTCCTTCTAATTCTAGTGGAACTTTTGTATTACTAGACTCAGTCTTGCTATCCTTTAATAATTGTATAATTAATAATATGTTTGTCTTTATTATCTTTAGGTTATTTACTAGATTACCTTATTACTCTAATTCACTCATATGTATAAGACTCATTTATTTTTCTTATATTCATTATAATCTTTATGTGCTTTACTAGCTATATCTTCCTGTTCTTTTGTTTGTATATTTAAGATTTCTATCTGGTTGTCTAAGTCCTTTAATTTTTCTTCAACATTATTGTCCTTTGTTAGTTTTGCTTTTTCTGCTATCATTTCTTTAATTATTGATGAAGAAATAATAAGATATAATGATGGTCCATTTCAAATATGTAAAACAAATCATAATAGACAATTTGCAGAAATTATGAAAGGAAGATTATATTTAATAAAAGATAAAAAAGGAATGATATTAGAAAATGAATTTGAAAGAGAAAGAAGATTAGCTAAAGAAAGGGATTTAGTAGAAATAACAAACATAGAAAGTAACAATCGAGAAAACAAAACAATAAATGACATATATAAAAAATTAGATAAATTCATAGAGAAGATATGATGAAAGAATCAGGAAGATAGAAGAATCAATAAAAAATATACATCATAATACTAAACAAATATTATACAAAGTTTATAGAGTAGAAAATAATTTTAACGATGAAATACAGGAGTTTAAAATAGAGTAGAATAACAGGTTTGACAAAATAGAAGAACAACTTATATTGAATGTAAAAGAAAAAAGTTAAATGTCAGAAATTCAAGAATCAGATGACGAAACAATAATGAATAATACTATAGAAACAATAGATATTGTGGTAGAAAGACTTGAAGTCAATAATATAGAAGAAAACAATGAAGATTTTAATTCAGACCAATATAGTTAAGAATTTAGTCACTCAAAATGTTCAGAATCTTTTATGACAGAAAAAGAAAAAGATCTTAATGTACTCACGGAAGATGACGATTATTATTACACAAAGACTAGTAGACACTATAAACCGATATTAAGAAAAAGAAATTATGGTAGTAACAATAGAAATCATGAACATATATGGAAATATCGAAGTAAAATAGAAGATAACTATATACCAAAAGATATTCAAGTAGGAGAGACCTCAAATTTAGATTGTTCAGAAAATGTTGATTTGGATATACAAAATTAGGTGGCTAAAATAAATGCAAAATTAATTGAAGCAAAAATCCCAGTTAATATTGCATCTAATTATATTGAAGGAACTATCACAGGAATAGTTAAAAATTGGTTAACTCACATAAGAACAATAGACAAAAGAGAAATTAGAAGTACTAAGATAGAAGGACATGAAATGACAGAGTCAAAACAAATGTTGAAAAAATATGAAATTGCTATAAGAAGAGAATTTGGAAATTTAAATGCAGATTTAAAACATATAGAAGCTAAGAAAGAATATAGTAAATCTCAATTATATAATATGGAAATATGCTCGATGTGCCCAGAAGATCTAAAAAGATACAATGGTTCTTTCCAAATGAATTATTATGAATTAGGAACAGAAACAACTGAGCAATTAGCTATATTTTGAAAATTTTAGTTTGAAAAATTACCCATTCCTATAAATACTATGGTTCCAGAAGCATACTCTAAAGAACCTAAACCAGATACCTTAGGAGAACAATTATCTTTCTTACAAACTTGGTATAAAAACTATTGTATAGAAGTTAATAACCAAAAAGCTTTTAAAAAACAAGCTAAAATAAGAGATTGTCGTGAAAGATATGAAACACCAAAATTTGGATGCTATAGATTAAATAAAAAACGTAGAAATAAAAGACCAAAGTTTAGGCCTAAGAAGTATAAAAAGTTTAAACCATATGGAAAATATAGACACAAGAAGAAATCGAATAGAAATTATTATATAAGAAGAAAAATTTATCAGTATGTTAATAACCCAAAGAAGTATAGGTGCTACATTTGTGGACAAATAGGTCATATGGCAAGAGAATGTAAAAATAAAGTAAATAAAAATATTTACTTTATTGAATTACATATAGTTGAATATGAAATAGGGAAAAATAATATACCGCCAGAAGAAGAGATTTATGTTCTAGAATATGAAACAGAAAGTGATGAAGAAATAATTAGCGAAGAAGATACCGTTGAGACAATTAGTGAAGGATAAGGAATTACAGGAAGTAGATTACGATGAAGAAATTACTTCACAAAGTACAGACGAAAGAGCTATTTTTGATCTTCAAAAGTATAATCAATTAAAGTATGAAGGATTTACTTTGTCAACAAATAAGATATTTGAGAGAAACTTAATCAAGAAAATATATAGAAAGGATAAGAACGAATATTTGGTATATAGTTATCTTCAATTTTGCTTCGATACTTCCATATATGTTCATTAATTCTATTGTTTCTACCATAATTTCTTTTTCTAAATATAGGTTTATAGTGTCTACTAGTCTTCATGTAATAATAATCGTCATCTTATGTGAGTACATTAAGATCTTTTTCTTTTTTTGTCATAAATCCAGATTCTGAGTATTTTGAGTAACTAAATTCTTGACTAGATTGGTCTGATTTAAAATCTTCATAGTTTTCTTCTATATTATTGACTTCAAGTCTTTCTACTCCAGTATCTATTGTTTAATTCTAAAGTATTATTCAATATTGTTTCTTCATCTGATTCTTCAATTTCTGATATTTCACTTCTTTTACATTCAATATAAGTTGTTCTTCTATTTTGTCAAATCTGTTTTTATTCTCTATTTTAAACTTTTATATTTCAGCGTTAAAATTATTTTCTACTCTATAAACTTTGGCTAATATTTGTTTAGTATTATGACGTATAATTTTTATTGATTCTTCTATTTTCCTTTCATAATTTCGGCAAATTGTCTATTATGATTTGTTTTATATATTTGAAATGCACCATCACTATATCTTATTATTTCCTCATCAATAATTTTTTCATTTTTATTCATTATTTAAGTTGTTTAATGACTCTCTTATATTCTACCATTATTCTTTTCTTTAAAAGTAATTCGGGAAATAACTGAGAGTATTCTTTAAATATCTTTTTATCGGTAATCTCATAACCCTGTTCTTCTAATTCTAGTGGAACTTTTGTATTGCTAGACTCAGTTTTGCTATCCTTTTATAATTGTATAATTAATAATATATTTGTGTTTCTTATCTTTAGATTATTTACTAGATTACCTTCTTGCTCTAATTCACTCATATGTATAAGATTGATTTATTTTTCTTATATTCAACATAATCTTTATGTGCTTGACTAGCTATATCTTCCTGTTCTTTTATTTGTATACTTAACATTTCTATCTGGTTATCTAAGTCTTTTAATTTTTCTTCAACATTATTGTCCTTTGTTTGGTTTGCTTTTTCTGCTATCATTTCCTTATTCTAGCCATTCTTCTTTTATTTCGATTTCCTAAATTTTTAATATCTGCTTCTAAAATTGTTATCATTATTTTTAATTTTGCTCTTCTTATAGCCTTTTTAATTTGAGATTTAATTGTCATATATATAACGAATTTTGTATATGTTTGAGTTCTATTTTTCTTTTTAAGAGTTTATTTTTCTTAATTTGGGTTTTAGTTATTAATTTGATTAAAGCATCTTTTGTTTCAATATCTTTCCTTCTTTGTGCTTCATATAAATAATTGTCATAACCATCTATTTTAGTTTGTAAATTCATGATTCTAAAATCTAAAATAAATTTTCTAATATCTATATTTCTTTTAAGGTTTCTTATTTGTGTTTTCATATACTCAGTGAATCTTGTATTTGAGATTTTCTTATAAACTTTGGTTGAACTCAATCCTTTCATTTAAAATATACCTTAATCTTTTAATAATAGTTCTATCATCCTTCATATAAGTATTATTAATCCGCCCTACTACTCTTAAGCTTCAAAGTAAATTGAGTAAGATCACACCTTTTCACCTCACCACATAGGTTTTACGTATTCTGTCCACAACAACCTTCTCATATTCAAGGACATAAAAGGACTAATACTACCAGTTGTCTCTTGGTTTAAAAGCATGAATTTACCAAATCGTGGAGAGCATATTTAAGATAGTACAAGTTCTATATGAAGTTATAGAATTATTATTACGGATCTTAGCATTATTATAAACTAAAGCATTGAATTTATACTTAGTTCATCAGCAAGAATTTTACCTTAGCTTCTTCCATAACTATGGAAGATTATCCTGAAATTAACTTCGCCAAGCTCGATACCAACTTTGCATGGTTGAGAAAACTATAGAAAAACTACCAAATTTTTTGAAGTGGAGAGAGAGGTAAGATAGAAGATTTTTTGTAATGAACTCCTTAATGATACCTCACCAAGGTTTTTTCTTTGTTATTTATAGGCAAACGATATTACATAGGATGTACAAAGAAAGTTACTTTTAATTTAAGCCATACAGGTGGCTATTTTTATAAGGTTACAACAGATTTTGGCTTATCACATTATATCTTATCCTTATCTTCTATAGTAACTCCACCATCCTTTAGTCGGAGATATCAACTTGTGGGGCCTGGGTTGTACTGCTAGAGGATTCTTCTTTATCTTCTCAGTCTATAATCATAGGTACAGTTGTTTGCTAATTTTTGCACATCTGGCATAAGTGTTTATTATTTTGTTGCATCCACTTGCAATATTTCATCAACGTATGTTTTGTCATAATATTATTTGGGATGTATCTTGTTTGAGGAGGCTCATCTGGATGTAGAAGACTCCATACCCATGTTTTCATAGTTTCTTCAGCATCATGGCTATATTCCCTACTTTGAGTTATAACTAATGTATATATTTTTTTACGATTAATCCATATAGGCGTAGTAATAGCATGACATAGGGCTTCACAAATAACTTTGGTTTTTATAACTCGCTTTTCACTAAGGATATCTTGTACTTCATTAAAGTTTATCTCGGGCTGGGCCCTTATTTCTTCAGGACTGATGTACGTAGATGTACATCCTATTTTCATAAACCTCATGGTTGGTTTTATTTCTTGATAAGTAACTTCCCCGGTAGCTGTGTAACACCGTACAAAAATTATTTTAGATGTTGTAATCTGTAAATAACTTCTCGTTACCTTGTATAGGTTAGGGATTAAGGATAACTCTTCTCCGGTTAGTGTATATACGAAATTGAGTAATCCGTAATCATAAGCTGCTTTTATTTACTTTGCATTACAACCTAGTAATACGATTAACTCGTTTGTTTTTCGAAGAGGATTAGTAACATATCCTCTTTTCACTTGTCCATGTTTATCTTGGATAGTAACTTGGGGAGCTGTGTTTAGTTTGTTGGCAATAGTCAGAAAATTTGATATATACTGTCTAACTAAGGGGTTCATTATTTGTTTTGTTCCAAGGGTTAATTTGCCTTTAAAGGAAGTAGTATCTGGGACTAAGTTGGGGTAATATTCGTCATTGATAAATGTTTTAGGAGAAGTTTGTATTTGCTAGTTTAGTAAATCTCTTTTTTGAGAAGGGAATCTATAACTTCTTCTTATAATAGCTTTGCCTCTTGCTGGGATCTTTGGTTAGCACCATTATCATGTTCTTGATATCTCTGGCCACTGCCATTATCTTTAGAGCTTTATCTACTTCTTTTTCACTAGATCAAGCTCTTCTAATAACTTATATATCAATAGTTTTTGTTCTTGATTCTCTTGAATCAATTGTTGAACTAACTATGGAGAGATAATCTGCACAATAATTTTCATTAGCTTTTAATAATTCAACTGTAAACTCATATTGTTTGATATCAGCTATAATCCTATTTATTTCCTTCCTTGTAATGGAATCTTGTAATTTCTGTGTCAGCCAACACTTAACAGTCCTGTTATATGTACTTAATATAATTTTTTTGTAAACAATATAAGCTTCAAACTTTTTAATACCATATTTAACTGCCTTTTTATTAATATCCCAATTTATTTCATTTGCCTTCAATGTTCCTGAATGGTATATGCATATATATTCTCTTTTATCGTTATTGTATTTGTATTTCAATACTGCACCATAACCATTATTAATTTCGCTAGCATCAATTTCTACTATCCACACAAATTCCTTATCTTCATCAGAAAAAATTAATTTTGGAAATCTTCTAACTAGTTCTTTGATTTTTTCCAAATTTTTTGAATCGGTATCAGTCCACTTAAAATCATGATCTTTTTTCAGCTTTTTAGTAAGTGGTTCTGTAAATTGTGATAATTTTGGAACAAATTCTCTGACTTGGTTTACTATTCCTAAGAATTTATTTAATTTTTTCTTGGTATTAATTTCCCTTTGAAATTCTATGATTTTTTGAGCTATAGGTTCTTGCATTTTTACTCCTGCTTTATCTATTTCGGATCCTAAAAAATCTATTTGTGTTTTAAATATTTCCATTTTCTTTTTTACTTAAGACAATTCCACTATTCTTTATTATTTCTATAATTTTGTTCTAATAATTTATAATGTTCTTCCTGCGTTTTGGAGTATATTAGTATGTCATCAATATATACTACACAATTTGGTAATTGATTTAGATATTTATCCATAAATGCTTGGAATCGTTCAGGGGCATTTTTATATCCAAATGGTAATACATTCCATTCATAAAATCTATTAGGTACTTTGAATGCTGTTAATTGTTTAGATTCTTCTATTAATTTTAATTGGTGAAAACCATTTTTACAATCAAATTTTGAGAAGTAATTATAACCTTGTATTTGTCTCATTTTTAGTATTTTATTAGGTATTGGATAATTGTATGTAATTGTTTTCTCATTTAGAATTCTATAATTAATAACCATTCTTGTTTTTCCTCTTTTTTGTTCTGAATGGTTGTTAACTATAAATGCATTACTGCTATGTTTTGAATTACTTGGCCTAATTCCCGCTAATAATTTTGTTATATGCATTTTAAATTCTTTTTCATCTCTTTGTGTATTATTAAAGGGTTTTTGAGATATTCTACTATTTTGATCTTTTCATGTAAATTGTATTTCCGTTTTGTGTTTGTGCCAATTTGCTAATGGATTTTCATTACATAGTTCTTCTAAATTTATTTTTAAAGGGGTAATTTTATCTAAATATAAAATTCCAATATCTATTATTGCAAAATTCATGTTTTCTTTCTTTGTTTTCATTCTTTATACCAGTTTTTCTTCTTCTCCCTTTTTACATTTTTCCCATTCTTGAGATATTGTTTCTCTATTTTTTACTATTCTAGCTTTCAACTTGTGTTTACATGGGGTAAATAATGTAAGAAAATCTTTATCAATGCTAATTGGTTTATATTGGTTAAGGAAATTATTTCCTAATATAATTTCTTTTCTAGTTAATTCAAAGCAATATACTCGAGGTATAATTAATATTTTGTTCCAAATTTGTATTTGTACATTAGTTTGATAAAGGGTAATTCTGCTACTATTATTATTAAAACCATTTATCATGAATGGTGTATCTAATTCCTTCCATTCTAGTAAATAATTTTCTTTCATAATTGTGGTTTCTGCTCCTGTATCTACCATCGGTGTGTAGTATCTACTTTTATATCCTTCAAAAATTATTTTTATAAGAATATAAGTTAAATTACTCATTGATTATTCTTGTTTTGAATTGAATTTGGTTATAAGTGTACTCAAAATAGTCTGATTCTATTATCCTGGGTTTGACTTTGTTTAAAAATTCTTTTCCTAATATAATTTTGTCACTTAGACTTACTTCATATCCTACATTTATATTTTGTGTTGTAATTTTTGTTGTAATAATTAATATTCCTTTAAGTTTTAAATTATTGTACATTAATTTGTCTAATAATTTATCCATATAGATTGAATTATTTTCCACATTTATATCTATTTGTGCTTTTAAGTTTTCTCCTTCAATTTGTATTATAATATAGTAATCTTGTGACCTCAATTGAATAGGTTGATCATTATCTTTTTGTTCTCTAGATCTGGAAAAACTCATTCTTCTTTTTATTATATCTAGTTCTCCATAGCTAGGTTTAGAGTATAATTTTTATCCTTTATCCATTGGTAATAAAAGCTCCATGAATGGGGTATGTAAGCATTTTTACATTGTAGTGTCATTACTTTAGATCCATTTAGCAAACTTATTCCATGTAGTTTTCAATACAGAACCAAAGCCTTTTCTATATTCTTATGAGTTAAGCTTGTTGAATAATTTGGTTTAATTATGAACCTTACCTTTTGGTAATTTAAATTTCCTTTAAGTTCAACTCTAATAGCTTTCTCTATGGGTTCTTTAATTATATCATCTGCTAATTCCAATTCCAACGGAGTATCTATCCCTTCTTTAAAACATGCTTTTATAATTATTTATGTCGCTTTCAATTCTACAAATCTAAAAGTAATTGGTTTATTTTCTATGATTTGTTAATTTTTGTTATTTCCTCGTTTAGCACTTCTATTGTTATTAATAGAACTTTAGTTTTACCTTGTGATCCGAAATCAGTTGCGAATTCCGAAATTCTACTAAGTACTAATCTCAATCACAACAAGGGAGAAATTCACGGTTTAAGGATTAGTACTAGTTTAATTATGTTGAGCAACGTAGGAAAAGAAGTTAATTAAAAGCTAGTTGTTTAATTAACATTTTTGTAATTTTCGGTTTTTGTAAACCCGGAATTATTTTGTTAGCGTAAGTTGTAATATTGGACGAACCATACTTGGGAATGCGAATCACCCTAGGGACGTGTGGAAGGAGGTTCTTAGAGATGTTTGTGGAGCTTGTGTTGCAAGCTAAGGGAAGCTTTCCACTTGGGTGTGGAAAACCGGCCCCCCTTCCCTTTTAGTCAACAAAACACACAACAACACTATTCCTCTTACACCTTGGTTGGAATTAGAGATATTTGTTGTTTATTGCTTTGTTTAATCTTTTAAGTACTTAGATCTTTTGGGATTGATTTGCTTGTAATCTATATATGTAGTATGGATCATAAATGAAAAATCAGTTTTAGTTTGAATTTGAACTTCATGTTTATTCGTTTTTTTGGACATTGAAATATCCGAAATTTCGCTTGTGATTAAGAAGTAATCTTAATTTCGAAACCCTTGAGTTTAGTGAGTGAAACTTAATTTAAGAAGAGATTTAATATAATTAGTGAGTTTAAACTAATTAAATCCACTCTCCAAAACCCTCCTAAATCAGTTTTAAGTAAGATAAACTTCCAAACCGATTTAGAATCCTTAAGCAGAAATAAGTGAGTGAAGCTTATCGAGCTTGAGTTATATTTTCATATACGTTTTCGTATCAAGTGGTATCAAGAGCTGAGTTCTGAAATGGACGATGAAATGAATGATAATGCTAGAAGAGATGCGATGCTAGAAGCTTTAGCTAAGCAAAACGAAGCATTACACGACATGATGGCAAAGATAACCTTAGAATTGTTTAAGAAGTAACCCAACGAGGAAGAAAGGAGTTTTAGGGCTGATGATAGGGGTTTGAAAATTGAAGTTTCGGATTTTGATGGAGCTAGTGATCCGGAATTATACATTGAATGGGAACGTTCTTTGGAGCGTTTTTTTTATTACAAAGACACTCCGAATGACAAGAAATACAAGGTTGCTGTTTTGAAGCTAACCAAATATGCATCCATTTGGTTAGAAGGATTGAAGAGGCAAAGAGTGAAGGAGAACAAATCCAAGATTGCTACTTGGGAGAAATTGAAGAAGCAATTACGGAAGCGTTTTGTTCCAACTAACTACAAGCAAAATCAGTATGTTAGATGGTCCACACTCAAACAACGCACCACGTCCATGGATGAGTACATCAAGGAATTCGAAAAGCTTTCCATTGTTTGTGAAATTGAAGAAATGGAGGAGCAAAAATTGGGCAGATTCTTGGGAGGCCTAAATGAGGATGTGCGTGAGAAAGTGGAGGTGTACCCATACCTTTCTTTCGACGAGGCTTGCAAAGTGGCTCTAAAAATCGACAGCCAAAAGAAGAAAGCAACAACAAGTAAGTCTTATTCAAAGCCATTTAGTACTTTTAAAGCTAATACTAGTACTAGCAACTTTGATAAGAACAAAGAATCTGATTTCATTCCGAAAGATAAGGAGAAAGTTGTAGATGATAAAGCCTTTAAAGTGAAATGTTTTAAGTGTCAAGGTTATGGTCATTACCAATCGACTTGTCCTACTAAAAGAGTCATGACTATAAGGGACATAGAGGAGATAGATGAGTTGGAGAGGATATATCTCTTAGAAAAGCAACATGATAAATCTGATTTCAGAAATGAAAGTGATGAGGACGTGTGTAATCCAGAAATGGAGGGTGAAATGTTGGTTCTTAGGAGATCCTTGTACTCTAATGTCGTGGCTGAAAATGAGGAACAAAGAGAAACCATTTTTCATTCTAAATGCTTAGTGAATAAGAAACTATGCACGTTAATCATTGATGGTGGTAGTTGTACGAATGTAGCTTCAACTGAACTAGTAGAGAAGTTAGCATTAACTACTACTAAACATCCACATCCTTATAAACTGAAATGGTTAGATGATGATAGTGAAGTGAGGGTGAAGAATAGAGTTTTAATCACGTTTTCCATTGGAAATTATGAAGATGAAATTCTATGTGATGTAATTCCTATGACTGCGTGCCATATTCTCCTTGGTAGACCGTGGCAATTTGATCGAAAAGTAATGCATGATGGTTGTTTGAATGTGTATAAGGTAAACAAGAATGGCAAAACCAAAACCTTATTACCATTACCCCCTTCAAAAATCCGAGACACAACACCTAAGCAAAAAAAGAACCTCGTGTGTGGTAGTGTGTTTTTAGGGAGAAAAAGATTCGAGAGGGAGTTAGGGACAAACCAGGTCGTGTATGTTCTAGTTGCCAAGGAAGTGCATGAGGGAATGGAAGTTGAAGATTCGAATTTAAGGGAGTTGTTGGAGGGATTTGGAGACGTGTTTCCTAATAACCTACCAAATGGCCTACCCCCTAAACGTGGAATTGAGCATCAAATTGATCTCATTCCCGGAGCACCACTTCCAAATAAACCTTCCTATAGATGTAATCCCAAAGAAAGTGAGGAGTTACAAAGCCAAATCAGTGAATTGATGGAGAAAGGCTACGTGAGGGAAAGTAAGAGTCCGTGTGCTGTTCCGGGTTTACTTGTGCCAAAAAAAGACGGAACATGGAGGATGTGTATTGATAGCCGTGCCGTGAACAATATAACTATCAAATACAGATTTCCCATCCCGAGGTTAGATGACATGTTGGATGAGTTGAGTGGATCCAATTTGTTCTCGAAAATTGATTTGAAAAGTGGATACCACCAAATATGCATGAGAGAGGGAGATGAGTGGAAGACAGCTTTCAAAACGAAGTATGGGTTGTATGAATGGTTGGTTATGCCGTTTGGTCTCACAAATGCCCCTAGTACGTTCATGAGATTGATGAATGAAGTACTTAGGCCATTTTTGGGAAGGTTCGTGGTTGTGTATTTGGATGATATTCTTGTCTATAGTTCTAACAAGGAGGATCATTTGAGTCATTTGCAACAACTGTTCGAAGTTCTAAGGGAGAACAAACTGTACGGGAAACTGGAGAAGTGCACGTTTATGCAAAAGGAGATTGGCTTCCTTGGTTTCATCATTGCCGATGAAGGTGTGAAAGTGGATCCTTCCAAAGTAGAAGCGATCTCTTCTTGGCCGGTTCCCACAACTATCACCGAGGTGAGATCTTTTCATGGTTTAGCTTCATTTTATAGGAGGTTTATAAATAATTTCAGCACGTTATTAGCCCCTATAACTGAATGCACTAAACATGGAAAATTTACATGGAGTGACGCAGCTCAAAAGGCGTTTGAACTTGTTAAGGAGAAAATGTGTAACACGCCTGTTTTGGCTTTACCTGATTTCACTAAACCATTTGAAGTTGAGTGTGACGCAAGTGGAACGGGTATTGGGCCTGTTTTAATTCAATGTGGCAAACCTATTGCTTATTTTAGCGAGAAACTAAATCAGGCCAAGTTGAATTATTCCACGTATGATAAAGAGTTTTATGCCATGGTTAGAGCTCTTAATCATTGGAGTCACTATTTACGACCACAAGCTTTTGTTCTCCATTCTTATCATGAATCGTTGAAGTATATTCATGGCCAACATAAGCTTAGTGCTCGTCATGCGAAATGGGTGGAATTCTTACAATCTTTCAATTTTGTTGCCAAGTACAAGGCCGGAAAAGCCAACATTGTAGCTGATGCTTTATCTCGGAGACACGTATTGCTTAATATGGTGGATTCCAAGGTACTTGGGTTTGAGTTGATTAAGGAATTCTATGTTCTTGATGAGGAGACATGTGACCTGTTCGTGGCAACCAAGAATGGTCCAAAAGACCATTATCTTCAAATGGAGGGGTTTTTGTTCAAGGGGAACAAACTTTGTGTCCCTAAATGTCCCGTTCGAGACTTGCTAATTAGAGAAGCTCATGGAGGTGGGTTGGCGGGCCATTTTGGCGTCAGCAAGACAATGGAGTTGTTACAAGAACATTTCTCATGGCCTCATATGATCAAAGAGGTGCATGATGTTTTGGCTCGTTGTGGTGTTTGTCAAAGGGCTAAAAGCACGTTACATAAGGGGTTGTACACTCCTTTACCGACACCGGAGAGACCATGGGAGGATGTTAGTATGGATTTCATTGTGGCTCTTCCTAGGACTCAAAGAGGGAAGGATTCGGTCATGGTGGTGGTGGACCGATTCTCAAAAATGGCACACTTCGTGCCTTGTCATAAAACGGAAGATGCTATTAATGTTTCTTGTTTGTATTTCAGGGAAATTGTTCGCTTGCATGGAGTACCAAGAACTATTGTCTCGGATCGAGATAGTAAGTTTTTGAGTCATTTTTGGAGGTCCCTATGGAGGATGATGGGTACTAAGTTCTTGTTTAGTACTTCACATCACCCCCAAACGGATGGTCAAACCGAAGTGACCAATCGAACTCTAGGCACCTTGTTAAGGGGCTTAGTGAGCAAGACGGGAAAGGATTGGGATGTCAAGTTATGCCATGCGGAGTTTGCCTACAATAGGACTCCAACTTTTGCAACAAAACATTCACCGTTCGAAGTGGTATATGGAGTAAATCCGTATGTACCTATTGATCTTATTTCGTTGCCTAAAGACTCTTATGTCCACGGAGATGCTAGGCAACAAGCTGAAACAATGGTGAAGGTTCACAAAGAAATACGCACCAACATCGAGAAGACAAATGAGATGTACAAAAAGAAAGCAAACAAAAGTCGAAAACCGAGGTTGTTTGCTCCTGGAGATTTGGTGTGGATTCACTTGAGGAAGGAGAGGTTTCCAAGTAAAAGAAAGCATAAACTCATGCCCCGAGCTGAAGGACCTTTCAAGGTTCTTGAACGTTATGGGGACAATGCTTACAAGATAGACCTTCCCGGAGACTATGGCGTGGCAGCAACATTCAACGTAGGGGACTTATCCCCCTATTTAGAAGACGAAGATGTGCAAGAATTGAGGACAATTCCTTGTGAAGAAGGAGAGGATGATCCGAAATCAGTTGCGAATTCCGAAATTCTACTAAGTACTAATCTCAATCACAACAAGGGAGAAATTCACGGTTTAAGGATTAGTACTAGTTTAATTATGTTGAGCAACGTAGGAAAAGAAGTTAATTAAAAGCTAGTTGTTTAATTAACGTTTTTGTAATTTTCGGTTTTTGTAAACCCGGAATTATTTTGTTAGCGTAAGTTGTAATATTGGACGAACCATACTTGGGAATGCGAATCACCCTAGGGACGTGTGAAAGGAGGTTCTTAGAGATATTTGTGGAGCTTGTGTTGCAAGCTAAGGGAAGCTTTCCACTTGGGTGTGGAAAACCGGCCCCCCTTCCCTTTTAGTCAACAAAACACACAACAACACTATTCCTCTTACACCTTGGTTGGAATTAGAGATATTTGTTGTTTATTGCTTTGTTTAATCTTTTAAGTACTTAGATCTTTTGGGATTGATTTGCTTGTAATCTATATATGTAGTATGGATCATAAATGAAAAATCAGTTTTAGTTTGAATTTGAACTTCATGTTTATTCGTTTTTTTGGACATCGAAATATCCGAAATTTCGCTTGTGATTAAGAAGTAATCTTAATTTCGAAACCCTTGAGTTAAGTGAGTGAAACTTAATTTAAGAAGAGAGTTAATATAATTAGTGAGTTTAAACTAATTAAATCCACTCTCCAAAACCCTCCTAAATCAGTTTCCAGTAAGATAAACTTCCAAACCGATTTAGAATCCTTAAGCAGAAATAAGTGAGTGAAGCTTATCGAGCTTGAGTTATATTTTCATATACGTTTTCGTATCACCTTGCACTTGAGTTACATCAATAACGTGTTCTCTATCAGCTATCACTAAATATTCGTTCTTATGCTTTCTAAATATTTTCTTGATTAAGTTTCTCTCAAATGTCTTATTTGTTGACAAAGTAAATCCTTCATACTTTAATTGATTATACTTTTGAAGATAAAAAATAGCTCTTTGGTCTTTACTTTGTGGAGTAATTTCTTCATCGTAATCTACTTCTTGTAATTCTTTATCCATCACTAGTAGTCTCAACGTTATCTTCTTCGTTAATTATTATTTTTCTTCACTTTATGTTTCATATTCTAGAACATATATCTCTTCTTCTGGCGGTATATTATTTTTCCTATATCATATTCAGCTATATGTAATTTAATAAAGTTGATATTTTATTTACTTTAGGATTTTTTTTTTACATTCTCTTGCTATATGATCTTTTAGTCCACAATTGTAGCACCTACACTTCTTTGGGTTATTAACATACTGATAAATTTTTCTTCTTATATAATAATTTATGTTTGATTTCTTCTTGTGTCTATATTTTCCATATGGTTTAAACTTTTTATACTTCTTAGGCCTAAACTTTGGTCTTTTATTTCTACCTTTTTTGTGTAATCTATAACATCTAAATTTTGATGTTTCATATCTTTCACAGCAATCACTTATTTTAGCTTGTTTTTTAAAAGGTTTTTGGTTATTAACTTCTGTACAATAGTTTTTATACTAAGTTTGTAAGAAATATATATGTTCTCCTAAGGTACCTGATTTAGGTTCTTTTGAGTATGCTTCTTTAACCATAGTATTTATAGGAATGGGTACTTTTTGAAAATATCATTTTCGAAATATAGCTAATTGTTCAGTTGTTTATGTTCCTAATTCATAATAATTCATTTGGAAAGCACAATTGTATATTTTTAGATCTTCTGAGCACTGAGCATATTTCCATATTATATAATTGAGATTTACTATATTCTTTGTTAGCTTCTATATGTTTTAAATCTGCATTTAAATTTCCAAATTCTCTTCTTATAGCAATTTCATATTTTTTCAACATTTGTGTTGACTCTGTCATTTCATGTCCTTCTATCTCAGTACTTCTTCTTTCTATTTTGTCTATTGTTCCTACGTGGGTTAACCAGTTTTTAACTAATCCTGTGATATTTCCTTCAATATAATTAGATGCAATATTAACTGGGATTTTTTCTTCAATTAATTTTGCATTTATTTTAGCTACCCAATATTGTATATCTAAATCAACATTTTCTGAACAATCTAAATTTAAGGTCTCTCCTACTTGAATATCTTTTGGTATATAGTTATCTTCTATTTTGCTTCGATACTTCCATATATGTTCATTATTTCTATTGTTACTACCATAATTTCTTTTTCTTAATATATTTATATAGTTTCTACTAGTCTTCATGTAATAATAATCATCATCTCCCGTGAGTACATTAAGACCTTTTTCTTTTTCTGTCACAAATTCAGATTCTGAATATTATGAGTAACTAAATTCTTGACTAGATTGGTCCGATTTGAAATCTTCATAGTTTCTTCTATATTATTGACTTCAAGTCTTTCTACTACAGTATCTATTATTTCTATAGTATTATTCATTATTGTTTCGTCATCTGATTCTTGAATTTCTGATATTTCACTTTTTTCTTTTACATTCAATATAAGTTGTTCTTCTATTTTGTCAAATATGTTATTATACTCTATTTTAAACTTTTGTATTTCATCGTTAAAATTATTTTCTACTCTATAAACTTTGTCTAATACTTGTTTAGTATTATGATGTATAATTTTTATTGATTCTTCTAATTTCCTGATTCTTTCATCATATCTTCTCTCTAATTTATCTAATTTTTTATATATGTCATTGATTGTTTTGTTTTCTTGATTGTTACTTTCTATGTTTGTTATCTCTACAAAGTCCCTTTCTTTTGCTATTTCAAATTCATTTTCTAATATCATTTCTTTTCTATCTTTTATTAAATATAATCTTTCTTTCATAATTTCTGCAAATTGTCTATTATGATTTGTTTTATATATTTGAAATGGACCATCATTATATCTTATTATTTTTTCATCAATAATCTTTTCGTCTTTATTCATTATTCTACTTGTTTAATGACTCTCTTATATTCTACTTCTATTCTTTTCTTTAAAAGTAATTCGGGAAATAATTGAGAGTATTCTTTAAATATCTTTTTATCGATAATCTCATAACCCTATTATTCTAATGCTAGTGGAACTTCTATATTGCTAGACTCAGTTTTGCTATCCTTTAATAATTGTATAATTAATAATATAATTAAATTACCATTCCAACAGGTTACCGGTCTCACGGTGTATTATAAGCGGATTGGGATAAAAGGTTGGATTATTGAATAATAATCAAAAGGTTGGATTATTTTGAGCGAACGGCCCAAAAGTTGGATTATTAGAATCAATTTTTCCTTGTATTTATTATCTTTAGGTTATTTACTAGATGACCTTCTTACTGTAATTCACTAATATGTATAAGATTGATTTATTTTTCTTGTATTCATTATAATCTTTATGTGCTTTACTAGCTATATCTTCCTAATCTTTTATTTGTATATTTTAACATTTCTATCTAGTTGTCTAAGTCTTTTAATTTTTCTTCAACATTATTGTCCTTTGTTAGTTTTGCTTTTTCTGCTATCATTTCTTTATTTATTCTATCCATTCTTCTTTTATTTCGGTTTCCTAAGTTTTTAATATCTACTTCTAAAATTGTTATCAATATTTTTTAATCCTGCTCATCTTATAGCCTTTTTAATTTTGAATTTTATTGTCATATATATAACGAATTTTGTATATGTTTGAGTTCTATTTTTCTTTTTTAGAGTTTATTTTTCTTAATTTGGGTTTTAGTTATTAATTTGATTAAAGCATCTTTTGTTTCAATATCTTTCCTTCTATGTGCTACATATAAATAATTGTCATAACCATCTATTTTAGTTTGTAAATTCTTGATTCTAAAATCTAAAATAAATCTATATTTATTTTAACGTTTCTCATTTGTGTTTTCCTATACACGGTAAATCTTGTATTTGAGATTTTCTTATAAAATTTGGTTGAACTCAATCCCTTCATTTATAATATATACTTCAATCTGTTAATAATAGTTCTATCATCCTTCATATAAGTATTACTAATCCGCCTTTCAACTCTTAAGCTTAAAAGCAAATTAAGTAAGATCACACCTTTTCACCTAACCACATAAGTTTTACGTATTATGTCCACAACAGTCTTCTCATACTCAACGGCATAAAAGGACTACTACTACCAGTTGTCTCTTGGTTCAAAAGCATGATTTTCCTAAATCGAGGAGAACATATTTAAGATAGCACAAGTCCTATATGAAGTTATAGAATTATTATTACAGATCTTAGCATTATTATAAACTAAAGGATTGAATTTATACCTAGTTCATAAGAAATAATTTTACCTTAGTTTCTTCCATAACTATGAAAGATTATCCTGATATGAAAATAACTTCTCCAAGCTCTGATACCAACAATAACCTACTGAGAAAAACTATAGAAAAACTACGAAAGTATTTTTGAAGTAGAGAGAGAGTTAAGAGGGAAGATTTTTTGTAATGAACTCTTTGATGATACCTCATAAAGGTTTTTTATTTGTTATTTATAGGCAAAGGATATTACATAGGACGTACATAAAAAGTTACTTTTAATTTAAGCCATACAGCTGGCTATTTTTCTAAGGTTACAATAGATTTTGGCTTATCAACTTATCTCTTATTCTTATCTTCTATAGTAACTCCACCATCCTTTAGTCGGTTATATCAACTTGTGGGGCCTGGGTTGTACTGCTAGAGGATCCTTCCTTATCTTCCAAGTCATCAATCATAGGTACAACTGTTTGCTGATTTTTGCACATCTGGCATAAGTGTTTATTATTTTGTTGCATGCACTTGCAATATTTTCTTCAACGTATCTTTTGTCATGAAATTGTTTTGGGATGTATCTTGTTTGAGGAGGCTCATCTGGATGTAGGAGACTCCATACCCATGCTTTCATAGTTTCTTCAAAGCATCATGGCTATATTCCCTACTTTGAGTTATAACTAATGTATTTTTTTCTTTATGATTACTCGATATAGGCCTAGTAATAGCATGACATAGGGCTTCACAAATAACTTTGATTTTTATAGCTCGTTTTTCACTAAGGATATCTTGTATTTCATTAAAGTTTATGTCGATCTGGGTCTTTATTTCTTCAGGAATGATGCACACAGATGTACATCCTATTTTCACAAACCTCATGGCTGGTTTTATCTCTTTATAAGTAACTTCCCCGGTAGCTGTGTAACACCGTACAAACATCATTTTAGATTTTGTAATCTGTAAATAACTTATGGTTACCTTATATAGGCTAGGGATTAAGGATATCTCTTCTCTGATTAGTGTGTATACGGAATTAAGTAATCCGTAATCTTAAGCTGTTTTTATTAACTTTGCATTACAATCTGGTAATGTGATTAACTCGTTCATTTTTCGAAGAGGATTAGTAACAGATCCACTTTTTATTTACCCATGTTAATAATAGTTTGTATTTATTATCTTTAGGTTATTTACTAGATTACCTTCTTGCTCTAATTCACTCATATGTATAAGATTGATTTATTTTTCTTATATTCATTATAATCTTTATGTGATTTACTAGCTATATCTTCCTATTGTTTTATATGTATATTTAACATTTCTATCTGGTTGTCTAAGTCTTTTAATTTTTCTTCAACGTTATTGTCCTTTGTTAATTTTGCTTTTTCTGCTATAATTTCTTTATTTATTCTAGCCATTCTTCTTTTATTTCGGTTTCCTAAGTTTTTAATATCTGCTTCTAAAATTGTTATCATCATCTTTAATCCTGCTCTTCTTATAGCCTTCTTAATTTGCGATTTTATTGTCATATATATAACAAATTTTGTACATGATTGTGTTGTATTTTTCTTTTTAAGAGTTTATTTTCTTAATTTGGGTTTTAGTTATTAATATGATTAAAGCATCTTTTGTTTCAATATCTTTCCTTTTATGTGCTTCATATAAATAATTGTCATAACCAACTATATTTTTTTGTAAATTCATGATTCTAAAAACTAAAATAAATCTTCTAATATCTATATTTCTTTTAACGTTTCTTATTTGTGTTTTCATATACGCAATGAATCTTGTATTTGAGATTTTCTTATAAACTTTGGTTGAACTCAATCCCTTCATTTATAATATACCTTAATCTGTTAATAATAGTTCTATCATCCTTCATATAAGTATTACTAATCCGCCCTTCAACTCTTAAGCTTAAAAGCAAATTAATTAATATCACACCTTTTCACCTCACCACATAGGTTTTACGTATTCTCGTCCACAACAACCTTCTCATATTCAACATAAAAGGACTACTACTACCAGCTGTCTCTTTGTTTTAAAGCATGATTTTACAAAATCGAGGAGAGCATATTTAAGATAGTTCAAGTCCTATATGAAGTTATAGAATTATTATTACGGATCTTAGCATTATTATAAACTAAAGGATTGAAATTATACTTAGTTCATACGAAAGAATTTGACCTTAGCTTCTTCCATAACTATGGAAGATTATCTTGAAATTAACTTCTCCAAGCTCTGATACCAACGTTGCATGGTTGAGAAAACTATAGAAAAACTACCAAATTTTTTGAAGTAGCAGATAGAGAGGTAAGAGGGAAGATTTTTTGTAATGAACTCCTTGATGATATCTCACCAATGTTTTTTCTTTGTTATTTATAGGCAAACGATATTACATAGGACGTACATAAAAAGGTACTTTTAATTTAAGCCATACAGCAGGCTATTTTTATAAGGTTACAATAGATTTTGGCTTATCAACTTATCTCTTATTCTTATCTTCTATAGTAACTCCACCATCCTTCAGTCGGTTATATCAGCTTGTGGGGCCTGAGTTGTACCGCTAGAGGATTCTTCCTTATCTTCCAAGTCTTCAATCATAGGTACAGCTGTCTGCTGATTTTTGCACATCTGGCATAAGTGTTTATTATTTTGTTGCATCCACTTGCAATATTTCTTCAACGTATCTTTTGTCATAAAATTGTTTGGGATGTATCTTGTTTGAGGAGGCTCATCTGGATGTAGAAGACTCCATACCCATGCTTACATAGTTTCTTCAGCATCATGGCTATATTCCCTACTTAGATTTATAACTAATGTATTTATTTCTTTATGATTAATCCATATAGGCGTAGTAATAGCATGACATAAAGCTTCACAAATAACTTTGATGTTTATAGCTCGTTTTTCACTAAGGATATCTTGTACTTCATTAAAGTTTATCTCGGGCTGGGCCTTTATTTCTTCAGGAATGATGTACGCAGATGTACATCCTATTTTCACAAACCTCATGGGTGGTTTTATCTGTTGATAAGTAACTACCCCGGTAGCTGTGTAACACCGTACAGAAATCATTTTAGATTTTGTAATCTATAAATAAATAACTTCTGGTTACCTTGTATAGGCTGGGGATCAAGGATAACTCTTCAATGATTAGTGTGTATACAGAATTGAGTAATCCGTAATCATAAGCTGCTTTTATTAACTTTGCATTACAACCTAGTAATGCGATTAATTCGTTTGTTTTTCGAAGAGGATTAGTTAAAAACTAGTTAACTCACATAGGAACAATAGATAAACAGAAAAAATCAATCATTTGGAAATAAACCAATTACTTTTAGTTTTGTAGAATTGGAAACAACAGAGATAATAATAAAAGCATGTTTTAAAGAAGGAATAGATACTCTATTGGAATTAGAATTAGTAGATGATAGAATTAAAGAGCCAATAGAGAATGCTATTATAGCTGAACTTAAAGGAAATCTAATTAAACTAAATTATTCAATAAGCTTAACTGATAAGAATATAGAAAAGGCATGGGTTCTTTATTAGAAGGTAGATAAAATAAAGATGCTAAATGGATCGAAAGTAATGATAGTACAATGTAAAATGCTTACATACTAACTAACCAACACTAAGTTTATACTAAAAATAAATTAGGACCAATAACTATAGATACCCCATTTATAGAACTTTGATTACAATGGATAAAGGATTAAAATTATACTCTAAACCTAGCTATGGAGAACTAGATATAGTAAAAAGAAGAATGAGTTTTTCCAGATCTAGAGAACAAAAAGATAATGATCAACCTATTCAATTGAGGTCACAAGAGTACTATATTATATTACAAATTGAAGGAGAAAACTTAAAAGCACAAATAGATATAAATATGGAAAATAATTCAATCTTTATAGATAAATTGTTAGATAAAATAATGTACAATAATTTAAAACTTAAAGGAATAGTAATTATTACAACAAAAATTGCAACACAAAATATAAATATCGAATATGAAGTAAGCCTAAGTGACAAAATTATATTAGGAAAAGAATTTTTAAACAAAGTCAAACCCTGAAAAATAGAATCAGACTATTTTGAGTACACTTATAACTAAATTCAATTTAAAACGAGAATAATCAATGTGTAATTTAAAGTATATTCTTATTAAAATAATTTTTGAAGGATATAGAAGTAGATACTACACACCGATGGTAGATACAAGAGCAACAACTACAATTATGAAAGAAAATTGTTTACCAGAATGGAAGAAATTAGATACAGCATTCAGGATAAATGGTTTTAATAATAATAGTAGCAGAATTACCCTTTATCAAACTAATGTCAAATACAAATTTGGAACAAAATAATAATTATACCTAGAGTATATTGCTTTGAATTAACAGGAAAAGATATGATATTAGGAAATAATTTCCCCAACCAAAATAAACCAATTAGCATAGATAAAGATTTTCTTACATTATTTACCCCATACATGTAAACACAAGTTGAAAGCTAAAATAGTAAAAAAATAGAGAAAGAATATCCCAAGAATGGGAAAAATGTAAAAAGGGAGAAGAAGAACAATTAGTTCAAAGAATGAAAACAAAGAAAGAAAACCTCAAAATTGCAATAATAGATATTGGGATATAATATTTAGATAAAATTACCCCATTAAAAATAAAATTAGAAGAACTATGTAATGAAAATCCATTAGCAAATTGGCATAAACACAAAACTGAAATACAAATTATATTAAAAGATGAAAATAGTATAATATCTCAAAAACCCTTTAATAATACACAAAGAGATGAAGAAGCATTTAAAATGCATATAACAGAATTATTAGCCGAAAAATTAATTAGGCCAAGTAATTCTAAACATAGCAGTAGTGCATTTATAGTTAACAACCATTCAGAACAAAAAAGAGGAAAAACAAGAATGGTTATTGATTATAGAATTCTAAATGAGAAAACAATTACATACATTTATCCCATACCTAATAAAATACTAAAAATGAGACAAATACAAGATTATAATTACTTCTCGAAGTTTGATTGTAAAAGTGGTTTTCACCAACTAAAATTAACTGAAGATTCTAAACAATTAACAGCATTCAAAGTACCTAATAGATTCTATGAATGGAACGTATTACCATTTGGATATAAAAATGCCCTTGGAAGATTCCAAGCATTTATGGATAAATATTTAAATCAATTACCAAATTGTGTGGTATATATTGATGATATACTAATATTATAAATTATTAGAACAATTAATAGAAATAAGAAAAAATAGTGGAATGGTCTTTAGTAAAAAGAAAATGGAAATACTTAAAACACAAATAGAATTTTTTGGATTCGAAATAGATACAGCAGGAGTAAAGATGCAAGAACATATAGCTCAAAAAATCATAGAATTTTCAAAGAGAAATTAATACCAAGAAAGAATTACAAAAATTCTTAAACCAAGTCAGAGAATTTGTTCCAAAATTATCACAATTTACGGAACCACTTACTAAAAAGCTGAAAAAAAATCATGATTTTAGGTGGACTAATACCGATTGAAAAAATCTGGAAAAAATCAAAGAACTAGTGAGAAGATTACCAAAATTAAGTTTCCCTATGAAGATAAGGAATTTGTGTGGATAGTAGAAACTGATGCTAGCGAAATTAATAATGGTTATGGTGCAGTATTGAAATACGGATACAATAATGAAAAAAGAGAATATATATATATATATATATATATATATATATATATATATATATATATATATATATATGTAGATACCATTCAGGAACATTCAAGGCAAATGAAACAAATTGAGATATTAATAAAAAAAACTAAAAGCAGTTAAATATGGTATTAGAAAGTTTGAACCTTATATTGTTTACAAAAAAATATATTAAGAACCGATAACAGGACTGTTAAGTGTTGGCTTACACAGAAATTACAAGATTCCATTACAAGGAAGGAAATAAATAGGATTATAGCTGATATCAAACAATATGAGTTTACAGTTGAATTATTAAAAACTAATGAAAATTATTATGCAGATTATCTCTCTAAAGTTAGTTCAACAATTGATTCAAGAGAATTAAGAACAAAAACTATTGATAAATAAGTTATCACAAGAGTTTGATCTAGTGAAATGTAGTAGAGAAAGCTCGAAAGATAATGACAATGGCCAGAGCTATCAAGAACAAGATATGTGCTAACCAAAGATCTCAGGCCAAAGGCAAAGCTATTATAAGAAGAAGTTATAGATTCTCAAAAAAGAGATTTCCTAAACTACCAAATACAGACTTCTCCCAAAACTTTTATCAATGACGAAGATTACCCCAGCTTAGTCCCAGATACTACTTCTTTTAAAGGCAAATTAACCCTTGGAACAAAACAGACAATGAACCCCTTAGTTAAACAGTATATATCAAATTTCCTGACTATTGCCAACAAACTAAACACAGCTCCGCAAGTTACTATCCAAGATAAACATGGAGAAATAGAAAGAGGATATGTTACTAATCCTGTTCGAAAAACAAATGAGTTAATCGCATTACCAGGTTGTAATGCAAAGTTAATAAAAGCAGCTTATGATTACGGATTACTCAATTCCATATACACGCTAACCGGAGAAGAGTTATCCTTTAGTCCCTAGCCTATACAAGGTAACCAGAAATTATATATACAGATTACAAAATCCAAAATGATTTTTGTACGGTGTTACATACCTACTGGGGAAGTTACTTATCAAGAGATAAAACTAGCCATGAGGTTTGTGAAAATAGGATGTACATCTGCGTACATCATTCCTGAACAAATAAAGGCGCAGCCATAGATAAACTTTAATGAAGTACAAGGAATCCTTAGTGAAAAACGAGCTACAAAAATCAAAGTTATTTGTGAAGCCCTATGTCATGCTATTACTACGCCTATCTGGATTAATCATAAAGAAATAAATACATTAGTTATAACTCAAAGTAGGGAATATAGCCATGATGCTGAAGAAACTATGAAAGCATGGGTATGGAGTCTCCTACATCCAGATGAGCCTCCTCAAACAAGATACATCCCAAACAATTTTATGACAAAAGATACGTTGAAGAAATATTGCAAGTGGATGCAACAAAATAATATCCACTTATGCCAGATGTGCAAAAATCAGCAGACAGTTGTAACTATGATTGAAGACTTGGAAGATAAGGAAGAATCCTCTAGCAGTACAACCCAGGCCCCACAAGTTGGTATAACCGATTGAAGGATGGTGGAGTTACTATAAAAGATAAGGATAAGAGATAAGGTGATAAGCGAAAATCTGTTGCAACCTTAGAAAAATAGCCAGTTGTATGGCTTAAATTATAGGTAACTTTTTATGTACGTACTATGTAATATCGTTTGCTTATAAATAACAAAGAAAAACCTTGGTGAGGGATCATCAAGGAGTTTACTATAAAAAATATTCTCTCTTACCTCTCTCTAGTTCAAATATTCTTGCAGTTTTTCTATAGTTTTCTCAACCACGCAAAGTTAGGAAATATACCAAAAAAGGGTATAGCTATTTTTTTTTTACCTTAAATTCTTCCATAACTTATATTTTTAGATTATGAACAATCTAAATTTATGGTTATTTATAAATATTAATAACTAAAATTTGTAATAATTCCAAATTACAAACTATTTATAAATTCTCTTATTGATTATATGATGTGGATTCAAAGGCGTTTGTGCAAGAGGAGCCAATTACCTTGGTGTTGGATACTATGGGGTTCAATTTGTTTGCTTCTAGACAAGAATTTCTCACTTGTGTCACTTGGACAGTTTCGAGTGATCATGAGAAGTGAAGAAATGATTGTGGCGTGTAGAAACATGCCTAGTTGAGTTCTAGTTCTACAAGAACTCTTCATATCATTAAATGCTTTGTGTTTGGGTAATATTAGGAGTCTTATGGAGTTTCTTTTCTATCTTTTAGAGTTTCGTTGGTAGTATGACTTAGGGAATTGTCCTAAGCATAATAGGAGTTGGTTTTCTAGTCCTAGTAGGATTAGATATTTGTAATGCCTATATAAGGCTGGGTTTCGATCATTATTAACAGAGATATAGAAAAATTTTAATTCGTGAGTTAATTACTTACACGTGAGTTTAAGTGCTTACAAACCATTAACATCAATTCAGGAGTGTTTTGAGGTTAGTGCTTGATTGATTAGGCCAGGAGTGACTTAATCGAATCAAAAACCTATTTGATAGTCCAAGAGTGTTCGATCAAATAGCCTATCCTTTTGTTCGAGTTTTGTTTGAGTTTGTGCATCAAAGATTCAACCAAGAAACCATCAAGAACCTATCTTTCTTTCAAGATTCTTGGGATTTTGAAAACTTCACTAAATAGTGGAACCACGTCCACATCAAATTGGTATCAGAGCTTGTCGAAAGAAAGGCGGAGAAAGGTGCTTGATTTTGTTCCAGATTCAGCCAGAATTTGGTACGTTTTGTTCTATCTCGTTCTCCTACTAGGAAACGAATTTTTCGGAGTTTCTAGATTCTAAATTGGACTATTTTAAGTCTAGTTTTCTGTCCTAACATTTCGTAAAATTTGAAGATCGTTTGATTCCTTGTCGAGACGGTTTTTGTGAGTGGTGTCGGTTTCGCTGGAATCTGGCGCGATTGACTTATGTTGAAAACTCGGAATGTTGTAGATCGAATTTTTGAGTGATTCCAATTCGAGGGATCGTAGAACATCAGGAAGGTTGTTGTGTTAAAATTTCTCGGAGTTTAATCACGAATTGACGGAGTTGTGAACCAAGGAAGTAGGGGTTGTGCGAAGGAGTTTTTCTGGGTTTTGAACGACGGTTTGGGGTTCGAAATCATGGGGGATCAGTCCGAGATCTTGAGGGCTATTCAGGCACTCACTCTTAAGATGGACCAGGTGGATGTGATGAAGAATAGACTCGATGCACTCGCGAGCATAGTGATGAAGAAAAAGAATAATATGTGGCCCGAAGGAGAGGGTGATTCGGAGGACGAGTTAGGTTCAGGTGAGAGGAGTAATAATAGCCAAAGTTATGATGAGGATAGAGGGTTGAAGTTGGACCTTCTAGAGTTTAATGGTGATTCGGATCCTGAGGATTTCCTTGATTGGATTCGACAAGTAGAGAAGGTGTTCGATTACAAAGGCTATGATGACCATAAAAGATACAAACTTGCTACAATGAAACTAACAAAGTATGCATCTTTATGGCTGGAGGGGTTTAAGGCTCAAAGGAGGAGAGATAACAAAGCACCTATAGATACTTGGTCGAGCTTGAAGAAGAAATTAAAGGCTAAGTTTCTACCTAGGGACTATGAGCAGGAGCAATACATCAAACTCACCACTTTGGTGCAAGGGAATATGAGCGTGACTGAGTATACAAGGGAATTTGATAAACTTGGCTTGATTTGTGATGTACAAGAAAAAGAGCCCATGAAGGTGGCAAGATACATTAGGGGATTGGCAAAACACATTGCCAACCAGGTTGAAATCTCTCATTACATTACTTTTGACGATGTGTGCAAGCTAGCATTGAAGTTTGAGAGTAGAGGTAAGGAGCACCAAAAACCCAACTTTGGTGGGGGATACAAGGCTGGTTCGAGTGGTACTTATAAGGGGAATTCTCTCCACAACACTTACAAGAATCCTTCTTCCACTTTTGGAGGAGGAAACAAGGGCTCTAGTTCTCATACTAAGGAGGACTCGAGGGGAGAAAAACAAAAGGTGTTTATACCAAAAAAATACTTTGAAAGTCGAAGGAAGTGTTTCAAGTGCCAAGGTAAGGGACATATTGCAAGTGAATGTCCAACAAAGAGAGCTCTTACCATGCGTCAATATGAAGAGATGCTGAGAGAGGAGGAAATTTACGAATTCCTTCAAGAAGAAACGAGTGTTGATGAGGAGGAAGAGGATGCTTTTGCTGAGGATGAGGATAGAATACTGGGTGTGATTAGGAGAACTCTTCACCTTGAAAGTACTCCTACAACATAACAAATGGAGAACCTTTTCCACACAAGATGCAAGATTGGGGAGCATACATGCAATGTTATAGTGGATAGCGGTTCGTGCACCAATGTAGCCTCGTCAAATATGGTATGTAAACTGAAATTACCTACTAGAGAGCATCCTAGACCCTATAAATTGAATTGGCTTGATGATAGTGCTGGAATTAGGGTTAAGAAACAAGCGCTTGTTGCGTTCTCTATTGGAAGCTACGTGGATGAGTTGTGGTGTGATGTAGTACCTATGAGTGCGTGTCACTTATTGTTGGGGAGGCCATGGCAGTTTGATAGGAAAGTGAGCCCTGAAGGAGACACTAACGTGTACACGGTGACGAGCCATAACAAGAAAATTAGGCTTCACCCTTTACCTCCACAAATTACACCTAAGACACGTGAGGAGTCTAAGAATAGTATGTTCTTGACTGCCAAGGAGATGGAGAAGGAGATTGAGGAAGAGGGAGTAGGGTATGCTTTGTTTATTCGACATTCCCAAGCTTTAATTTCCATACCTACATCCACGCCTCTACAAGCATTTATGGAGGAGTTTAGGGACGTATTTCCTGATGAGTTACCCCAAGGATTACCTCCATTGAGGGGCATTGAGCACGCCATAGACTTGATTCCTGGAGCCCCATTACCTAACAAGCCTGCTTATAGGTGCAATCCCGAGGAGTCTAAGGAGCTTCAACGTCAAATTGAAGAGTTAATTGAGAGGGGTTATGTTAGGGAAAGTATGAGTCCTTGTGATGTGCCTGCTTTACTTGTGCCTAAAAAGGATGGGACTTGGAGGATGTGCATAGATAGTAGGGCAGTCAATAACATCACCATCAGGTATAGGTTCCCTATGCCTAGGCTTGAAGACATGTTGGATGAATTGCATGGAGCCACGATTTTCTCCAAAATTGATTTGAGGAGTGGCTATCATCAGATGAGGATTAGGGATGGGGATGAATGGAAGACCGTGTTTATGACCAAGCAAGGTCTCTATGAGTGGATGGTTATGCCTTTTGGCCTTTGCAATGCGCCTAGTTCATTCATGCGCCTAATGAATGAGGTATTACGCCCTTTCCTAAATAAGTTTATTGTTGTTTATCTTGACGATATACTTGTTTATAGTAAGAGTCGAGACGAGCATCTTTTGCATTTACGGGGATTGTTTGAAGTGTTAAGGAACCAAAAGTTGTTTGACAAATTAGAAAAGTGCACATTTATGTCTCCTAGCATTACTTTCCTTGGCTATATTGTTGCTGGAGATGGGGTTAGAGTGGATCCCGAAAAGTTGGCTGCTATTTCTACTTGGGTGGTTCCTAGGAATGTTCATGAGGTTCGGAGCTTTCATGGGTTGGCTTCATTCTATAGGAGATTTATTCGCAATTTTTCATCTATTATGGCGCCAATAACAAAATTGATGAAGAAGGGTGAGTTTGAGTGGACCAAGGGTGCTCAAAGATCGTTTGAAGAAGTAAAATCCTTGTTATGTAGTGCTCCTGTTCTAGCCTTGCCTAACTTTGACAAATTGTTTAAGGTGGAGTGTGATGCTAGTGGAGTTGGAATAGGTGCGGTTTTATTGCAAGAAAGGAGGCCCGTATCTTTCTTCAGTGAGAAGTTGAGTGGTCCGAAGCTTAACTACTCTAACTATGATCGAGAATTTTATGCTATTGTTCGAGCTCTCGATCATTGGTCTCATTATTTGCGTCCTAAACCTTTCATTCTTCATTCTGATCATGAGGCTCTAAAATACATTCATGGACAGCAAAAACTAAACCATAGACATGCTAAGTGGGTGGAGTTCCTTCAATCTTTTACTTTCTCTTCGAAGTACAAGGATAGCAAGAGCAATGTCGTGGCTGATGCATTGTCTAGGAGGAGCTACTTGTTAGCTATGGTTGAAGCTAGAGTTCTTGGGTTTGAGCATGTCAAGGCTTTGTACAAAGATGATTCGGTGTTTGCAAAGAAGATGGTACAGCCTAGTCATGACTATTCGGTCCAAGACGGGTTTTTGTTCAAAGGTACTAAACTATGCATTCCTAGTTGTGGCGTGAGGGAGTTACTTGTAAGGGAAGTGCATAGTGGAGGGTTGGCTGGTCATTTTGGGACTCACAAAACCGTGGATATTTTGAGTGAGCATTTTTATTGGCCATGTATGATCAAGGATGTTCAAGGGGTGGTTTCTAGGTGTGCTAGTTGTCAACGAGCCAAGAGTACCTTTCATAAGGGATTATACACGCCTTTACCAGTCCCAAACATGCCTTGGGAGAGTGTGAGTATGGATTTCATAGTTGGGTTGCCTAGAACGCAAAGAGGGAAGGATTCTATTATGGTTGTGGTAGATCGATTCTCCAAAATGGCACATTTTGTTTCCATGCACAAAACTGATGATGCGCAACATGTAGCAGATTTGTATTTTCGAGAGATTGTGCGACTACATGGTGTTCCTAGGAGTATAGTCTCAGATAGGGATTCCAAGTTTTTGAGTCATTTTTGGAAATCTTTTTGGAAGCATGTCGGTACCAAGCTCCTTTTTAGCACTTCTCATCATCCGCAAACAGATGGGCAGACGGAGGTGACTAATCGGACTTTAGGGAATTTGTTGCGTGGTTTGGTAAGTAAAACTCAAAAGGATTGGGATGTGAAGCTATGTCATGCTGAATTTGCCTACAATCGTTCACATTCTACAACAACTACTCGGTCTCCATTTGAGGTAGTTTACGGTATCAATCCTTTTGTGCCTATTGATTTGTTACCTTTTCCTAGGGGTGATCTTGTTCACGTGGATTCAAAAAAGAGGCTTGATGTTTTCCAGAAAACATGTGATCAAGTGAAGGCTAAAATCGAGAAGATGAATCAACAATACAAAGAGAGAGCAAATAAGCACCGAAAACAAGCTGTGTTTCAACCGGGTGATTTAGTATGGGTTCATCTAAGAAAGGAAAGGTTCCCTGGGAAACGAAAGAATAAGTTGATGCTTAGGACTGATGGTCCATTCAAGGTATTGGAACGTTTTGGTGACAATGCATACAAGATTGAATTACCGGATGATTTTGGAGGAGTTAGCACTACCTTCAACATTGGTGATCTTTCTCCTTACTATGATGATGAGAATTTGAGGACAAATTCTTTTGAAGAGGGGGAGAATGATGTGGATTCAAAGGCGTTTGTGCAAGAGGAGCCAACTACCTTGGTGTTGGATACTATGGGGTTCAATTTGTTTGCTTCTAGACAAGAATTTCTCACTTGTGTCACTTGGACAGTTTCGAGTGATCATGAGAAGTGAAGAAATGATTGTGGCGTGTAGAAACATGCCTAGTTGAGTTCTAGTTCTACAAGAACTCTTCATATCTTTAAATGCTTTGTGTTTGGGTAATATTAGGAGTCTTATGGAGTTTCTTTTCTATCTTTTAGAGTTTCGTTGGTAGTATGACTTAGGGAATTGTCCTAAGCATAATAGGAGTTGGTTTTCTAGTCCTAGTAGGATTAGATATTTGTAATGCCTATATAAGGCTGGGTTTCGATCATTATTAACAGAGATATAGAAAAATTTTAATTCGTGAGTTAATTACTTACATGTGAGTTTAAGTGCTTACAAACCATTAACATCAATTCAGGAGTGTTTTGAGGTTAGTGCTTGATTGATTAGGCCAGGAGTGACTTAATCGAATCAAAAACCTATTTGATAGTCCAGGAGTGTTCGATCAAATAGCCTATCCTTTTGTTCGAGTTTTGTTTGAGTTTGTGCATCAAAGATTCAACCAAGAAACCATCAAGAACCTATCTTTCTTTCAAGATTCTTGGGATTTTGAAAACTTCACTAAATAGTGGAACCACGTCCACATCATTATATGTACTTTGTAATATCGTTTGCCTATAAATAACAAAGAAAAAACCTTGGTGAGATATCAGAGCTTCACACCGTATATTAGTATGTCCTGGTAATAAAAATGGTATCTGAGCTTCGAGAAGTTAATTTCAGGATAATCCTCCATAGTTATGGAATAAACTAAGGTAAAATTATCTTATGCCAGAAGATAGTCAAAATGTACAGGAAAAAACAGTCTAAAAAAGGCTACCTCATGAAGGTGGACATACAGAAGGCTTATGATAATGTAAGCTGGGAATTCCTGGAAGACATGTTGAAAGCTTTGGGGTTTCCTGATAAATTTTGTAAGCTCATTATGGTTTGTGTGACCAGTCCAACTTTCACACTGATGTTAAATGGCTCCACTATTGGTTTCTTCCTATCAAAAAGGGGTTTGAGATAAGGAGACCCCATGTCTCCCCTCCTTTTTGTCCTGTGTATAGAGTATTTCACTAGGATAATGTCCTTCACTAGCAAGCAAGATGGGTTCAAATTTCATCCTAGGTGTAAAACTTTAGGTCTCAATCACCTTTGTTGTGCTGATGACCTAATCCTATTTTGCAAAGGTGATATTCCGTCAAATGATCATAAAAATCAAATTCCTTTCCCTCAAAAGTACCGTCAAACAATCACAATCAGATGATCATAAAAATTGAACTAAAGATTAATCTAATCTAATAAGAGATTAAATTCAAATCAATAGAACATCAACGAACTAGGAAACAATGAGCCAATTAACAAGTTGCTAGCACAACATATTCAAATTAGAAATTGTGATTTCCCTAGTGAATAATCAAGAATAATCAGATTCATTAATCAAACCCTAGATTGCTACTCATGAAAGAAGAATAGATGAATCGGCGTCAATTCTAAATCCTAGCAAAAGATAAATCGAATGTATAAACTAGTAGTACTCCTAGCAATACATACCACAATCATAGATTAAAATCAAGAATTCACAATTATAATTAAGAAAAAGTTAACAAAGAGAAACCTCACAATAATAGACCGAAGCTTGATTAACCGTTCTCAAGACTAGATTTAGGCTACGATTGACATAGCATCCATCAAAGAAATCTTCAAACTAATGATTCGAAACTCAAAAAGGGAAGATAGGGATTAGGGTTCTTCTTCTCTATCCTCTCTAACTAGGTTCAGAAATTACCAGCCTAAAACAAAACAACGTTTTTTCTAATTAATAAAACCTAAGGAAAGCTGAAAACTGCCGAAGAATCGTAGCCGCGTCGAGGTGCGCGAGTCGGGCATCTATAGCGCGCGACTCGGGCCTTCGTTGCTGCCTAATAGCACTCTTCGCCCGAAGTGCGCGAGTCGTGCGTTACCTATGAGCGAATCGGGCACTCGACGCTATCAATGCCACGCCTTCGCTCGAAGTGAATCTCATGCTGCTGCTCGAAGTGCGCGACTCGGGCTTCTATAGCGCGCGGCTCGCGCATCTGCGACTGCCAAGCACCTGCTTCCGCTCGATATGCGCGAGTCGTATGTAATTGGCGCCCATGGTGCGCACTAGCCACTGCTTGAGATTTACTCTCTAATCACGCCCGAGGTGGGCTCTTCAACGCCCATGGTGGGCAAACAATGCTGTAGAGCCACAAGATGAACTTGGATTCCTCCACCATATAACTCTAGACTCCAAAGAACTTTGTGATCTTTTTATGTTGAATGGATCGCAAACACGGGATGGAAATCCAGCTGTAAATGATCATAAACACATATAACCACAAAATATCCTTAAATCTCCTCTAATATCGCCAATTCATAATAACTCCCTCTTCTCCACACTAAGGTATAGATGAGTAAAACTCTCCTTCTTAAACCTTAAACCTTAGTAAAATGGACTTCTCAACACTCTATAATCGCACATAACTTGGTCACATCAAATACCCCACACTTGAACTTTACTCGACCTCGAGTAAACTCAAAATAAAGGTCAATGAGGCACCCCTTCCAAGCCATTGCTCACCTTTCACTACTCCCCTTATCTCTCCATCCTAGTGTAAGATAAAGGTTTGCTATTTCCCCCAATTCGCTCAAAGCCAAGTCTAAAGGTAAGAGTCACCCCCACACTTGAGCTAAAAGCTCTCCTGAAATAATGTAAATAGCATTCTCATACTATACTCAACACCAAGATAATAAAAATGTAGGACTTTGAACCCCGAAAGATCTCAAAGGATTCAAAGCCATTCCAATTTGCACAACACCATAACCATCCTCATGTTATGAAATGACAAAAGCAAATTCGAATCCTGATAAATCTCAAAGGACTCGAACTTGGACCATCTAAACACAATCACAACCACCAAACTCCTTATTCGTCCAATGATGAGCGAGCTCTAACCTATTCGCCTCTAACTCCGAACACCAAGATGAAAAACCTACCCGAGGCACTACTTATATCACCAACCCTCCTTATGACACCAACTCCGGCAAATGATTTCAAATTTTCTCTCTTTTATCTCTCATTTTGCCTAGGAGACCTATCGGGTTTTCATTCTAGCTTCACACAATATTTTTTTCATTTATGAGCTCACCATCTCACCCGCTCTAATTAGCCACTTTTTTGCATAGATTGCCCTTTCGGGTTTTCAACCTATCCGGGCCCCCATTTTTGCCTGAGTCGCCCGCCCTTGCGGGTTTTCAACTCAGCGGGTTTCATTTCATCACTTGTTTTTTTTTTTTTTTTTTTTAACCTCATTTATGAACGAGTAAACATCAAATAAAACAATGAGCAATTCCTCCCCCCTACTTAATCAAGACATTGTCCTCAATGTGAGAGCAAGTACAAGAAAAACACAAGAAACGAAAAGGGGAACACTCAAAAACCGACTCTCACAAAAATTCTCACTCCCTCAACAATACCCATCAAAAACAAATCACACCCCAATAACATAAGAAAACACAATGACGACAAACACACACACCATCTCACAACCCTGACTCCCTAAAACACCCATGTAAATGACTAATCCAAAATTAAATTCATTAGGAGAATATAATTTCGGAATGTGCACCTTATAGTAGAACCAAATCCAGTATGCAAATGCGCATCATTGCTCATAAGCATTGCTCATGCAACTCCTTCATCAATCTCGACCCTCCAATTTCACCAACATCTCTCAAATGGACACCTCTCAAAGGTCTCTTGATGTATTTTGGCTTAAGTTGGATTATGATTGGCTAAGAGTGTTTTGAATTGTAGCTCGGGAAACAAGAGGGGTAATGGTGGGTGAAGGATAATTTGTTGTGGTGCAGTATAAAAATGGTGAGGTTTAAGAGTAAGAAGGAAAAGAAAAGGGAGAAAAATAATAGAAAAGAAAAAGAAAGAAGAAAAGAAAAAGGGGCTCGGGTTGCCTCCCAAGTTAAAGTCGTTAGCTCGACCTTATACCTCCCAAAATCAGTCCGGGGATGGTTCAACTCCTTTTTCCAACACTTGTACCTGTAAGTCTGATGAGACAACTGCCTGCACAGCTAGCGTGAGTGATAACGGTGTAAAATTATGCAGTAAATCAGGTGGTCTCTCATGTTTTTGCAACCTCACTACTTCCAATGACTCATGTCCTTCACTGGTATCATAAGTATCACACTCTATGGACTGAATAGTACCCACAAAGCATGAGGGATGTTCAGTTGCTAGGGAATTCCTAGACTCATGAATACCAAATGCTTCTATATGTCCCCTAAACTCCACATTTAATTACCCAGCACCAACATCAATTTTTGTACTGGATGTTTTTAAAAACGGCCTCCCTAAAAGAACGGGAGAAACATGACTATCAGACTCCATGTCCAGTACATAAAAGTCAGTAGGAAACTGAAGTTTTCCAACATGAACTAACACATCCTCTACTTTACCCTTGGGATAAGAGATGGATTCGTCAGCTAATTGCACTATGACATTCGTTGCATGCAAAGGGCCAAGCGCTAAAGACTTATATAGTGAAAATGGAATCACATTAATTGAAGCACCTAAGTCTAACATAGCTTTAGGAATACCAATGTCATTAATAGTGCAAGGGATGGTAAACATGCCTGGGTCATCATATTTGGGAGGAAGTGTATTATGAGAAATAGCAGAAACATGCTCACTAGTGTTCTCTACTTTGGGTAAAATAGGAGAACTTACCTCACATTCGCGTACGGACTCGTATATACCTTTGTTGCGTTCATACCTTTTATCGGCCCACATAGCTTCTGGAAAAGGTGGTGGAGGTCTATGCTTTGGAAGTAAAGTAACTTCCTTCTTTCTTGTAATCATGCTTTCTCCCTGTGTTAGCTGTGTATCACCCCTTATCATGATAGCGCTCACATTCTTCTTTGGGTTTTCTTCTGTTTTGGAGGGTAATTTTCCCAATTCACGAGCCTCTAGCCTGCTCACTGCACTCGAAACCTGGCTCATCTGTGTTTCCAAATTCTTTATACTAGAGCGGGTTTCCTCTTGAAACTGTACCATATTCCCTTGCATGTTGGTCACATTCTTGGTTAAGGCATTGAGCATATCTTCAGTAGACATTGTAGAACTTTGCCTCATATCCGAATTCTGACCCTGCTGATGACCCTAAACTGGAGCTTGAGGTCTCATGAACTGTTGTTGCGGTTGATGATATTGTGTGGGTTGTTGGTTACCTTGCTCATTACCATACCTCAACCTCGGATTATCTCTCCAACCAGGATTGTATGTGTTGGAATAAGGATCATATCTCCTTTGATTCCCTGAGCCTTGAAAACCAAGAGCTTTGACTTCCTCACTTGATCCCTCTTGAAGTTGTGGGCAATAATCAGTGGGGTGATCTGAAGCACATATCCCACACGCCTTAACTTGTTGTGTGTGTCCCTTAACAATGAGCTCTCTTACTAGTGAGGTAAGAGCTTGAACCTGTTCTTCAAGTTTGGGATTTTGCATAGTTGAGCTACTCACATTCACCTTCTTATGGGTGGATTGCCTACTAAAATGTCTGGAGCCTTCAGAAAGCTCCTCTATCAAAGCTCTAGCGTTCGCTGGAGTCTTATTTATGATCGATCCACCACTAGCTGCATTAATCATCCACACATCATCATCAGAAAGTCCATTATAGAAGTATAGGATCAAATCTTCCTCACTATATCCATGATACGGACAGCTTGCACATAACCTCTTAAAACGCTCCTAATATTCCTACAAAGGTTCATCATATCGCTGCTCAATGTTGCTGATCTCTTTCTTGAGTGTGGATGCACTAGTACAAAATTAATGATTTGCGTCGGACCTGGGACCATCATTTGCGTCGGAATTTGGTCCGACGGCACAGGTCTCGACGCAGATAGGGGTGACAAGATCTGCGTCGGATAAGATACGACGCAGATTGTAAACTATTTGCGTCGGACTATAATCCATGTGCGACGCACATGACACCTTGAGGCCACCAGCAGCAGCACACACATGGCACTATCTGCGTCGGACCACAATGAATGTGCGACGCATATGCATGTGGATACCAGGTTCTTTTGCGTCGGACAATGTACAACATCCGACGCAAATCGCAATTATTTAATTAAAAAAAAATATGACGATAGAAATTTATACAGAATTTATTAGTTTATCAATGTAAATAACACTATGTTTGATTCTGTACATAATATGTTAGTGTTACTATCAAAAATATAGTACACACTCGATTTCGAATGAGAGAAAAAAATATGTAAAATAGATACAGATAAATTACATTTTGCAAATATGTAAAAAAAAATGTAAATGCCGATGACTTTGCCGACGTTTTCCGTTGAGCTCGAGGAAAATGACTTCGAGAAGCAACAAATCTAGATCTGAAAATGAAAAAAAGAATTTCAGAACTGAAAATGTAAAAGAAAATCCTAGATCTGAAAAATAAACCCTAGACTAGGATAAGTGCCATAAAAATAAACAAAAAAATTCAGATATAAAAAAAACGAAAGGATATTATTTTCAGTTGCAAAAAATGAAAAAACTAACTTTCAGATATGAAAATTAAAAAAGAAAATTAAAATGGAATACCAAGCAAATCAGATATAGAAAATGAAAAAAAAAATCGACAGAGCCAATCACGCCGAAATCATCAAATCTTGCACCACCAAAATCAAGTCCAAATCACGCTAAGGAAGAAGATCAGAAGCAATATCAAAGAAGTGAACTCACTCTTTCTGTTCGATGAATCTTCTGTTTCCTCTTTGTGAAGATGTTGCGAATCTCTTTCTTCGAGATTGAGTTGCGAACTGTAATTGAGTTGCGAATTGCTAATCTCTTTCGTCTTCTCTGCTTTCTACTCGAACGGCTCCGGTGAAACCACGAACAACATTGCATATGCGGGATATACGAGTGAGAATGGGAGGAGTGAGAAAATTAACTCCATAAATTGACCCACTCTAATCTCTTGCTTTCTCTTTATTCACCTGTGTAAGCAAACTCCCAAAACTCAAATCTCTCTCAATTTCTCTCTCTTACTCAGCTCTCTGCTTCTTTCATACCGATAATTTTTCTGCTACTGAATCAGTAAAAAAGAACCCAAAAAAAACCCAAAAAAGAAAAGCACCAAAAACTGAAAAACCGAGAAAATTTTCATGGTTTATAATCATATTTAGCTGATAAATTTGGTAAAGTTTGAAGCATTTTAGTGGAAAAATTAGGAAAAATGGGGGTTTTAGCTATGACTTTTGAAAGAGAAATGGTGAGAGAGATGAAAGTTGAGAGTGAAATGGCTGAGAGAGATGAGAGAGAGACATCTAGGGTTAAGAGATATAAGAGAGAGAAGGCTGAAGAAAAAGTGATATTGCAATATTATGTGCGTCGCACATCAACCTATGTTCGACGCACTTTACCTTTTTTTATTTTGAAAATGATAATGCTAGGCTACATCATTTGCGTCATATCGCCTTACCATGCGACGCAAATCATGGGATACATACATGTGCGTCGCACTATAGCTGTATTTGACGCAAATCATGTTCGTCATCTGCGTCGCGTTCTCAACCCCGTCCGACGCAGATGACCCTATCACCCATCTACCATCATTTTGTGCGTCGCACGTTCTTTAATGTGCGACGTAAATAGGCTATTTGCGTCAGTGCTTCTAGCATGCGACGCACATAGACTGACGCAAATTTGCATTTTTCTACTAGTGATGACTTTGAAGCGGGAAAATATTTATCAAGGAACCGCTTCTTCATTTCAGACCAACTGGAGATACACCCCGGTGGAAGATAATATAGCCAATCTTTGGCCGTATCCCTTAGAGAAAAAGGAAACGCCCTCATCTTAACCTGCTCTTCAGTGGCACTACTCGGTTTCATGCTTGAGCACACAACATGGAACTCGGATAGGAACTTGTTAGGGTCTTCACCACTTAGCCCATGAAAAGATGGTAACAGATGAATGAGCCCTGACTTGAGCTCGAAAGTGGTACCTGCCTCCGGTGTTGGGAAAGTGATACATAGCGGTTGCTGATCAAGATTAGGAGCGGTGAGCTCCCTCAGAGTACGAGTCTCCACCCTAGGTGGCATTTCTTCTTCTAAATTCAATGCAAATGGAAGTTCTTGAAAATTTCTTCTCAATTCCCTTCGCAACCTGAAAAGATTCAATTCTAACTCGGGATCGTAATCCACACAATATTGGTTAGTAGCACGGGTGCCAACCATATACTAATCAAAAAGTGAAATTTCAAAACACAATCTATAATAAACACGTTTTAGTAATTGCCAGGTCCCCGACAACGGCGCCAAAATTTGGTGGGACGCGGTAGTACGCGCTACCAAAGATAAAAGATTATGTTCCTTCTTTCCAAAACAAATGAATGTAAGTGGCAAGTAGGGTCGTATCCACAGAGACTTGGGGACTAACTCGTGCTTATAATAGATCAAATGGGGGTTTTGTGTTTAAAGAATTGAATACCAAATACGAAGAACTAAAAAACAGTAAAGAAGTAATGTAATCAAGAAGAGAAGAATCTTGAGTTCGGTTAATGGCCACTTCGATTCATACTATTGATCATTGGTTTCTCAAATGTGTAACTTTACTCTTAATTACTCAAAGTTGGAAATCAAATTTCTTTCCCTCAAAAGTACCGTTAAACAATCACAATCAGATGATCATAAAACTTGAACTAAAGATTAATCTAATCTAATCAGAGATTAAATTCAAATCAATAGAACATCAACGAACTAGGAAACAATGAGCCAATTAACAAGTTGCTAGCACAACATATTCAAATTAGAAATTGTGATTTCCCTAGTGAATAATCAAGAATAATCATATTCATTAATCAAACCTTAGATTGCTACTCGAAAAAGAAGAACAGATGAATCGACATCAATTCTAAATCCTAGCAAAAGATAAATCGAATGTATAAACTAGTAGTACTCCTAGAAATACATACCACAATCATAGATAAATATCAAGAATTCACAATTATAATTAAGAAAAAGTTAACAAAGAGAAACCTCACAATAATAGACCGAAGCTTGATTAACCGTTCTCAAGACTAGATTTAGGCTACGATCGACATAGCATCCATCAAAGAAATCTTCAAACTAATGATTCGAAACTCAAAAAGGGAAGATAGGGATTAGGGTTCTTCTTCTCTATCCTCTCTAATTAGGTTCAGAAATTACCAGCCTAAAACAAAACAACGTTTTTTCTAATTAATAAAACCTAAAGAAAGCTGAAAACTGCCGAAGAGTCGTAGCCGCGTCGAGGTGCGCGAGTCGGGCATCTATAGTGCGCGACTCGGGCCTTCGCTGCTGCCTAATAGCACTCTTCGCTCGACGTGCACGAGTAGTGCGTTACCTATGCGCGAGTCGGGCACTCGACGCTGTCAATGCCACGCCTTCGCTCGAAGTGAATCTCATGCTGCTGCTCAAAGTGCGCGACTCGGGCTTCTATAGCGCGCGGCTCTCGCGTCTGCGACTGCCAAGCACCTGCTTCCGCTCGATATGCGCGAGTCGTGTGTAATTGGCGCCCATGGTGCGCACTAGCCACTGCTTGAGATTAATTCTCTTCAACGCCCATGGTGGGCAAACAATGTTGTAGAGCCACAAGATGAACTTGGATGCCTCCACCATATAACTCTAGACTCCAAAGAACTTTGTGATCTTTTTATGTTGAATGGATCGTAAACACGGGATGGAAATCCACCTGTAAATGATCATAAACACATATAACCACAAAACATCCTTAAATCTCCTCTAATATCGCCAATTCATCATAACTCCCTCTTCTCCACACTAAGGTATAGATGAGTAAAACTCTCTTTCTTAAACCTTAAACCTTAAACCTTAGTAAAATGGACTTCTCAACACTCTATAATCGCACATAACTTGGTCACATCATTAGTTTTGCTTTTTCTGCTATCATTTCTTTAATTATTGATGAAGAAATAATAAGATATAATGATGGTCCATTTTAAATATGTAAAACAAATCATAATAGACAATTTGCAGAAATTATGAAAGGAAGATTATATTTAATAAAAGATAGAAAAGGAATGATATTAGAAAATGAATTTGAAAGAGAAAGAAGATTAGCTAAAGAAAGGGATTTAGTAGAAATAACAAACATAGAAAGTAACAATCGAGAAAACAAAACAATAAATGACATATATAAAAAATTAGATAAATTCATAGAGAAGATATGATGAAAGAATCAGGAAGATAGAGGAATCAATAAAAAATATACATCATAATACTTAACAAATATTAGACAAAGTTTATAGAGTAGAAAATAATTTTAACGATGAAATACAAGAGTTTAAGATAGAGTATAATAACAGGTTTGACAAAATAGAAGAACAACTTATATTGAATGTAAAAGAAAAAAGTTAAATGTCAGAAATTTAAGAATCAGATGACGAAACAATAATGAATAATACTATAGAAACAATAGATATTGTGGTAGAAAGACTTGAAGTCAATAATATAGAAGAAAACAATGAAGATTTTAATTCAGACCAATAGAGTTAAGAATTTAGTTGCTCAAAATGTTCAGAATCTGAATTTATGACAGAAAAAGAAAAAGATCTTAATGTACTCACGAAAGATGACGATTATTATTACACGAAGACTAGTAGACACTATAAACTGATATTAAGAAAAAGAAATTATGGTAGTAACAATAGAAATCATGAACATATATGGAAGTATCGAAGTAAAATAGAAGATAACTATATACCAAAAGATATTCAAGTAGGAGAGACCTTAAATTTAGATTGTTCAGAAAATGTTGATTTAGATATACAAAATTGGGTAGCTAAAATAAATGCAAAATTAATTGAAGCAAAAATCCCAGTTAATATTGCATCTAATTATATTGAAGGAACTATCACAGGAATAGTTAAAAATTGGTTAACTCACATAAGAACAATAGACAAAACAGAAATAAGAAGTACTAAGATAGGACATGAAATGACAGAGTCAACACAAATGTTGAAAAAATATGAAATTGCTATAAGAAGAGAATTTGGAAATTTAAATGCAGATTTAAAACATATAGAAGCTAAGAAAGAATATAGTAAATCTCAATTATATAATATGGAAATATGCTCGATGTGCCCAGAAGATCTAATAAGATACAATGGTTCTTTCCAAATGAATTATTATGAATTAGGAACAGAAACAACTGAGCAATTAGCTATATTTCGAAAATTATACTTTGAAAAATTACCCATTCCTATAAATACTATGGTTCCAGAAGCATACTCTAAAGAACCTAAACCAGATACATTAGGAGAACAAATATCTTTCTTACAAACTTGGTATAAAAACTACTGTATAGAAGTTAATAACCAAAAAGCTTTTAAAAAACAAGCTAGAATAAGTGATTGTAGTGAAAGATATGAAACACCAAAATTTGGATGCTATAGATTAAATAAAAAACGTAGAAATAAAAGACCAAAGTTTAGGCCTAAGAAGTATAAAAAGTTTAAACCATATGCAAAATATAGACACCAGAAGAAATCGAATAGAAATTATTATATAAGAAGAAAAATTTATCAATATGTTAATAACCCAAAGAAGTGTAGGTGCTACATTTGTGGACAAATAGGTCATATAGCAAGAGAATGTAAAAATAAAGTAAATAAAAATATTTACTTTATTGAATTACATATAGCTGAATATGAAATAGGGAAAAATAATATACCGCCAGAAGAAGAGATTTATGTTCTAGAATATGAAACAGAAAGTGATGAAGAAATAATTAGCGAAGAAGATACCGTTGAGACTATTAGTGATGGATAAAGAATTACAGGAAGTAGATTACGATGAAGAAATTACTCCACAAAGTACAGACCACAGAGCTATTTTTGATCTTCAAAAGTATAATCAATTAAAGTATGAAGGATTTACTTTGTCAACAAATAAGATATTTGAGAGAAACTTAATCAAGAAAATATTTAGAAAGGATAAGAACGAATATTTAGTGATAGCTGATAGAGAACACGTTATTGATATAACTCAAGTGCAAGGTAATACTAAAGTTCCATTAATAACAAAATAAGTGCTAAACGAGGAAATAACAAAAATTAATCGATCATTAGGAAATAAACCAATTACTTTTAGATTTGTAGAATTGGCAGCAACATAGATAATAATAAAAGCATGTTTTAAAGAAGGAATAGATACCCCATTTATAGAACTTTTATTACCAATGGATAAAGGATTAAAATTATACTCTAAACCTAGCTATGGAGAACTAGATATAGTAAAAAGAAGAATGAGTTTTTCCAGAAATAGAGAACAAAAAGATAATGTTCAACCTATTCAATTGAGGTCACAAGATTACTATATTATAATACAAATTGAAGGAGAAAACATAAAAGCACAAATAGATATAGATGTGGAAAATAATTCAATCTATATCGATAAATTATTAGACAAAATAATGTACAATAAATTAAAACTTAAAGGAAAAGTAATTATTACAATAAAAACTGCAACACAAAATATAAATGTTGAATATGAAGTAAGTGTAAGTGACAAAATTATATTAGAAAAAGAATTTTTAAACAAAGTCAAACCCTGGAAAATAGAATCTGAATATTTTGAGTACACTTATAACCTAATTCAATTTAAAACAAGAATAATCAATGAGTAATTTAACTTATATTCTTATAAAAATAATTTTAGAAAGATACAAAAGTAGATACTACACACCGACGGTAGATACAGGAGTAGCAACCACAATTATGAAAAAAAATTGTTTACTAAAATGGAATAATTTAGATACACCATTCAGGATAAATGGTTTTAATAATAATAGTAGCATAATTACCCTTTATCAAACTAATGTACAAACACAAATTTGGAACAAAATATTAATTATACCTCGAGTATATTACTTTGAATTAATAGGAAAAGATATGATATTAGGAAATAATTTTCTTAACCAATATAAATCAATTTGCATAGATAAAAATTTTCTTACATTATTTACCCCATGTAAACACAAGTTGAAAGCTAGAATAGTAAAATATAGAGAAAGAATATCTCAAGAACGGGAAAAATGTAAAAAGGGAGAAGAAGAAAAACTGGTTTAAAGAATGAAAACAAAGAAAGAAAACATCAATTTTGCAATAATATATATTGGAATTTTATATTTAGATAAAACTACCCCTTTAAAAAAAATTAGAAGACCTATATAACGAAAATCCATTAGCAAATTGGCACAAACAAAAAAGTGAAATACAAATTGCATTAAAAGATCAAAATAGTATAATATCTCAAAAATCCCTTAATAATAAACAAAGAGATGAAAAAGAATTTAAAATGCATATAACAGAATTATTAGCAGGAAAAATAATTAGTCCAAGTAATTCTAAACATAGCACTAATGCATTGATAGTTAACAACCATTCTGAACAAAAAAGAGGAAAAACAAGAATGGTCTTTAATTATAGAGATCTAAATGAGAAAACAATTACATGCAATTATCCAATACCTAATAAAATACTAAAAATGAGACAAATACAAGGTTATAATTACTTCTCAAAATTTGTTTGTAAAAGTGGTTTTCACCAATTAAAATTAACTGAAGAATCTAACCAATTAACAACATTCAAAGTACCTAATTGATTTTATGAATGGGAATGTATTACCATTTGGATATAAAAATGCCCCTGGACGATTCCAAGCATTTATGGATAAAAATCTAAATCAATTACCAAATTATGTAGTATATGTAGATGACATACTAATATACTCCAAAACACAAGAAGAACATTATACATTATTAGAACAATTAATAGAAAAAATAAGGAATAGTGGAATAGTCTTAAGTAAAAAGAAAATGGAAATATTTAAAACACAAATAGAATTTTTAGGATTCGAAATAGATAAAGAAGGAGTAAAAATGCAAGAACATATATCTCAAAAAATCATAGAATTTCAAAGGGAAATTAATACCAAGAAAGAATTACAAAAATTCTTAAGAATAGTAAACTAAGTCGGAGAATTTGTTCCAAAATTAACACAATTTACAGAACCACTTACTAAAAAGATGAAAAAAGATCATGATTTTAGGTAGACTGATACCGATTAAAAAAAATTGGAGAAAATCAAAGAACTAGTTAGAATATTACCAAAATTAAGTTTTCCTGATGAAGATAAGGAATTTGTGTGGATAATAGAAACTGATGCTAGCGAAATTAATGATGGTTATGGTGCAGTATTGAAATACAGATACAATAATGATAAAATAGAATATATATGCTGATACCATTCAGGAACATTCAAGGCAAATGAAATAAAATAGGATATTAATAAAACGGAGCTAAAAGCAGATAAATAGGGTATTAAAAAGTTTGAACCTTATATTTTTTTACAAAAAATTTATATTAAGAACAGATAACAGGACTGTTAAGTGTTGACTGACACAGAAATTACAAGATTCCATTACAAGGAAGGAAATAAATAGGATTATAGCTGATATCAAACAATATGAGTTTACAGTTGAATTATTAAAAACTAATAAAAATAATTATGCAGATTATCTCTCCAGAGTTAGTTCAACAATTGATTCTAGAGACTCAAGAACAAATACTATTGATAAATAAATTATTAGAAGAGCTTGATCTAGTGAAAAGAAGTAGAGAAAGCTCTAAAGAAAATGACTGTGGCCAGAGATATCAAGAACAAGATAATGGTGCTAACCAAAGATCCCAGGCCAAACACAAAGCTATTATAAGAAGAAGTTATGGATTCCCTTCTCAAAAAAGAGATTTCCTAAACTGCTAAATATAGACTTCTCCCAAAACATTTATCAATGACGAAGATTACCCCACCTTAGTTCCAGATACTACTTCCTTTAAAGAAAAATTAACCCTTGGAACAAAACAGACAATGAACCCCTTAGTTAGACAGTATATATCAAATTTCCTGGCTATTGCCAACAAACTAAACACAGCTCCCCAAGTTACTATCCAAGAAAAACATGGAGAAATAGAGAGAGGATATGTTACTAATCCGCTTCGAAAAACAAACGAGTTAATCGCATTACCAGGTTGTAATGCAAAGTTAATAAAAGCAGCTTATGATTACGGATTACTCAATTTCGTATACACACTAACCGGAGATGAGTTGTCCTTAATCCCTAGCCTATACAAGGTAACCAGAAGTTATTTACAAATTACAAAATCTAAAATGATTTTTGTACAGTGTTACATAGCTACCGTGGAAGTTACTTATCAAGAGATATAACCAGCCATGAGGTTTGTGAAAATAGGATGTACATCTGCGTACATCATTCCTGAAGAAATAAAGGCCCAACCCGAAATAAACTTTAATGAAGTACAAGATATCCTTATTAAAAACGAGATACAAAAATCAAAGTTATTTGTGAAGCCCTATGTCATGCTATTACTACGCCAATATGGATTAATCATCACTAGTGGAAAAATAAGGAAGGGTTGCGGTCAAAACAGCCCTAAGGGTTGCGTTTTTGGCCAGCAACCCTTTCCATAGCAGCCCTTCATTAGATAAGAAGGGCTACGGTTTCTAACCGCAGCCCTTCACAACGAAGGGCTGCCGTTAAGGCCAAAAACGCAGTCCTTCTAAGTTTGAAAGGCTGCGTTTTCGGCATAACCGCAGCCCTTCTTTAACTGAAGGGCTGCGGTTTTAAGCATGAACCGCAGCCCTTTTTAAGTGAAGGGCTGCGGTTTAAGCTTAAAACCGCAGCCCTTCAAATTCAATTTTTTTTTTTTAAAAATAGAATTAAATCTGCCCCCATCCCTTATTGCCGCCCCAAAGACACCCCCCACGCCAAGCACCCCCTGCACCCCCCACCCCAGCACCCCTGCCACACCCGGCCACCCCAAAGCCCCCCCCCCCCCCGCCCGCCCCACCCCCGCACTCCCACCCCCCGCACCCCCACCCCACCCCCCACCCCCCCACCCCAGCCCACCCCCGCCCCCCCCCCCCGCACTCCCACCCCTCCGCTGCCCCACCCCCCCCCCCCCCCTGCCACCCCCCCCGGACCCAGCCCGCCCTCCCCGGTCCAGCCCCCCCCTGCCGGCCCAGTACACCCTGCCCCCCCACCCCATGCCAACCCCAAGACACCCCGCCCCCCCCCCGCCCCCCCACCCCCGCCCGGACCACCCCACCCCCCACCCCTGCCACCCCCCGCCGGACCCCACCCCTGCCAGGCCCACCCCCCACCCCTCCACCCCGCAGACCAGCCCCACCTGCCCGGCCCCCCACCCCCCCCCCGCCACCCCCCGCCGGACCCAGCCCACCCCCCGCCCCCCCCCACCCCCCCTGCCGCCCCCGCACCCCCACCTCATGGCGGCCCCCACCCCATCCCCGACCCAAAACCTCCCTTCGACAAAAAAAAGACCGATCAAATTGCAATAATATATATATGACAAGTTTTGTGAACGTAATAATTAACTTTAAATATGTATATATTTAAAAATTAAAAAGTGTACATAGAATTGATACAAACTAGTAGATGTATCATAAGCAATCATCACAAATGTGGGACGCCAACTTATCCCGAACTTCATGTAATTCGTCTGTGGTGAAGGCCCTCAAACATGGTGTGTTATTCATATAAACCTTGCAAAACAACCAAGGAATAAACACATAATATAAGAATTCAATCATTTACCGTAGTTAGTAGTTCTAAAAAATGACATATACCTTCCCGAAATTCAATCAAAAACAAATGCAAGCCTAAAACTCTATACACTAGTTATATTATACCTTATATTATCATTTTCAAAAAGAAAATGGAGTTAAATGACTCGAGAAACATGAATTGGAGGCGAAAAGGCAAAAATAGGGCAAAAATCACATTTATGTTCCCGATATACAACCAACAACAAATGCACGCCTAAGAATCTACATAATAGTTACATTATACCTCATATTATCATGTTCAAAATGAAATTGGGGTTAAATGAAGCGATAATACGAATTGGACGCGAAAAGGCAAAAATAGGGCTAAAATGCCCTTTTCGTTCCCAAAATTCAACCTACAACAATTGCAAACCTAAAAATCTACACAATAGTTACATTATCCCTCATATTATCATGTTCAAAATGCATTTGGGGTTAAATGACTCGATAAGTACGATTTGGAAGCAAAAATGCAAAACTAGGCCTAAAATGACCTTTTCGTTCCCGAAATGCAACCAACAACAAATGCAAGCCTAAAACTCTACACAATAGGTACATTATACCTCATATAATCATGTTAAAAAAGAATTACAAATTGGAGAAATTACACAGACCTGAGTTTATGTCTCATGATTTATTGACCTTCCGCCGTTTCTTAGGATCCGCAAGTACATGTATCCCTTCCGTGTGATCTACACGCATATAGTTCTCCGACATATTCACATCATCTTCCACACTATTTTCAGGATAGGTAAAAGGGGGGAGGTCCTCAAATGCATCATATTCTTCCTCATTATCAACATCACCAATACCGAGGATACTCCTTTTACCGTGGTACAACAATTGACCACTTATTATCAGCAGGATCAATTACAAAAAAAACTTGCTTAACTTGTGATGCAATTACAAATGGCTCCTCAGTTTCACGTAGACGACTAAGGTCAACAAGAGTGAATCCGCAAGGATCATCTTTTCTTACGCAACGTCGATTATCGTCAACCCACTTGCAACACAAGAGGCAAATATTAAAAATACAGTAGTCAAGCTCCCATATTTCTTCTATTCGCCCATAATAATTGCTTTCAGCATGTACAAGCGACTTATCCTTCGAGCTTGCGTATTGTGTAGCTGACGCCACAAGTGAAACACCACTATTTTGTTGCGATGTTGACTTCAGATCTTGACGTTTAGTCCAAAACGTATACCCATTAATATCATAACCCTCATAAGAGCGTACAGCTTCACGAGGACGAAATGGTAACCACTTGACTGTTTCAGGAACACTTTCATCCAAATCATTCACTACTCGTTTATGAAACCAATCAATGAAAGTCTTGTTATGCATTTGCGTCAATGCCCTAACTCCTTTTCCAGGATTGCTAACACGTAATTCCTCCATATGTTCATTTAAATAAGGATGGACAATTTGCTACGTGATGCAATACAAATAAGTGAGCTTGTTTACGCTTTTCTACGGAAGGTGTGATCAATTTTGAACCAATTGTGCCCTTGCCCTCAAGTACGCCCTCGTGTCGGGATGTCGGAAGTCCAACAAGATCAACACTAGCAAAATACTCAGCCACAAAATTGCGATCTCTTCACCCACAACCCCTTGAATTATACTACCTTCTGGTTGTGCAGGATTCCGAACTTTATCCTTCAAAGTTCCCATATATCTCTCAAAAGGAGAGCACCACCTCAAAAACACTGGACCACACAGCTTAGTTTCTCGAACTAGATGGACAATGAGATGGACCATAATGTCAAAGAATGCGGGGGGAAAAAAATCTCAAATTTGCATAGAGTTTCAACTACTCTGGCCTGCAAGGAATCGAGGGTCGACGGTTCTAGGACTTTGCTGCATATTGTATGGAAAAATGAACAAAGTTCGGTAATGGTGTGCCTCACATGCTTTGGAAGTATCCCACGAATTGCAATCGGTAAGAATACTTGCATCATGACATGACAATCGTGAGATTTCATACTCGATAACTTCAATTCACCATTTAAGGTAACAAACCGCTTCATATTCGATGAGTAGCCAGTTGGGACCTTAATGCCATACAATGACTCGCAAAAAATCCGTTTCTCTGCACGTGACATCGTGTAGCAAGCTGGTGGCAAATAATTCTTCTCCGAATCCTCCACCTTCTTTTTACTTTTCTGAGTTTCATCATCAACCCTTTCCTCCACTACTTTCTTCTTCCTTCCGTCCCTTTTCTGAGCCCACAACTCTGGTCGAAGCCCCTGTTTTTCCAAGTAAAGTCGTGACGCCTTAACATCTTTTGTCTTGCCCGGAATATTCATAAGTGTCGCAAGAATAGCTTCACAAACATTCTTCTCTATGTGCATGACATCCAAACAATGTCTGACCTTTAGATCTTTCCAATATGGGAGTTTCTAAAAAATGGACTCCTTTTTCCATAATCCCGTAGGTCGATCAACCTCACTAGCAGGTTTACCAAAGATTGTTTCAATGCCCATCACCTGATTATAAACTTCAGTACCAGTTAACGGTCTATGAGCAACTTCTTCTTCAACCGTCCCATCGAATGCCTTCTTCTTAAACCTATAGGGATGGTCGCGTCTGAGGTGCCTTCGTGTGCCCATATACACATGTTTGCAGCCCATAAGGTGTGTAGATTTCATGTCATCTACACAAATTGGGCAGGGTTATTTCCTCTCGTCTTATACCCAGATAAGGTCCCATAAGGTGGATAATCGTTCATAGTACAAAAAAGCATGGCACGCAGAGTGAACATCTCATTAGCATACGCATCAAATACTAACACTTCTTCGTTCCACATCTTCTGTAAATCTTAAACAAGCGGCTGGAGGTATACATCAATGTCATTTCCAGGTTGTTTGGGCCCCGATATAAGAAGCGACAGCATCATGTACTTGCGTTTCATGCACAACCAAGGAGGCAAGTTATAAACCACTAAGACCACTGGCCATGTACTATGCTGCGAACTGAGATTGCCAAAAGGGTTCATGCCATCCGTACATAATCCAAGCCTCAGATTCCTATCCTCATTACCAAATGCCTTATGCACCCTGTTGATACTTTTCTACTCAGGCGAATCAGCCGGATGCTTGAGCAGACCGTCTTTCTTCCTACAATCTGCATGCCACCTCAAATTCTTCGCATCTCCTTTAATTGAGAACATGCGCTTAAATCTAGGTATTATGGGTAAATACCACAACACCTTAGCTGGTGGTCCTTCACTACCTCCAGCTCCTTCACGCTTGTACCTCGACAATCCACAACGTGGACGCTCATGTAAATGCTCATACTCATTACGATAAAGCACACAATCGTTAGGACAAGCATGTATCCGCTCGTACTCTAAACCGAAAGGATACATCAGTTTCTTCGCATAATAGTACGACTTTGGCAGTTCATTTCCATCAGGGAGCATATCAGCTAAAACTTCCAACAACGATGTGAAACTAGAGTCCGTCCAACCAGCTTTCGACTTAATGTTGAACAGTGTTATCACTGCGGAAAGTTTGGTGTACTTTGTGCAACCTGGATACAACGGCTTTTCAGCAGCCTCAGACATAGACTCAAAAATACGAGGTCGTTTACACGACTGATCTTCAACCTCGTGTATCATCTCGTCTACCCGATCCCTATCATCATCTGCAAACTCATCATCGAAATTCTCATCCCCGAACTCATCATCTTTCCTTTCTTCACATACATCGTTCATTACTCTAGAGCTTCCTATATACTTCCCCTGCTCACCATGCCAAACCCATACGTGGTATTGAGGCCTAAACCCACGACGAAAGACATGCTCCCTAACCACATGTATACTACTAACCTTGCTCACATTTGTACAATCGAAACAAGGACAATAAAAATCGACTCCTCCAGAGGATGCTTGATATTGTAATGCAGTTGTACAGAATTCCGAGACCCCTTTCACAAACTCAATCGATTCACGACTACCATACATCCAAGTATGATCCATCTCATTCAAGAAGACCTCTAATAATTAAACACAACCATTCATTATAATGCATCAATCATTATTTAAGTACATACACTCACATATCATCATATCACACACGTATAGAGCAATCTAAGATAGTGACATGTTCAATTGTATGCATGCAGCCGAAGGTCCTTATCACTCCAACCTAATCCATCCATGGACGTCTAATCTCACTAGTGAATGTGTGCCAACTTTTCAATTCTAAGGAAAATTCGACAGCATTTCCCTACAGTTCTCCAAGTACACAATGTAGATAATTGCTTATCTACATATGTACCCAGAGAACAATGTAGAGAAACGATGAGCCAAGATTTTCCTCAGAATTGAAAAGAAGACACACATTCACCACCTAAGTGAGATCAAACGTCCAAGAACAGTCCCAAACCGGGGACTATTCAAGACTTACTCCTAATGAGTAAGTCTTGAACGGGTATCTAGGCATATGATGACAATTCAAACAACTTGTAGATTTCATAGCTAAATTACATTGCGTTTTCATACAATCTCATATCAAGAAATATACATACATTATAAGAAATACATATATATATCAATAAATTATCATAACTTAATCAAATTGAATCACATGATAACTTTGTATCATCAACAAATTAAATCAAACAAAAAAGACAACGAAATTAAACTAGTTACCTCTTAACACCAATGATAAGCAATGAAGAGAGTAGAGATAGTTGGAACTTTATTTGCCTTCCCAAGCCTCTTCTTCCTACAATTAACAAAACCCACATTGCACATTAATCATTTAATTCAATTAAGAAAAACAAAACTAACTTAAAAACATTAATTCATACTTAACTAAGCAAAAAATTAGCTAAACCCAAGAGCTAGCAATGAAGAAAGAGTAGGGCAGTGGTGGTGGTAGTTGTTGCTGCCGCTTGTGGGTGGTGGCGCTGCGTAGTGGTGGAGGAGCTCCACACCCTAAACCCACTCAAACGGTGGAGAAGAGAAGAGAAAAGAAGAGAAGAGAAGCTAAGAGAAGAGAAGAGAGGTGAAGAAAGAGAAAGGTTGTGGTGGTGAAGCAATGTGGGTGCTCCGGTGTCAGGGCTCCGATGATGGGGCATTAGGGTTAATGTGCGAGTGAGTGAGAGGGAGGGAGGAGTTTTTCGCTCGTCAAATGCGTGTAAGGGAGGGAAATTTAGAAAATATGTCTACCTACTGTGTGTGTGCGCGCAAAACTGGAGATATGGGATGGGATCAGAAGGGCAGCGGTTAGTCTAGAAAACGCAGCCCTTCGTTTATGAAGGGCTGCGGTTTTCAGGCTAACCGCAGCCCTTCATTAGTAGGGCTGCGGTTAGCCTCAAAACCGCAGCCCTTCATACTGCATGAAGGGCTGCGATTTCTTGTTAACCGCAGCCCTTCAATAAAAGGGCTGCGGTTTCCAAAGAAACCGCAGCCCTTCTTGCGCAGCCCTTCCTTTTTTTCCCCTAGTGCATAAAGAAAAAAATACATTAGTTATAACTCAAAGTAGGCAATACTGGAATATAGCCATGATGCTGAAGAAACTATGAAAGCATGGGTATGGAGTCTCCTACATCCAGATGAGCCTCCTCAAACAAGATACATCCCAAACACTTTTATGACAAAAGATACGTTGAAGAAATATTGCAAGTGGATGCAACAAAATAATAAACACTTATGCCAGATGTGCAAAAACCAACTGACAAATGTACCTATGATTGAGGACTTGGAAGATAAGGAAGAATCCTCTAGTAGTACAACCCAGGCCCCATAATTTAATATAACAAAGTCATAGAGAAAGTAGAGAGAGAGGTAATAGAGAAGATTCTTTGTAATGAACTCCTTGATGATACCTCACCAAGGTTTTTTCTTTGTTATTTATAGGCAAACGATATTACATAGGACGTACATAAAAAGTTACTTTTAATTTAAGCCATATAAATGGCTATTTTTCTAAGGTTACAACAAATTTTGGCTTATCACCTTATCTCTTATCCTTATCTTCTATAGTAACTCCACCATCCTTTAGTCGGTTATATCAACTTGTGGAGCCTGGGTTGTACTGCTTGAGGATTCTTCCTTATCTTCCAAGTCTTCAATCATAGGTACAACTGCCTGCTGATTTTTGCACATCTGGCATAAGTGTTTATTATTTTGTTGCATCCACTTGCAATATTTCTTCAACGTATCTTTTGCCATAAAATTATTTGGGATGTATCTTGTTTGAGGAGGCTGATCTGGATGTAAATCGATCCCTACGATCGAAGTTATATACACTATAATAATATTGGCCTTATTCACACAAGTAATGGAGAACATACAAAAGCTTTAGAATATTATTTTAGGGCACTAGAACAAAACCCATTCTTACCACAAGCTTTTACCCATGCTTTCATAGTTTCTTCAGCATCATGGCTATATTCCCTACTCTGAGTTATATCTAATGTATTTATTTCTTTATGATTAATCCATATATGCGTAGTAATAGCATGACATAGGGCTTCACAAATATCTTTGATTTTTATAGCATGTTTTTCACTAAGGATATCTTGTACTTTATGAAAGTTTATCTCGGGCTGGGCCTTCATTTCTTCGGGAATGATGTACGCAGATGTACATCCTATTTTCACAAACCGCATGGATGGTTTTATCTCTTGATAAGTAACTTCCCCGGTATATGTGTAACACCGTAAAAAAAATCATTTTAGATTTTGTAATCTATAAATAACTTCTGGTTACCTTGTATAGGCTTGGGATTAAGGAAAGCTCTTCTCCGGTTAGTGTGTATACGGAATTGAGTAATCCGTAATCATAAGCTGCTTTTATTAACTTTGCATTACAACCTGGTAATGCGATTAACTTGTTTATTTTTCGAAGAGGATTAGTAACATATCCTCTTTCTATTTCTCCATGTTTATCTTGGATAGTAACTTGGGGATCTGTGTTTAGTTTGTTAGCAATAGTCAGAAAATTTGATATATACTGTCTAACTGAGAGGTTCATTGTCTGTTTTGTTCCAAGGGTTAATTTGTCTTAAAGGAAGTAGTATATGGGACTAAGCTGGGGTAATCTTCGTCATTGATAAATGTTTTGGGAGAAGTCTGTATTTGGTAATTTAGGAAATCTCTTTTTTGAGAGGGGAATCAATAACTTCTTCTTATAATAGCTTTGCCTTTGGCCTGGTATCTTTGGTTAGCACCATTATCTTTTTCTTGATAGCTCTGGCCACTGCCATTATCTTTAGAGCTTTCTCTACTTCTTTTTAATAGGTCAAGCTCTTGTGATAACTTATTTATCAATAGTTTTTGTTCTTGATTCTCTTGAATCAATTGTTGAACTAAATCTGGAGAGATAATATACATAATAAATTTCTTAAATTGAGTTATGTTTTAAGTTAATTCATGTGAATTACATGATTAAGGAGTGAATCCAAAACATTTCCGGAGAGAATCCAAACCTCTAACTGAATTTTGAGTTGAAATACGCCTAAATTCTTCATATCTTGTTACCAATTGAGTTATTGAGTCGAAATACATCAATAAACTTGATTCTTGCATTAGTTTCCATTAAAGATCCAAAATTTAAAATCAAGAAAGTTAAAGAAAGCCACTAAACTACATTAAAAGAGCCTAAATAGTGTTTCTTGCTTTCAAGATCCACATCAAGTGTACTATTTTGAGTTTGCATTAACACTTGAACTTTGTAATTTTCTTAGATTGAAAACTTTTTCTTGATGTGGAAGGATGTGTGCTTTGCTGATAAACCTCGGATGATGAAGTGCATGTATCCTTGGCATTTTCTACCTTTTGTCTTTAATGTGAATGATATTTTTGTTGCATTGTGCATTTGTATGATGCACCTAGGATATTCAGGTGGTACACCTGGTATTTGATGTTGATGAGTCATCATTTGAATACCTGCATTGAAAACGTTAGTAAAATATGTCCCTTATTTCTGCCTAAGTGATAATCACTTAGCGGGATCTTTTTTTTATTGCCTTAACTTTTGCCAGGAAGATCCTGCGGGCAATTTTGTAAAAGTTTAAAAAAGAGAGTTTTGCCTTCTTGAGATAGGAATTTTCCAGCTATGAGTTGAGATAAATATGGATCCATTGGTTCAGAGTAATTGACACCAGTAATAAAATATTCTTGTAGCCATGTAGGGAGATTGACTGTTGTATTTCCATAATGAATAAAAGTAACTAGATCTTCATTATATTGTCTGATTAAATTTTCAATTTTTCGGATGATGTAGAAAAAACCATATGCTCTTGCTTGAGTGGGATGTATGACGGCTAGATCACTGGAGTGAATATCACATTTTATTATATTAATCAGTATGAAGTAGTGAGCTGGTTTGATTTTGCCGTTCACCATTTCTATGTGTAGCACATATGATGTCTTCATATATCCATTTTGATCTTTGAATGGAATATATTATTGAAAACATATATTGCTGGAATTTTGTGAATTCTTTGAAAAAATCTGACCCAAGCTTCGGTATTTCGTAGAATTTTCTTACCAAACAATATTTCCATATATGAAACTATGGAACAGCCTTCTGAAGGTCTCTTGTGGAGATAAAAAATCCTCCGGTTTTATAATATGCAAATAGTAGTATTGATCGTCCCCATGTTCGCCAAATGTTATAGGGAGATATTGTTTCTGATGATAGGAAGTCGATGTACCATTTGTCATAATTTTCTTGTTTCACTTTGTTGATAATGATTTCTTGCATATCTGTTGGAAGCTGATAAATCTGGATGATTATTTCAACTATAAAAAGCTTGGAAATTGTTTTATGTATTGTAGGTAAAGTATGGGTTTTGGTTATTTGAGTGAGGTTTATTGATAATTCTTGTGAGGTAGGAGAAAGTTTTTTGAGTAAGTTTTGGATTCCTCGTCTATGTATTTTTCTTTTTTGTGTGGAATACAAGTTTTTGGTTTTTTCTTTAGAACTAGAAGATGGTAGAGCTTTCTGCATCTGGAATAATTAAATAAGTAATATTGGAAAATAATTAAAAAGTAGTTTTAAGGAAAATAAATCTTTTGGAATTATACAAATATTATTATAACATCCTTTTTGACAAAATGGGGCTGACTCTTTTGAACAACATGAAGTTGATTCATTATCAGATTCTATTTGAAGTAAATTATTTTCATTATTATGGTCAGTAAGGTTATGGTCTGAGGAATTTTCTAGTAAACATAAGGCTAAGGATTTTTGTTGAAGGTCTGAATCATGACCACATAATTCATTAACCTTTTGCTTTAAGTCACATTCGTTAGCCTTATGACCTACCCGACCGCACTTATTGCAATAAATTGGTTTTTTGGGATCTATAATTTTCTTTGGCGGTCTTGTGGATTTTTTAAAAGTCTTTTTATAGTATGGGTCATTGTTTGAAGGTTGCCTATTTGGTCTAAAGGTTTCTTTAAATCTTTTACTATTAATAGCTGAAGGAGGTTGAATTTTAGGTAGACCAAAGGCAGCACAAAAACTACCCAATTCTCTATGTCTTTCTCTTTTTTTCTGATGAATATTTACTTTGGATTGCTAATTCTTGACATAAAGAAATGGCTTCTTTTTTAATAAAGGAAAATATTTGTCCATAAGTCATGCTATCATATGGAATTTCATCTTGATCTGCATTTTCTCTTAGTATTAGGAATACTCTTTGAGAAAATAAAGATGGGAGACCGGATATAAATCTTTCCTTCCAAAAAGATTGATTACAATCACCTCGTCTAAAAATATTACTAAGGAATACATCTTTAAACCAACGACAATCATCAAGTGTAGGACATCTAAGATTAGTAAGGACTACTTGATTTGTTAACATTTCTTCTTTAGGATTTCCAATAAAATGCATAGCAATCATATTAATAAGAATTGAACTTCCATCTAGAGCCTGTTGTGTCATTTTCTATTTTAACATGATTAAGTATTTGAACTTTTGTCTCTATATTAATTTTATTGTCCCACCAATTTCTTAATTGACCATTAAAACCAGTTGTAAGAAAATCTATAATAGTATGTTCAAGACAATTCTTTGATCTATAAGTAGTAATAGCCATAGTCATTTCAGATAGGACATTTAATATTTCATATTCTGATTTTCCATTGACATTCCATTCATAGACTGCGGATCCATCATATTGTGAGTCTCTGAATTTATGTCGTTCTTTATATTGAATATTTGGTGGAGTGGGTCTAGTATAATAATTTCTAGTAGAGACATTTTTCCAAGAACAATTATTTATTTTATTGTTTTCATTTTCTTCATCATCATAATTGATTATTTTATTTGAATTATACTTATCTAAGACATAAATATTATTAGTTGATTTAGAAGTACCTAAGCTAGATAATTTCTCTTCAATCTTACAAATTAAAGAAGTTGTTTTTTTAGGTAAATTAAGAGATTTTTGACGATATATGGGAATACTTGAAAGGGGAATTTTGTTTCCTTTTTACTTATAGATAATGCTCCTAGTTTGGATGTTATGTTTTCAATTTCAGGAGCTTTTTTAGATTCTAGCTGTGTAGATAACATATCTATTTGTTTTGAAATAGTAGTGAGAAGTTGATTTGAAAAATTATTTTCGTGAAATAATTTTCTAATGTCACCTTTTCTACTCTTAACGGCTAACCAACGGATTTAACAAGGGCTGACCAACGTCTGACCAACCTATAGTGCAACTTCTTAATTACTAAACCCACAAAATTATATACTATATGATGTAGGTAACTTTTAGATAAAAGTACTAACACTATATAGTTAAACAAAACTTTGTACATATAAAGATAATAGTTTTCCTTTTAAATAAACAAAACATAAACTAACCTATTAAAATATAGTAGCATATGTCATGAGTAATAAAGTTTCATGAGTTATACGTAGCATATGAAGATGTAAGTACATCAAATTAACTAAAAAACGAAAAGCCCTAGAGGACGAAATAAGAACCCATGAAATATTTTTAGTACAATTTGTAGTACTAATATGAGTATTTCGACTGTTTTAGACTTAAAAACGGGAGATCCTACCCCACGGCGTTTTTTTGGCTCTAAGACCAGGATGGAACCCAGGACTGGACGGGTTTAGGACCGTTTTGACAGTGTTTCAGATTAATTATTTTGCGAAAGGGGGACCGTTTGGTAGGTAATTAATCTCGTCCAAAGATTAATTAAAATTTTATCTGAATATGAAAAGATGGTTTATTATTATTATGTTAATAAGTAGATGAAATTAGTTTTGGAAATATGAACAGATACTGAAAACAATAATATTGAAACGCAAATATGAATAATAACTTACTTTGATTGAGCTTGAATGAACTTTTATAAGGATTGAGTAATAACGATTTTTGAGCGTGAGACTTTTGTACAGGATTAAAATTTACTTTTTTAAAGACTTGCTATGAAAAAAACTTGCTATACTATGGAGTTACATACCCCTATTTATAGTACATGTGCTTTAGAATTATTTGAGACATTTCTGATAGGCATTGCTGCTTGGAATAGATAAGTGTACTATTTTGAGTTTGCATCAGCACTTGAACTTTGTAATTTTCTTTGATTGAAAACTTTGTCTTGATGTAGAAGGATGTGTGCTTTACTGATAAACCTCGGATGATGAAGTACATGTATCCTTGGCCTTTTCTATCTTTTGTCTTTAATGTGATTGATATTTTTGTTGCTTCTGCATTTGTGTGATGCACCTAGGATTCACCGGATATTCAGGTGGTACACCTGGTATTTTATGTTGATGAGTCATCATTTGAATACATGCATTAAAATCATTAATAAAATATGTCTCTTATGTTTCCTTAAGTGATAATCACTTAGCGGGATCTTTTATTTTTATTGCCCTAACTTTTGCTAGGAAGATCCTGCGGGAAAATTTATAATATTTTATTTGAATAATTTAAAAAAGGAAAACTTTTTCTTCATTGTAAATAAGGATCTTGAGCACAAGTTCCTCCGAATGGGCCGTGAGGTGAAGAATGAACTGATGAGCTGGGTGAATTGTTTGAATTTTGGATTAAGAGTTGAGTTTGCCTTTTGAGAAGTTTGATTTCTTTTTTGAGTAATTTAATCTCGGACTCTTGAATTTCTGGATTCTTTGTTTCTTTTTCCTTTCATGGAGTAGGAGGCTTTGGAATATCATTGATTGCCTTGATAAGTTGATTATCTGCAACAATTTGATCGTGGACTGTTTTTAATAAGCAAAAATTGTCAATGGCAAATTTCTCCCACCACTTGATCTTGAATTCACGCACCAAAGACATGGGTAGTGGTGATGGGTACCATTGAATAATGTTATAGGACCATCACATTATCCATGGGACATTGAACTCTTTATGAAATAAGAGTTCAGTGGAATATGGAGCATTGGTTTGCACATGTGTGGAGAAAAACTCATAGGATTTTTTTACTTCCATCGACTAGATTTATTGAGAGCTTCCAAAGTCGAGCCACGATTCATAAAACCATATGGGAAAATTATTTGGACATTGAGGACAAATGTTGAAGAACCATGAGTGAGTAAATGCTCTGAATAAGAATGCTTGAAACCATGCCAAAGGATAATCAATGTAATTATATTCTTGTGGTTGAAAGGAACTGAGAATTCTTTTGGAACATAAGCAGATACCCATTCTGTCTGTGGGATGATCTTCTTAATTTTGCACTTTGAACAAGCTGTGAAATTTCCCTTTTTAGTAAGCTCAATTTCAACAGACTTGGTGTAAGATACTTTAGGTCGGTATTGGCAATACATTGGAAAAATTGAATTAGTAAATTTGATAAGTTCAGGAATTTGAGTAGTTTCTCTAAATCGAGTAAGGAGTATGTGTTATTTATGAGGTTTGGTGATGTATTTTTGAATTTCGGAATTTAAAGATTGGGACTTTTGAGTAGTTGGTTTTGAATTTTGAATTCTGAGAAGGATATTTGACTGCTTGAGAATAAGATAAAGGTGGAAAATCAGAAAATGCGTCAAGCTTATCTGATGAAGATGTTTTCTCACTTGATGGGCGGAGCTTATGAAATCTCATCACATAATCTTCTGCTTTTTGAATACCCTTGCCTCTATCAGAATCTTGATTCATTTTATTTACTGTAATAATTGAACTTAATTATTACTATTATTGCCTTTTGCTTGTAAAAATTTCTCTAGTTAAAAAATAAGGAAGAGAATTATTTTCTCCTTTTATGAATTCTATTTGAAAATCACAAACTGATAAATAACTTGCCATCTGGCGAAAATTTGATATGAAACAATATTTTGAACATCCTTTTGTAATATTTCTTTTTCTGATTTGCAATATATTCTTAGTAAAAATTGAAATTTTAAAATACAAAGAACAATAGATAAAATGTCTTTTTTAATAGTTGAGTAATTTTTTTGGGAACCTAACCATAGACCCACATGAAATCTAAATATTTGCTCATTTTTATTTTTAGGTAATTTTTGTTTAAGAATACTTCCATAGCCCATGTCCGATGCATCTGTTTCTACTATCATGAATGCGTTGGGATTTGGGAGACCTAACCGTGGAAGAGACTTGACTTTTTCTTTTAACGTCTGTATTATGTGTTTATGTTTGGGTGACCATGCTGGAGGATTTTTCCGTAATCTTTGGTAGAGACATGAAAAATATTGTCTTAAATTAGGAAAAAAGTCTGAAATATAATTAAGGCATCCTAGAAATCATTGTAATTGATTTTTATCCTTAATTTCATCTGGAAATTTGTCAGCAAATTCTATAGCTCGATTAATATGTTTTATAGTACCTTGGAAAATATCATGTCCTAAAAACCGTATTTTAGTTTGAAATAGTTTCATTTTAGGAAATGAGACGATTAAACCATTATTTTTAATAACATGTAAGAAAGTATTAAGGTGTTTGAAATGTTGATCAAAGGTATCTGAAAATATTAGGATATCATCAATATAAACTATAATATTTTCAAATTCAGATGGAGTATTTTTTAAACCAAAAGGCATTACATTCCATTCATATTGCCCAAAAGGAACATTAAAAGCAGTTGTGTATCTATCCTTTTCTTCTATTTGAATTTGCCAAAATCCACTTTTCATATCAAATTTTGAGAAGATTTTTGCATTATAAAGACGACTTAATAAATCTTTTTTATTAGGGATTGAGTACCAAATCCATTGTAAGACTTTATTAAGAGGTTTATAATTAATTACTAATCTAGGAACTCCTCTTTCTTTTTCTGCTTGATTCATAACATAAAAAGCAGCACAACTCTAAGGAGATTTTGATGGTCTAATTCATTTTTTATCTAATAGGGTTTGAATTTATTTTTTACAAAATTCTAACATTTCTTGATTCCTTTGAATAGGTCTGGCCTTAGTAGGAATAATTTTTGATCAGCTCCAGTACTCAGTAAGGCTATAGTATTTAAACGAAAGTCATTACCTATTTTTATCGAAATGAGAATATACCATTTTAGAATGTTTATTCTGTCTATAACATTTATTTATTCATTATTAGGGTCTAGAGATGAAATTTGAATAGGAGGTAAGTTTGAAGTAAAAGGTTGATCCTTTTGACTATTAGTTGATTCTAATAAAGCTATTCTAGTTTGAAGTTCTACGTCTTTAGTTTTGAATTGTAGTAATTGTTCTTTCATCTCTTTTACTTGTGATTTAAGGGTATTAACTTCAGTTTGTAAATCTTTTGTTATAATTTGTTTGAAAATAGTAGGAGTTGGATATTGGTCAAATATTTTTGATAAAGTAACTGGTTCAGTTCTAGTGAGAATTTCTTCTTTACAAATAATATCTTTTAGTTTTAAAAGGTATTCTTTTTTGATATTTGTGTCATTAATCTTGTCTATAAGTTCAAATAAAAATTCTTTAGGTATAGTCTAGTTTTGAAAATTAATCGAAAAAGATATCTCTTTACTATGTACTATGTTTGAGTTACTACTATCATGTGAGAATAACTTTCTACAAAAAGTACCCATGATCAACTAGTAATAAGCAATTAAGTAGATGCATATAAACGGGACCAACGGGACCACCCTTACCGGGACCACCTTTTCTCCTCTTAACGGCTGACCAACGGATTTAACAAGGGCTGACCAACATGTTACCAACACTTAGTGCAACATCTTAATTACTAAACCCATAAAATTATATACTATTTGATGTAGGTAACTTTTAGTGAAAAGTACTAACACTAGATAGTTAAACAAAACATAGTACATAAAAAGATAATAAATTTCCTTTTAAATAAACAAAACATAAACCAGCCTAATAAAATAAAGTAGCATGTATCATGATTAACAAAGTTCATAAGTAATACGTAGCATATGAACATGTAAGTACATCAAATTAGCTAAAAAAGGAAAAGCACTAGAGGACGAAATAAGAAACCATGAAATATTTTCAGCAAAATTAGTAGTAATAGTATCAGTATTTAGACTGTTTAAGACTAAATATAGGCAGATTCTACCCCTCGATGTTTTCTTGGCTATGATAACAGGATTGACCCCAGGATTGGACAGGTTTAGGACCGTCTTGACTGTGTTTTAGATTAATTATATAGCGAAAACACAAATTAACATTTCATGATTTCAAATTCAGATACAAATTTTAATAAAACTTTTGACGAGATTAATTAACTACCAGACGGTGCGCCTTTCGCTATATAATTAATCTGATACACAGGCAAGACTGTCCTAAACCCGTCCAGTCCTGGGGTCAATCCTGGTATCCGAGCCAAAAAAACGCCGGGGGGTAGGATCTACTGATATTAAGTCTAAAACAGTTTAAATACTCATACTAGTACTACTAATTGTGCTAAAAATATTTCATGGGTTCTTATTTCGTCCTCTAGTGCTTTTCATTGTTTTAGCAAATTTGATGTACGTACATCTTCATATGCTACGTATAACTCATGAAACTTTGTTACTCATTATATATGCTACTATATTTTATTAGGTTAGTTTATGTTTTTTTTTTTATTTAAAAGAAAATCTATTATCTTTATATGTACTAAGTTTTGTTTAAATATCTAGTGTTAGTACTTTTCACTAAAAGTTACCTACATCATATAGTATATAATTTTGTGGGTTTAGTAATTAAGAAATTGCACTAAGTGTTGGTCAGACGTTGGTCAGCCCTTGTTAAATCCGTTGGTCAGCCGTTAAGAGGAGAAAATGTGATCCCAGTAAGGGTGGTCCCATTTATATGCATCTACTTACTGTTTTATGCACTAAATTTTTAGTACTAGTTGATCATGGCTACTTTTTATAGAAAGTTATTCTTACATGATAGTAGTAACTCAAACATAGTACATAGTAAAGAGATATATTTTCCGATTAATTTTCAAACCTGGACTATACCTAAAAAAAAAAGATACAATTTATCAAATCAGAAAACTTGACTTTCAAACTGCTTTTTCTATTAAGCACCACGAAGAAACTACAAGTTTAAATCAAAAATTTCAAAGTATTAAATTACTTAATAAGACATCCATAGATAAATATATAAAAATATATAGATATATTCATTTTGGTATGATTCAAATAGCTTTAAAACCTCTTTATAGAGAAGGTCTAGATTGTCCAATATATATAGCTTTAAGAGATAACCGCTTAGTTGGCTATAAAGATTCTCTTTTAGCCATGATTTAAAATAATATTTGTAATGGTCCAATGTCCAAATTTTACATCTTAGTTTCATATGTCCACCTTTCAAATAATTCAACAGTACAATCTAGGGAACATGTTAAAAATTTGGCATTAATTTATCGTGTATAATTTAGGCTATTATATTCTCAACTAAATCCAAAATGTTTACTTCATCCCGCTATAGATGAAACTATTTTATTAAAAGTCGAAACTGAAAGTGCTGCTACCTTTACTCCTAAAAAATTAAAATGGAATGAAATCACTATTCCTAAACAATTTTTAATTCACTATAAACCTCCTCCTAGAAATATTGCCTAAAAGAAAATTGATCAAATTATAGAAGAACCTGATGGTCAAGTAATAATAAAATTAGGCACTAATTTTGAAAGAGCTAGACCATCAACTTCTTATGAAAATGCTCGACCTTCATACGAAGAAAATTCATTTGATAATCCTCGAATGTCTACTTCTAAAAATTTTCATTTAGAGGAATCCTCAAAGTTCTGCTATAAAATCCCAATACCTGAACCAGTAGGAGAATCTTCTACTAATTCAAACTCACCTACTTCTTCAGCTATGAAACCACCTGCTTTATCCCCTATTAATGTTATAGAAAAAGAATTCTAAATAGATTTAGACTACATTCATAATGATTTTTATTGAAAAGAAAATAATGGTAAAAAAAGATTGGTTCTTTGGATGCTTTGATCAAATTGCTAGAAATAATATTAGACTAGAATGAATTTCTGACATGAAAAAATTAGAAATCAATATTCCCTTTTTCACATGGTTCTCCACATATACTATAAGAAATAATATATTTTTTCCATTCAACAAAAATCAAATAAACATGACAAGTAGTTTAATTCAAAGCTGGACTTTAAAAGATGGAAGTATGGTCAAATCTATTCATCCTCCTTTAACTGAAATTCAAGTTAATAATAATGAAAGATATTTTGTCATGGCCCCTTTTTAAAAAGGAAGAGATGATGATAGTTCTTCTGTTTCAAACTTAGGTGACGTTAAAAAATTATATCACCAAAATAAATATTCAAATCAACTTCTTACTACTATTTCAAAACAAATAGATATGTTATTTACACAGCTAGAATCTAAAAAAGATCCTGAAATTGAAAACATAACATCCAAACTAGGAGCATTATCTATAAGTAAAAAGGAAATAAAATTCCCGTTTGACATAGCTACTTCACATATTAATACTTCAAGTATTCCCATATATCGTCAAAGATCTCTTAATTTACCTAAAAAAACAACTCCTTTAATTAGTAAGATTGAAGAGAAATTATCTAGCTTAGTTACTTCAAAATCAACTAATAATATTAATGTCTTAGATAAATATAATTCAAATAAAATAATCAATTCTGATGATGAAGGAAATGAAATAAATAATAGTTCTTGGAAAAATGTCTCTACTAGAAATTATTATACTAAACCCACTCCACCAGATATTCAATATGAAGAACGACATAAATTCAGAGACTCACAATATGATGGATCTGCAGTCTATGAATGGAATGTCGATGGAAAATCGTAATATGAAATATTAAATGTCCTATATGAAATGACTATGGCTATTACTACTTATAGATCAAAGAATTGTCATGAACATACTGGTCAATTAAGAAATTGGTGGGACAATAGTATTAATATAGAGACAAAAGTTCAAATTCTTAATCATGTTAAAATAGAAAATGAACAACAGGCTCTAGATGGAATTTTAATTCTTATTAATATGATTGCTATGGGATGCTCCTTGCTGAGACAATCTATCACATTTGGCTTCAACGAAACCAGCAAATTTTTTAAGGAAATCACAAGCAACCTGAGCAAACTATTGATTTAATTCTATTGTATAGAAAGGTGGTTTATGCTACTTGTTATGTATAAGCAAGTTGGTTGCTTTGTGGTAGCACATGAAGAGTCTAGCTTTTTAACCCTTCCTAGAAGGTGGGTTAAGTTGAATAATGATGCTATTTACACCCTTTAGCTTGTTGTTTTGGTGTCTGTAACATCCTTTTTTTGATGATCAATAAAAATTTTGAATTTCCAAAAAAAAATATGATTGTTATGCATTTTATTGGAAAATCATAAAGAATAAATGTCAACAAATCAAGTAGTCCTTAATCTTAGATGTTCTACACTTGATGATTATAGTTGGTATAAAGATGTATTCCTTAGTAATATTTTTAGACGATGTGATTGCAATCAATCTTTTTGGAAGGAAAGATTTATATTCGGTCTCGCATCTTTATTTTCTCAAAGAATATTCCTAAAACTAAGAGAAAGTGCAGGTCAAGATGAAATTCCATACGATAGTATGACTTATGGACAAATATTTTCCTTTGTCAAAAAAGAAGCAATTTCTTTATGTCAAGAATTAGCAATCCAAAGTAAATATTCATCAGAAAAAAGAGAAAGACGTAGAGAATTAGGTAGTTTTTGTGCTGCCTTTGGTCTACCTAAAATTCAACCTCCTTTAGCTATTAATAGAAAAAGATTTAGAGAAACCTTTAGACCAAATAGTCAATCTTCAAAGAATGACCCATACTATAAAAAGACTTTTAAAAAATCCACAACACCACGAAAGAAAATTATAGATCCCAAAAAAACCAATTTATTGCTATAAGTGTGGTCGGGCAGGTCATAAGGCTAACAAATGTGACTTAAAACAAAAGGTCAATGAATTATGTGGTAATGATTAAGACCTTCAACAAAAAAATTTAACCTTATGATACGAGATCAAGATAGGTTTGATTTGCTTTCTTAGGGTTGTTGCATGGTTTTACTTTACTCTTTAAAGTAGAGGTTTTACATGTAACCAAAAATATGTTTTTATTATTATTGTTAGTTAAGTTAGTTAGTTAAAGTAGCTTAATTAATAAAGTTCCGAAAATCAGCTTGTAATTCATTTACTTCGACTCCAAGTAGATGAGTTGTCATGAGTTGTAATACGGAAGGGGAGTGCCGTGTGGAATTGTAAAGTTTATGTAAAGTTTTTGCAAAGCTTTCCTAAATCTCTAGTTTCCTTATTTTTGTGCTAGATTCTAGGCTTAAGTTTAGCAGAGAGTTTCCTTAAATTCTTCTATGTTGGGCATGTGATATGATGTACTTGGGGAGCAAGGTTTTCTTGCTTCTTCTTCTTCTATAAATGCATGCCTAGTCCTATGAGGCTAAGTAAGAATTGATTATAGAAATTTCGGACTTATTGTCTTTGTGAGTATTGACGAATTTTCCAAGACTTAATTGTTTTTAGGGAGTGAACCTAAACACAAGATCCTTGATTTAAACGATCGAGTGAAGTTTAGATTAAGCTTAGGTGAATTGTTTAGTGAGTGAAGCTGAATCAAATCATCTAAAACTCTTCCTAACTTGAACCTTTGGTGAGTGAAGCCATTGAATTAGAGTTAGAACCCTTAGTGGAGATTAACTGAGTGAAGGTTATTCGAAGCTAAGCTAGGTTCCGTTCACAGAATCATATCATGTTTTTATTTTCGTTCATAATTATAAAACACCAAAAACAAATTCATACATTAAGCTTCCGCATTCATATCAGTTGGTATCAGAGCTAAGGCATCTAATTCCGTTTGGTGCTTAGACGTTCTTGAAGATGAAAGAAGAAGAAGAAGGAAATCGCCCGCAACAGACAGATTTTTGGGGTAACTTTGAACTACTCGTTCTCCCACCTCCGATCGAATTGTTGGGTGATTACTGGACTAATATTTGTCTACTTTGTTGTCCTACAATTTCGTAAGATTTGAAGTTGATTTGCTATATATTCTAGATTGATCTTTAGAACTGGTCTAAAACCGGGTGAATTTGGAACGATTTAGGGAAAAAAATAACTGCGAACTGCTGATTTTTGCATGAAATTTTGATCGAGTGTTTAAGATATATAGAACTAGGTCTTGTTAATATTTGGTGTGATTTGGAGACTTAACGACTTCATAGCGAGCAATTGTTTTCGATACAAAATCGTGGCAGTTTTCTGTCAGTTTGAAATCTATGAGTTCAAGTGGATGGAGACATGAGTTACAAGTGAGTTTGGAAGGATTTGAAAGGGCTAAATAGGAATTACAAGATCTTATATGTCCACCAACCCTTGAAGAAAGATTGGCACAAATTGAAAGGAGTTCTGCAAAGTTTCAAGATTTGGTTCAACTACTAAAAGAGAGACGACATGAAGAAAACAACAACTTTCGATTGTTGAGGATGAAGAAAAGATCGAAACTTTATCTTGTTCCAACGATGAAGATTTGATTTTTACAGTTCCTAATGATGAAGAAGTGATACCTAGCTTTGATCTAGGTGAAACCGTGCATGTAGTTGACATTCCTTTTGCTTTGGTTCCTAGGGTTGATGATGATCTTGTTCCAAATGTCATAAATCTGCATCTAACGTTAACATGGAGATTACAAAGATTAAATTTTCATGGAGCAAAGAATGATTTTAACTGAAGGACAGTGATAGTTGCGTACATTGCTATGCGCTTAATTCATATGTAGTGCTACTGATTTTCGTGGGATAATGCTCTTTTGCTGGGTTGTTCAACGCATATGGATGATTCCATGGACTTTAAAACTTGAGACAAGTTTTTTTTTTCAAGAGGGGGAGAATGATATGAGATCAAGGTAGGTTTAATTTGCTTTCTTAGGGTTGTTTCATGGTTTTACTTTACTCTTAAAGTAGAGGTTTTTCATGCAACCAAAAATATGTTTTATTGTTATTGTTAGTTAAGTTAGTTAGCTAAAGTAGCTTAATTAATAAAGTTCCAAAAATCAGCTTGTAATTCATTTACTTAGACTCCAAGTAGACGGGTTGTCATGAGTTGTAATAAGGAAGGGGAGTGCCGTGTGGAATTGTAAGGTTTATAAAAAGTTTTTGCAAAGCTTTCCTAAATCACTAGTTTCCGTATTTTTGTGCTAGATTCTAGGCTTAAGTTTAAGAGAGAGTTTCCTTAAATTCTTCTATGTTGGGCGTGTGATATGATGTACTTAGGGAGCAAGGTTTTTTTGCTTCTTCTTCTATAAATACATGCCTAGTCCTATGAGGCTAAGTAAGAATTGATTATTGAAATTTCAGACTTATTGTCTTTGTGAGTATTGGACGGATTTTCCAAGACTTAATTGTTTGTAGGGAGTGAACCTAAACACAAGATCCTTGATTTAAACGAGTGAAGTTTAGATCAAGCTTAAGTGAATTGTTTATTGAGTGAAGCTAAATCAAATCATCTAAAACCCTTCCTAACTTGAACCTTTGGGAGTGAAGCCATTGAATTAGAGTTAGAACCCTTAGTGGAGATTAACTGAGTGAAGGCTATTCGAAGTTAAGCTAGGTTCCGTTCACGGAATCATATCAAGTTTTTATTTTCGTTCATAATTATAAAACACCAAAAACAAATTCGTACATTAAGCTTCAGCATTCATATCACCTTATGTTTACTAGAAAGTTCCTCAAACCATAACCTTACTAACCATAGTGAAAATAATTTACTTCAAATAGAATATGATAATGAAACAACTTCATGTTGTGTAAAAGAGTCAACCCCATTTTGTCAATAAGGATGTTGTAAAAATATTTGTATTCAAGGTTGTTAAAATCGCGATTTGAATCGTAAAATCATACGATTTTACGATTCAATTTTCGCCAAAAGATCTAAATCGCACTTAGAATCGGTTTTGGAAAAAATCACATGTAGAATCTGTAGAATCGGTCAAAATCGGTAAAATCGTGATTTTTAACCGATTTTACCGATACTCTTTTTAGCCCATTATATGGATTCTTGTAGCTAGGAATTATAAAAAAATGGGCCAGGCCCAATTTCTCTCACCCTCATGAAACACGCTGCTCACAATTATCAGATTCAACTACCAGCCCCAGCTTCCAGGTAAATATATTCGATTTTTTGCTGCGTATTATGTTTTTCTTTCGATCTCATCAATAGTTGTTTTAAATTTTTAATTGGTAGTTTAGTTTTCAATTTTTTTTCTTGGTAATTTTTGATTTTTTCAAGTAGTACTAAGCTGAACTTCCTTCTATTGTAATTTAGTTTTCGATTTTTTTTTGGTATTTTTCGATTATTTCGAGTAGTACTGCTATTGCCCTTCTATCGTTCTATTGTAATTTGGTTTTCAATTTTTGTTTTTTTTGGTAATTTTCAATTAGTAGTACTAAACTTCCTTCTCTTTTTTTTTCTCTTTATGTTGATAAAAATGTTGAAGTTCAAATGCTAAGTGATGATGATGAAGTTGCACCAACCCTTGATTCAAATGCTATTGATTTGGATGATATTGATGATTACGGTGATGAAATGGGGGCAACTACCACGGGAACTACCAACGGAAGTGATGATGTCGACGACGGGAGCTTTGGATATAATGATTGATGAATATTATTAATTTAAATTGAGTACTTTTTTTATTAAGAAAAACTATTGTGTTTGTATTTTGTTCAACACTTTAATTTTATTGTGTGTTTGTATTTTGTTCAACTTTAATTTTATTGATGGCGTCTTTTTTCATCTCATATCATTACGCATAAAATTGAATTTTTAGTGTTATTCTGTGAAAAAAAAGGTAAACAGTTTATATATTTTATCATATAATCTTATTCCTGCAAAATTCGTAGAATCTTATGATTTTACGATTCGATTTTACGATCCGATTCTGACAGGCCCTCCGATTTAAAGTAGAATCGCGATTTTGACAACCTTGTTTGTATTATTTCAAAAGATTTATTTTCCTAAAAACTAATTTGTAATGTAGAAAGCTCTACCATCTTCTAGTTCCAAAGAAAAAACCAAAAACTTGTATCCACACAAAAAAGAAAAATTTATAGACAAGGAATCCAAAACTTACTCAAAAAATTTATCCTACCTCACAAGAATTATCAATAAACCTCACTGCTTTATAATGACATTAATATGCATCTATTTTACTGCTTTATACACTAAATTTTTATTACTAGTTGATCATGGTTACTTTTTGTAGAAAGTTATTCTCACATGATAGTAGTAACTCAAACATAATACATAGTAAAGAGATATATTTTCCGATTACTTTTCCAAACTGGATTATACCTAAAAAACATATAGATACAATTTATCAAATAGGAAAACTTGACTTTAAAACTGCTTTTTCTATTAAGCACCACGAAGAAACTACAAGTTTAATCAAGAATTTCAAAGTATTAAATTACTTAATAAGACATCCATAGATAAATATTTAAAAACATATAGATATATTCATTTTGGTGTGATTCAAATAGCTTTAAACCTCTTTCTAGAGAACATATTGATTGTCCAATATATATAACTTTAAGAGATAATCGCGTAGTTGGCTATAAAGATTCTCTTTTAGCCATGATTCAAACTAATATTTATAATGGTCCAATTTACTTTAATTATTGTCCAAATTTTACAGTAGACTTAACAGATCCATGGATACTAGACAACTTAGTTTTAGATGTCCCCTTTTCAAATAATTCAACACTACAATTTAGGGAATATGTTAAAAATTTCGCATTAATTTATCTTGTATATTTAAGGCTATTATCTTCACAACTAAATCCAAAATGTTTACTTCATCCCACTATAGACGAAACTATTTTATTAAAAGTCGAAACTGAAAGTGCTGCTACCTTTACTCTTAAAAATTAAAATGGAATTAAATCAATATTCCTAAATAATTTTTAATTCACTATAATCCTGCTCCTAGAAATATTGCCCAGAAGAAAATTGATCAAATTATAGAAGAAACTAATGGTCAAGTCATAATAAAATTAGGCACTAATTTTGAAAGAGTTAGACCATAAACTTCTTATGAAAATGCTTGACCTTCAAACGAAGAAAATTCATTTGATAATCCTCGAACGTCTACTTCTAAAAAAATTCATTTTGAGGAATCCTCAAAGTTTTGCTATAGAAACCCAATACCTAAACCACTAATTCTTCAGCTATGAAACCGCCTACTTTATCCTCTATTAATGTTATAGAAAAAGAATTCCAAATAGATTTAGACTACATTCTTAATGAATTTTATTAAAAAGAAAATAATGATAAAAAAGATTGGTTCTTTGGATGCTTTGATCAAATTAATAATAATGAAGTATAGTCAAATCTATTCAGCCTCCTGAAATTTAAGTTAATAATAATGCAAGATCTTTTGTCATGGCTCCTTTTAAAAAAGGAAGAGATGATGATAGTCCTTCTGTTTCAAACTTAGGTGACATTAAAAAGTTATATCACCAAAATAATTATTCAAATCAACTTCTTACTACTATTTCAAAAGAAATAGATATGTTATCTACACAGCTATAATCTAAAAAAGCTCATGAAATTGAAAACATAACATCCAAACTAGGAGCATTATCTATAAGTAAAAAGGAAACAAAATTCCCCTTTGACATAGCTACTACACATATTAATACTTCAAGTATTCCCATATATCGTCAAAAATCTCTTAATTGACCTGAAAATTTAATTAGTAAGATTGAAGAGAAATTATCTAGCTTAGGTACTTCTAAATCAACTAATAATATTAATGTCTTAGATAAATATAATTCAAATAAAATAATCAATTTTGATGATGAAGAAAATAAAATAAATAAAATAAATAATAGTCCTTGGAAAAATGTCACTACTAGAAATTATTATACTAGACCCACTCCACCAGATATTCTATATGAAGAACGACATAAATTCAGAGACTCACAATATGATGGATCCGCAGTCTATGAATGGAATGTCGATGGAAAATCATAATATGAAATATTAAATGTCCTATCTGAAATGACTATGGCTATTACTACTTATAGATCAGAGAATTATCATGAACTTACTATTATGGATTTTCTTACTATTGGTTTTACTGGTCAATTAAGAAATTTGTGGGACAATAGTATTAATATAGAGACAAAAGTTCAAATACTTAATCATGTTAAAATAGAAAATGAACAATAGTATTATCTTTGCCTAAGTGGTAATCACTTAGCGGGATCTTTTATTTTTATTGCCCTAACTTTTGCCAAGAAGATCCTGCGGGCAATCTTGAGATAGGAATTTTCTAGCTCTGAGTTGAGATAAATATGGATCTAGTGGTTTAGAGTGATTGACACCAGTAATAAAATATTCTTGTAGCCATGTAGGGAAAACAACTGTTGTATTTCCACAATGAATAAAAGTAACTTGATCTTCATTAGATCGTCTGCTTAAATCTTCAATTTTCGAAAGATATAGAAAAAACCATATGCTCTTGCTTGAGTGGGATGTATGACGACTGGATCACTGGAGTGAATATCACATTTTATTATATTAATCAGTATGAAGTAGTTAGGTGGTTTGATTTGCCGTTCACCATTTCTATGTTGGCGCGGATGATGTCTTCATATATCCATTCTGATCTTTGAATGGAATATATTATTGAAAATATATATTACTGGAATTTTGTGAAATCTTTGAAAAACTCTGACTCAGGCTTCGATATTTTGTAGAATTTTCTTGCTAAACCATATTTTGAAGGTCTCTTATGGAGATAAAAAAAAAGCCTCCGGTTTGATAATATGCAAATAGTAGTATTGATCATCCACTCTTGTTAAGAAAAAGAAGAATCATTTAATGTTTGGATTTTTTTTATTTGCAACTGTGTTTTCATATTCTATGATCAAGCTAAGATATTGCAGGTTAATGATTATATTATGAGGAGCTACATGAAAAAGAAGTTTAAAGGGCTTGTTCACTAGAGTAGCCTAGGAGTTTAAAGGGCTTGTTGCACATGCTAAATGCAATCATGATTCCTACTACAATAAGTTACGTTTATTGGCTTCCTGGTATAGTTTTTATTTTTACTTTAGTCGACCAAAAGCTAAGTGTGGGGGAATTTGATAAGAGTTAAATTATATATACTTTTATTCCCTAATATTAATCTGTTTGGACGTCTTATATATGCTATTTTGCATTAATACTTATATTTTACTAATATAAGCTGATTTTTATTACGGTTTTTTCGCCACATACCCCTGATAATTTTTTTTTTTTGCACCATATATCCTTTCAACTTTTGAAATTCACCATATACCCCCCACCTTTCAAAGAATACATCGACTTACCCTTTTGATTAACGGTGTTAGACTTTCGCTAGTCATTAACCCCTAATCCCCCTCTAACCCTAATTAACTAACCTAAATCTACCCCTAACCCTAACCCTAACCCTAATCTAATACATTAACCCTAATCTAATACACTAACCCTAACCACCCCTCCCCCACCTCTTACCCCCATCGCCCCATCACCCCCTTATCACCTCCACCCCCCTCCCCCTGCTCCCGCCGACCTCCCTCCCCTTCCCGTGCCGACCCCGCTCCCCTTCCCATGCTGTCGCGAACCCCACTTCCCTCCTCAACTGCAGTCGTGCACCCCCCCTCCCCTTCCCCGCATTCTTGTAACCCCTCCCCCTCCTCTTCCCCACAACTCAGCTGAATTTCATCTCCTCGTAACTCCTCGCAAAAGCTCCAAAAATGGTATATGCGATCGCATGTGGGGAGGGGGAGGGAGGTTCGCGATAGCGAGGGGAAGGGAAGGGGTCGGCAGGTAAGGGGAGGGGGTGCACGACTGCAGTGAGGAGGGGGGGGGGTTCGCGACGTAGTTGGGGAGGGCGGGGGGGTCGGCGGGGGAAGGGGAGGGGGTGGTGGTGGTGAAGGGGTGGTGGTAAGGGGGTGATTGGGCAGTGGGGATAAGGGGTGGGGAGGGGTGGTTAGGGTTAGGGTTAGGGTACTAGATTAGGGTTAAGGTTAGGGTTTGACTTAGGTTTAGGTTAGTTAATTAGGATTAGAGGGTGGATTAGGGGTTAATGACTAACGAAAGTCTAACACCATTAGTCAAAAGGGTAAGTCGATGTATTTTTTGAAAGGTGGAGGTATATGGTGAATTTCAAAAGTTGAAAGGGTATATGGTGCAAAAAAAATTTGTCAGGGGTATATGGTGAAAAAACCGTTTTTTATTAAGTATGTATTTTTATTGTTTATTAGGCTTAATTAATACTTGTGTTTATGAAAGTAATTGGTGGGCTAAGAGAAAGTCACTAGTTAATTGGTATTGATGTGTGGTAGCGTTGAACAAGAGCCAAGAAATGAATTGCCACTTACAAAAGAATAAAGGAAGACTAAGGAGTAAAGTTCAGCTAGAAGTCTTCTAAGTCTGCAACATATTAGCTAGTGCGCACAATATGGGTTTCCTTTCGGCCGTCTCTATCGACAACACAACTGCACTAATATGTTTGAAATCATATATAACTCCTATTATCTCCATCAAATTAGGAGAACGACTTGGGTTGTTTATATTGATAATTTTATCTTTTGGTGAAAGATATCCCTCACTGATCACACTTCTACAAAGGGGGAAGGATATAAATATGGCTGTAAATTTTCCCACGAAAAAGCAAGCAAGGTTGAGAGGATTTTTTGTTAAAAAAAAAAGGGAGTTTAAGAGTGAAATTTCTGGGCAAAAATTGAGGGTTTGAAGTGGAGGAAGAACAGTCCTTCAACGTACAGCTGTTGTGCAGCGAGGAAGAGTGAGAGTCGGGGTCGTCGGAGGTGTCGAAACCGAGTTCGAGCAGCGATTTTTTGGGGATTAATTATAAGTTCTTCTCTCTCCTTCAATCTCTTTAGTTTAATCCATAAATTTATATTCACAAATTATGATCTTGTACTTGGATTATTTAATTTTACAATTGTATTTTTGGGTCTTTGAATTCTATAATTTACATTGTTATTTCGAATCTTGATATGATATTCAACTTATACTTATTCTTGCTAATAAAGATTGCATAATTATGCTTAATTGCTATCTTTTGAGTATATAGTGTATTCTTATGCTAATTACATAATTTGTGTAACTCCCCGAAAATACATAACCTTAATCGTCAGCGGAAGCACAACTTAAGCCTGTGGGTTATGGCCCACTATTAAAATAATAGCCTAAAACGACATCTTAAACATACAAATGATCATCTTAGAGCAATAATTATTACCCTTAAATACATATTCTAGATAGCCAAAATATATACAGAGTCGCTTCAACTCAACCTTTCCGGAGCACCCTTGACATAACTGATCCTGAGCTATCTTCGTAATACCTGAATAATTTCATAAAATAGGGAAAAGAGAAAACACAGAAAATAACCTAAAATGAGTTGAAAACTCAGTAACTTCACTCCAGCCCGTAAAATCGGCTTTAGTTCGTAAACTCTTTCATAATGGTAATTGTTCGGAAATACTAATAGAAATCGTCATCATTGAATAGTCTGCTGGCAAGGACCGTTTGCGTGATCATAGTTCATTAGCAAGTACAGGTTTTGGACATAACATTAACATTATCATATGACCCTTTTGGTCCGTGTTCATTTGTATATCGTAACAGAATTCCTCCACCTGTAACTTATCCATTTACCAGTTCAGTTCATAACGCCAAGCCGGCAGAACCATCCACTTTTACAAACTTGTATGTATTTATATTTCCGAACAACACCCATAAATCATTATAACCAGATTCCATAAGTCATAAACATCATCGTTCATAATATACATGAGCATTGTCAAACATAACGTAATTCATCATGCCACATAAAAATTGCAACACATAATCATACCATCACGTAATCATCATCACAAAATCATATCCACATATTCGAGCATATCATTGTACATGACGCATACGGGCATGCATAGATGCTGGACATGAACGGTTACACATAACATATACGGGCAAGCATAATAGCTGGACATAAAGATTGCATATATCATATACGAGCAGGCATAATCGATGGACATGAAAGGTTACCTCAATTGCTTATTCCTTTCTTGTACTCCTTAAGTATCGTCATAATTTATCCTCCAAGAATCGTCATTCGTAACCTCAAAGTTATAACAACATAACCCATAATTAGGGATTATCCTCAACCAAATGATTCTTGCTTATATCACCTCTAATTGTATAACTTCAAAGTGTCATTATAAAACCTATGATTTAAATTAGTCAAACGAAACTATTTATGAGATTAATAGGTCGATTCATTTAAACCTCTTTGATTTGTAATACTTAAAACACTTTGTTTGAAAGTACCATTAACATACATTGATTAATGAATTTAAACTTGTTTAACATAAAAATATTTATAACCATTCAAAAATGAAAAATATTTGGTTTAGTATAACTTAATCAGAGAATAAGAGTAACTCAATTAAAAGAGTTAAACCAAGTAGCTTAATTAAGTAAATCATATTTCAAGCCCAACCAATTTCATGCAACAATTAAACTAAAAGACTTAATAAGAAACTAAATCAGTTTAGTATCTTCATGCTTAGCCCAACTAAGTACTCCCTCCGTCCCAAAATACTCTTGACACTTATTAAGGCACATAGTTTTAGATGATAAGTTGTTGTTTGGTTATCAATTATTATTTTATTGAAAAGTAGATGTGATAGGAGTTAGTAGTTAGTAAAAGTAGTATTATTTTATTTTAAGGAGAGAGAATGCGGGTCATGTTCAGAGTTGGTATGTAATAGGAGTGGTATTATTTTATTTGGAGGAGAGAGAGTGTGGGCCAATGTTTAAAAGGTAGAAGGATTAAAATAACAGTGGGTCATATCCAAAAATAGAAGTGTAAAGAGTATTCTGGGACAGATGAAAAAGGAAAGTGTAAAGAGTATTCTGGGACAGAGGGAGTACTAAATATCTTTAATTAACCAAATCTGACTTAAGCCCATTAGTTTAAGGTATAAAGTTAAGCTAAGTAGTTTAATTGGAACAAATAAGATTTTGAGCCCAACAATTATATTTAATTAACAAACTAAAGTAGCATAGTCTAATCAAACACTAAATCAGTTTAGTGAGTCTCCATTAGCCCAATAATATGAATATAAGTTACATTAGGTAGTTTAAATAAATCAGTTTAAAGGCCCAAATCTTAACCTTAACTAACAATAATATATTGGGCTTGAGTTTAAATCAAAATTTCAGAATGGAAGAACAGGGAGGTACGTATACCTCTGCTCTATTTGAGCAGCGACGAAACAAAGCAGAGGAGGGGAGCTGAGCTCCGGCAGCGGCGAGCACCAGCGGAGGAATTCCGGCGTGTCTGGCGGCATAGGTTCGTCGGCGAGGCAGCGAGCAAGGGTGACGAACAAGCAACACCGTAGCAGACGAAGCGAAGGACGCGAGTGAAGGAAGAAAAGGTGTGGGTCGGCGCGGCAGAGCTGCGGTGGTGCAGCGCATATGGGCGGCGCACCGGTGGTGCGCTGGTGGTGTTTGTGGTGGGGCCGAGCAGATAAAGGAAATTAGAAGTTTCTGATTTTCTTTGCTGATTTTTGTTTGATTTTGTTTTTGATTTTTTCCATGCCTATATTAAATGGGGTATTAATAGATGAATTTGGAGGAACAAAATGGCGGTGGATTGACTAAGGATTGGTGAGTTTATCACTTGGAGAGCAAGGTAGGAGACATGTCAGAGAGAAGGTAGAAGAAAGGAGTGGGGTGGTCGGGTGGTCGGTGTGCGTGGAAGCTGAACAAGCTTTCTTCATACATCTTTCTTTCTTTTTCTTGTTTTCTTTTGGTGAGAAAATAAAATGTCAAACTTTGACCCTTTTACAAGTGTTGGGTTTTGCTAAATTTGGGCTCCAAAACATTAATATTAAACTTTAAGTAAAAATCATTAACATCAAAATCATATAGTGATAATATATAGGATATTCTCATTAAATCCATAAACTATATTATAAAATCGTTTATCATAATAAATATCACTTTTCATAATAACCAAAATAAATAGATTTACTTAGAGAAATAATCTTAGCCATGATTATTTCGGAAACATTAGAGCGCAATTTAGCTAATAAACATAATTAGGATTTAATAATACGAGATTAAAGTTCGGGGTATCACAATTTGTCCTAGTACAGATTACGTAATCCGGGTAGTAACTAGTTTAAATAGAAATTTGCGACATAATACAAGTTTAAAGTAGAGTATAATTTGATCAAGTTAATTAATACAATTATGTGTTTTGATTGATTGGGTTGATAGATTTAAATGCTAATAATCTAAATTTTTGCTAGTTGCGAATTACTAGCGATGGTAGGATTGTTAAAAGTTAACTTTGGCCTAGTTTAAAGTTAGCTACTATCACTCAAAATTTAGTCATAGTGGGTTGCGTTAATTTCGCTTGGCCAGATTGGATAAGAGGGATAAGGGAAAATTTTGCTACCAAAATTCCTAACATTAATCTGTCATATTCTGTTTGCAACTAATCGTGTGTGACCCAGATTCACTATTAAAAGGTTGAATATATTTAAGTTATGCGCTTAATGTGTAGCTTGTCATCACTTGTAGATAGTAGATTAGTCTTATTTTTACTTAGTTCTAGTATTTACTATTATCTTAACCCCCCCCCAAAAAATCTATGTAAATAAGTAAATAGTTGTATAATCTCGCTTGTTTGTGTGAATAATATTTTTCTTAGTTAAATTTTGAGTTTAGGAAGTTAGTATTCTCTATGTGGGATTGACCCTTTCTTACCCTTTTACTACTTGTTTGATTTTTTGAAGGATTCAGATAGGTTTTATAGATTATTAATTTGTGTACGGTAAACGACACATATCACTAAACCAACAAAATTATATACTATATGATATAGGTAACTTTTAATGAAAAGTACTAATACTAGATAGTTAAACAAAACTTAGTACATATAAAGATAATAGATTTCCTTTTAAATAAACAAAACATAAACTAACCTAATAAAATATAGTAGCATATATCATGAGTAACAAAGTTTTATGAGTAACAAAGTTTCATGAGTTATACGTAGCATATATGCAAGTACATCAAATTAGCTAAAAAACGAAAAGCACTAGAGGACGAAATAAGAACCCATGAAATATTTTTAGCACAATTAGACTATTTTAGACTTAATATCGGCAGATCCTACCCCCCGGAGTTTTTTTGGCTCGGATACTAGGATTGACCCCAGGACAGGACGGATTTAGGACCGTCTTGACTGTGTTTCAGATTAATTATATGGCGAAAGGGGGACCGTCTGGTAGAACCTGATGGTCAAGTAATAATAAAATTAGGCACTAATTTTGAAAGAGCTAGACCATCAACCTCTTATGAAAATGCTCGACCTTCATACGAACAAAATTCATTTGATAATCCTCGAACGTCTACTTCTAAAAAATTTCATTTTGATGAATCCTCAAAGTTCTGCTATAAAAACCCAATACCTAAACCAGTAGGAGAATCTTCTACTAATTCAAACTCACCTACTTCTTCAGCTATGAAACCACCTACTTTATCCTCTATTAATGTTATAGACAAAAGTTTCCAAATAGATTTAGACTACATTCATAATGATTTTTATTCAAAAGAAAATAATGATTAAAAAAGATTGGTTCTTTGGATGCTTTGATCAAATTGCTAGAAATCATATTAGACTATAATGGATTTCTGACATGAAAAATTTAAAAATTAATATTTCTTTTTAAACATTGTTCTCTACATATAGCATAAGAAATAATATATTTTATCCATTCAACAAAAATCAAATAAACATGACAAGTGGTTTAATTCAAAGTTGGACTTCAAAAGATGGAAGTATAGTCAAATATATTCATCCTCCTTTAACTGAAATTCAAGTTAATAATAATGAAGGATCTTTTATAATGGCCCCTTTTAAAAAAGGAAGAGATGATTATAGTTATTCTGTTTCAAACTTAGGTGATATTAAAATATTATATCACCGAAATAATTATTCAAATCAACTTCTTATTACTATTTCAAAACAAATAGATATGTTATCTACACAGCTAGAATCTAAACAACTCCTGAAATTGAAAAAATATCATCCAAACTAGGAGCATTATCTATAATTAAAAAGGAAACAAAATTCCCCTTTGACATAGCTACTCCACATATTAATGTTGTAAAGAATCTCTTAATTCACCTGGAAAAAAAAACTCCTTTAATTAGTAAGATTGAAGAGAAATTATCTAGCTTATGTACTTCTAAATCAACTAATAATATTAATGTCTTAGATAAATATAATTCAAATAAAATATATTATAGTTCTTGAAAAAATGTCTCTACTATAAATTATTATACTAGACCCACTCAACTAGATATTCAATATGAAGAACGACATAAATTCAGATACTCACAATATGATGGATCCGCAGTCTATGTATGGAATGTCGACGGAAAATCAGAATATGAAATATTAAATGTCCTATCTGAAATGACTATGGCTGTTACTACTTATAGATAAGAGAATTGTCATGAACATACTATTATAGATTTCTTACTACTGGTTTTACGGGTCAATTAAGAAATTGGTGGGACAATAGCATTAATATAGAGAAAAAAGTTCAAATACTTAATCATGTTAAAATAGAAAATGAACAACAGGATTCAGATGGAAGTTCAATTCTTATTAATATGATTGCTATGCATTTTATTGGAGATCCTAAAGAAGAAATGTCAAAAAATCAAGTAGTCCTTACTAATCTTAGATGTCCTACACTTGATGATTATCATTGGTATAAAGATGTATTCCTTAGTAATATTTTTAGCAAGGTGATTGCAATTAAACTTTTTGGAAGGAAAGATTTATATCCGGTCTCCCATCTTTATTCTCTCAAACAATATTCCTAACACTAAGAGAAAGTGCACGTCAAGATGAAATTCCATATGATAACATGACTTATGGACAAAGAATATTCCTAACCGTTAGTTTTATTGGTAAAAACTGTGGTGGTTGGGTGGGATGTCAGTGGGCTGGGTGGTGGTTGGGGATTAGGGTTAACCTGGGTTAGGTAAACCAATAAAACTAACAGTTGAATTAACGGTTTTACCATCATTAAGGTCACTTTTGTATAATATTACTAAGTATAGGGTTATTTTTTAAACTGAAAAAAATAAACGGTTCACCATTGCAAATGTTCCATAGTACAGGGTTACCAGTGGGAATTTCCCAATAAATATTTATCCGAAAAAAGAGAACGACGTAGAGAATTAGGTAGTTTTTGTGCTACCTTTGGTCTACCTAAAATTCAACCTCCTTCAGCAATTAATAGAAAAAGATTTAGAGAAACCTCTAGACCAAATAGGCAACCTTCAAACGATGACCCATACTATAAAAAGACTTTTAAAAAATCCACAAGACCACCAAAGAAAATTATAGATCCCAAAAATAATTTATTGCTATAAGTGCGGTCGGGTAGGTAATAAGGCTAAAGAATGTGACTCAATACTAAAAGTCAATGAATTATGTGGTCATGATTCAGTCCTTCAACAAAAAATTTTAGCCTTATGTTTACTAGAAAATTCCTCAGACCATAACCTTACTGACCATAGTGAAAATAATTTACTTCAAATGGAATATGATAATGAATCAACTTCATGTTGTTCAAAAGAGTCAGCACCATTTTGTCAAAAAGGATGTTGTAATAATATTTGTATAATTTCAAAAGATTTATTTTCCTAAAAACTACTTTTTAATTATTTTCCAATATTACTTACTTATTTAATTATTCCAGATGCAGAAAGCTCACCATCTTATAGTTCCAAAGAAAAAACCAAAAACTTGTATTCCCCATAAAAAAGAAAAATTCATGGCCAAGGAATCCAAAACATAGTAAAAGAATTTTCTCCTACCTCACAACAATTATCAATAAACCTCACTCAAACAACCAAAACCCATACTTTACCTGCAATACATAAAATAATTTCCAAACTTTTTATACTTGAAATAACCATCCAGGTATGCAAGAAATCATTATCAACAAAGTGAAACAAGAAAATTTCGACAGATGGTACATCGACTTCCTATCATCAGAAACAATATCTCCCTATAACATTTGGCGAACATGGGGACGATCAATACTACTATTTGCATATTATCAAACCGGAGGCTTTTTATCTCCACAAGAGACCTTCAGAAGACTGATCTATATTTTCATACATGGAAATATGGTTTAGTAAGAAAATCCTATAAAATACTGAATCCTGGGTCAGATTTTTTTAAAGAATTGGCAAAATTCCAGCAATATATATTTTCAATAATATATTCCATTCAAAGATCAGAATGAATATATGAAGACATCATCTGCGCCAACATAGTATTGGTGAACGGTAAAATCAAACCAGCTCACTACTTCACTCTAGTGATCCAGCCGTCACACATCCTTCCACATCAGGACAAAGTTTTCAATCAATGAAAATTACAAAGTTCAAGTGCTGATGCAAACTCAAAATAATACACTTATCTATTCCAAGCGGCAATGCCTATCAGAAATGTCTCCAATAATTCCCAAGCACATGTACTATAAATAGGGGCATGTAAGTCCATAGTATAGCAAGTTTTTTCATAGCAAGTCTTTCATAAAGAAAATTTTAATCCAGTACAAAAGCCTCACGCTCAAAAAATAGTTATTACTATATCCTTGTAAAAGTTCATTCAAGTTCAATCAAACTAAGTTATTATTCATATATGCGTTTCAATATTATTGTTTTCAATATCTGTTCATATTTTCAAAATTAATTTCATCTACTTATTAATCCAAAAATAATAAACCATCTTTTCAAATTCAGATACAAATTTTAATAAATCTTTTGACCAGATTAATTACCTACCAGACTGTCCCCCTTTCGCTATATAATTAATCTGAAACACAATCAAGACGATCCTAAACCCATCAGCCGATATTAAGTCTAAAACAGTCTAAATACTCATACTAGTACTACTAATTGTGCTGAAAATATTTCACGGGTTCTTATTTCGTCCTCTAGTGCTTTTCGTTTTTTAGCTAATTTGATGTAGTTACATGTTCATATGCTACGTATTACTTATAAACTTTCTTACTCGTGATACATGCTACTATATTTTATTAGGTTAGTTTATGTTTTGTTTATTTAAAAGGAAATCTATTAGCTTTATATGTACTAAGTTTTATTTTGCTATCTAGTGTTAGTACTTTTCACTAAAAGTTACCTACATCATATAGTATATAATTTTGTGGGTTTAGTAATTAAGAAGTTGCGCTAAGTGTTGGTCAGACGTTGGTCAGCCCTTCTTAAATCCGTTGGTCAGCCGTTAAGAGGAGAGAAGGTGGTCCCGATAAGGGTGGTCCTGCTGGTCCTAATTATATGCATCTACTTAACTGCTTTATGCACTAAATTTTTATTACTAGTTGATCATGACTACTTTTTATAAAAAGTTATTCTCACATGATAGTAGTAACTTAAACATAATACATAATAAAGAGATATATTTTTCGACTAACTTTCAAAACTGAACTATACCTAAAGAATATGTAGATATTTTATGTATTCCTTCTATCAATGTTATTACAAAAAATTATAATGAGAAAGAAATTTTATTTAAACTTATAGACAAGATTAATGACACAGATATCAAAAAAGAATACCTTTCTAAACTAAAAGATATTATTTGTAAAGAAGAAATTCTCACTAGAACTGAACCAGTTACTTTATCAAAAATATTTGACCAATATCCAACTCCTACTATTTTCAAACAAATTATAACAAAAGATTTACAAACGGAAGTTAATGCCCTTAAATCACAAGTAAAAGAGATTAAAGAACAATTACTATAATTCAAAACTAAAGACGTAGAACGTCAAACTAGAATAGCTTTATTAGAATCAACTAATAGTCAAAAGGATCAACCTTCTACTTCAAACTTACCTCCTATTCAAATTTCATCTCAAGACCCTAATAATGAATAAATAAATGTTATAGACAGAATAAACATTCTAAAATGGTATATTCTCATTTCGATAAAAATAGGTAATGACTTTCGTTTAAATACTATAGCCTTACTGGATACTGGAGCTGATCAAAATTGTATAAGGGAATGACTAACATCTTTTACGAAAAAACAACAGAAAAATTACATAGTGCTAATGGTGAACCATTCAAAATAAAATATAAACTTTCAAATGCATATATTTGTAATCAAGGTTACTGATTTAAGAATACATTCATTTTAGTAAAAGATGAAAATAATGAAATAATACTTGGTAATCCTTTTATTACTCAAATTTGTCCTTTTTCAGTTGATCGTACTGGTGTTCACACTAATATCATGGGAAAAATATCTTCTCAATTTCTTGCCCCAATATATAAAAAGATTTCGCCATATTACAATCCTCATCTATATTTCAACAAGTAAATACAATAACTAATAAGGAATCCCAAATATCTCTTTTACAACAAGATATATCATACTTAAAAAAAGAAGAACAATTAAAAAATCCTTACATTCAAAAAAAAATATGTGATTTAGAACAAAAATTTAAAGAAGAAGTTTGTGCAAATATTCCTAATGCTTTTTGGGAAAGGAAAAAAACATATGGTTTCACTCCCTTATGAAAAGGAATTTTCAAAAAAAACTATTCCTACTAAGGCAATACCTCTTCAAATGAATCAAGAAATTTAGAATTTTGTAAAAATGAAATTCAAACCCTATTAGATAAACAATTAAGTAGACCGTCTAAATCTCCTTGGAGTTGTGCTGCTTTTTATGTTATGAATCAAGCAGAAAAGGAAAGAGGAGTTCCTAGATTAGTAATTAATTATAAACCTCGTAATAAATTCTGACAATGGATTTGGTACCCAATCCCTAACAAAAAGATTTTATTAAGTCGTCTTTATAATGCAAAAATCTTCTCAAAATTTGATATGAAAAGTGGATTTTGGCAAATTCAAATAGAAGAAAAGGATAGATACAAAACTGCTTTGAAAGTTTATTTTTGGGCAATATCAATGGAACGTAATGCCTTTTGGTTTAAAAAATGCTCCATCTGAATTTCAAAATATTATGAATGATATTTTTAATACTTATACTCAAATTATTATAGTCTATATTAATGATGTCCTAATATTTTCAGATACCTTAGATCAACATTTCAAACACCTTAATACTTTCTTACATGTTATTAAAAAGAATGGTTTAGTCGTCTCATTTCTTAAAATGAAACAAACTAAAATACGGTTTTTAGGACATGATATCTTCTAAGGTACTATAAAAACTATTAATAGAGCCATATAATTTGCTGACAAATTTCCAGATGAAATTGAAGATAAAAATCAATTACAAAGATTTCTAGGATGCCTTAATTATATTTCATACTTTTTCCTTAATTTAAGACAATATTGTTCATGTCTCAACCAAAGATTACGGAAAAATCCTCCAGCATGGTCACCCAAACATACACACATAACACAAACGTTAAAAGTCAAGTCTCTTCCATGCTTAGGTCTCCCAAATCCCAATGCATTCATGATAGTAGAAACAGATGCATCTGACATGGGCTATGGAGGTATTTTGAAACAAAAATTACCTGAAAATAAAAATGTGCAAATAGTTAGATTTCATTCAGGTCTATGGTTAGGTTGCCAAAAAAATTACTCAACTATTAAAAAAGAAATTTTATCTATTGTTCTTTGTATTTCAAGATGATCTCTATAATAAAACCTTTTTACGAAGAATAGATTGCAAATCAGCTAAAGAAATATTACAAAAGGATGTTCAAAATATTGTTTCAAAACAAATTTTCGCCAGATGGCAAGCTATTATCAGTTTTTTTTTTCAAATAGAATTCATAAAAGGAGAAAATAATTATCTTCCTGATTTTTTTACTAGAGAATTTTTACAAGGAAAATGCAATAATAGTAATAATTAAGTTCAATTATTACAGGAAACAAAATGAATCAAGGTTATGATAGAGGCAAGGGTATTCAAAAACCAGAATTCTGATTTTCCATCTTTATCTTAATTCTCAAGCAGTCAAATATCCTTTTCAGAATTCAAATTCAAAACCAACTACTCAAAAGTTCCAATCTTCAAATTTCGAAATTCACAAATACATCACCAAACCTCATAAAGAACACAACTCCTTACTCGTTTTAGAGCAACTCCTCAAAATTCCTGAACGTATCCAATTTACGGATTCCCTTTTTCCAATGTATTGCCAATACCGACCTGAAACATCTTACAAAAACCAAAGGTTTTATGAATTCATACTTGTTGACACGAAGTCTGTTGAAATTGAGCATACTGAAAACAGTAATTTCACAGCTTATTCAAAGTGTAAAATTAAGAAGATCATCCCACAGACAGAATGGGTATCTGCTTATGTTCCGAAAGAATTCTCAGTTCCTTTTCAACCACAAGAATATAATTACATTGATTATCAGATGGCATGGTTTCGAGCATTCTTATTCAGAGCATTCAATCACTCATGGTTCTTCAGCATTTGTCCTCAATGTCCAAATAATTTTCCCATATGGTTTTCTGAATGGTGGCTCTACTTTGGAAGCTTTCAATAAATATGGTCGATGGAAGTCAAAAAATCCTTTGAGTTTTTCTCCACACATGTGCAAACCAACGCTCCATATTCCACAAACTCTAATTACATAAAGAGTTCAATGTCCCATGGATAATGTGCTGGTCCTATAACATTATTCAATGGTACCCAGCACCACTACCTATGTCTTTGGTGCGTGAATTCAAGATCAAGTGGTGGGAGAAATTTGCCATTGACAAATTTTGCTCATTAAAAACAGTACAAGATCAAATGGTTGCAGATAATAAACTTATCAAGGCAATCAAAGATATTCCAAAGCCTCCTACTCCATGAAAGGAAAAAGAAACAAAGATTCCAGAATTTCAAGATTACGAGATTGAATTACTGAAAAAGGAAATCAAACTTCTCAAAAGGCAAACGCAACTCTTAATCCGAAATTCAGACGATTCATCCGGCTCATCAGTTCATTCTTCACCGAACGACCCAATCGGAGGACCTTGCGCTCAAGATCCTTATTTACAATGAAGAAAAAGTTTTCCTTTATTAAATTATTCAAATAAAATATTAGAATATTACCGGAGGATCTTCCTGGCAAAAGTTAGGGCAATAAAAACAAAAGATCATGCTAAGTGATTATCACTTAGGCAAAAATAAGGGACATATTTTAGTAACGTTTCCAATGCAGGTATTCAAATGATGACTCATCAACATCAAATACTAGGTGTACCACCTGAATATCCGATGAATCCTAGGTCCATCACACAAATGCACAAAGCAACAAATATATCAATCACATTAAAAACAAAAGATAGAAAAGGCCAAGGATACATGTACTTCATCATCCGAGGTTTATCAACAAAGCACAAATCCTTCCACATCAAGACAAAATTTTCAATCAAAGAAAATTACAAAGTTCAAGTGTTGATGCAAACTCAAAATAGTACACTTATATATTCCAAGCGGCAATGCCTATCAGAAATGTCTCAAATAATACCGAAGCACATGTACTATAAATTGGGGCATGTAACTCCGTAGTATAGCAAGAATTTTCATAACAAGTCTTTTAAAAAGAAAATTTTAATCCTGTACAAAACCCTCACGCTCAAAAATAGTTATTACTCAATTCTTGTAAAAGTTCATTCAAGTTCAATCAAAGTAAGTTGTTGTTCATATCAGTTTTTTAATATTACTTTTTTCAATATCTGTTCATATTTTCAAAACTAATTTCAAATTCAGATACAAATTAATTATAAATCTTTTGACGAGATTAATTACCTACCAAATAGTCCCCCTTTCGCTATATAATCCGAAACACAGTCAAGACGGTCCTACTCCAGTCCAGTCCTGGGGTCAATCCTGGTATCCGAGCCCAAAAAGCGCTGGGGGATAGGATCTGCCGATATTAAGTCTAATACAGTCTAAATACTCATACTAGTACTACAAATTATGATGAAAATATTTCATGGGTCCTTATTTCGTCCTCTAGTGCTTTTCGTTTTTAGCTAATTTGATGTACTTACATCTTCATATGCTACGTATAACTCATGAACCTTTGTTACTCATGATATATGCTACTATATTTTATTAGGTTAGTTTATGTTTTGTTTATTTAAAAGGAAATCTATTTTCTTTATATGTACTAAGTTTTGTTTAACTATCTAGTGTTAGTACTTTTCACTAATGGTTACCTACGTAATATAGTATATAATTTTGTTGGTTTAGTAACTAAGAAGTTGCACTAAGTGTTGGTCAGACGTTGGTCAGCCCTTGTTAAATCCGTTGGTCAGCCGTTAAGAGGAGAAAAGGTGGTCCCGGTAAGGGTGGTCCCGTTGTTCCCATTTATATGCATCTAATTAACAACTTTATGCACTAAATTTTTATTACTAGTTGATCATGGCTACTTTTTGTGGAAAGTTATTCTCACATGATAGTAGTAACTCAAACATAGTACCTAGTAAAGAGATATATTTTCTGATTAATTTTCAAAAGTGGACTATACCTAAAAAAACATATAGATGCAATTTATCTAATAGGAAAACTTGACTTTAAAACTGCTTTTTCTATTAAGCATCACGAAGATTCTCTTTTACCCATGATTCAAACTAATATTTGTAATGGTCCAATTTACTTTAATTGTTCCAAATTTTACAGTAGACTTAACCGATCCATGGATACTAGACACCTTAGTTTTAGATGTCCACCTTTCAAATAATTCAACAGTAAAATTTAGGGAATATGTTAAGAAATTTGCATTAATTTATTGTGTATATTTTAGCTATTATCTTCGCAACTAAATCCAAAATATATACTTCATCCCACTATAGACGAAACTATTTTACTTTAAGTCGAAACTGAAAGTGCTGCTACCTTTACTCTTAAGAAAATTAAAATGGAATGAAATCACTATTCCTAAACAATTTTTCATTTCCATAAAGAAAATTGATCAAATTATAGAAGAACCTGATAAAATGGTCAAGTAATAATAAAATTAGGCACTAATTTTGAAAGAGCTAGACCATCAACTTCTTATGAAAATGCTCGACCTTCATACGAAGAAAATTCATTTGATAATCCTCGAACGTCTACTTCTAAAAAAATTCATTTTGAAGAATCCTCAAAGTTCTGCTGCAAAAACCCAATACCTAAACCAGTAGGAGAATCTTCTCCTAATTCAAACTCACCTACTTCATCTGCTATGAAACCACGTACTTTATCCTCTATTAATGTTATACAAAAAGAATTCCAAATATATTTAGAATATATGATTTTTATTCAAAAGAAAATAATGATAAAAAAGACTGGTCCTTTGGATGCTTTGATCAAATTGCTAGAAATCATATTAGACTAAAATGGATTTCTGTCATTAAAAAATTAGAAATTAATTATCCTTTTTTCACATGGTTCTCCACATATACCATAAGAAATAATATATTTTATCCATTCAACAAAAATCAAATAAACATGACAAGTGGTTTATTTCAAAGCTGGACTTTAGAAGATGGAAGTATAGTCAAATCTATTCATCCTCCTTTAAATGAAAATTCAAGTTAATAATAATGAAGGATCTTTTGTCATGGCCCCTTTTAAAAAAAGAAGATATGATGATAGTTCTTCTATTTCAAACTTAGGTGACATTAAAAAATTATATCACCAAAATAATTATTCAAATCAACTTCTCACTAATATTTCAAAACAAATAAATATGTTATCTACACAACTAGAATATAAAAAAGCTCATGAAATTGAGAACATAGCATCCAAACTAGGAGCATTATCGATAAGTAAAAAGAAAACAAAATTCGCCTTTGACATAGCTACTCCACATATTAATACTTCAAGTATTCCTATATATCGTCAAAAATCTCTTAATTTACCTGAAAAAACAACTCCTTTAATTAATAAGATTGATGAGAATTTATCTAGCTTAGGTACTTCTAAATCAACTAATAATATTAATGTCTTAGATAAATATAATTTAAATAAAACAATCAATTCTGATGATGAAGAAAATGAAACAAATAATAGTTCTTGGAAAAATGTCTCTACTAATAATTATTATACTAGGCCCACTCCACAGATATTCAATATGAAGAACGACATAAATTCAAAGACTCACAATATGATGGATCTGCAGTCTATGAATGGAAATGTCGATGGAAAATAAGAATATGAAATATTAAATGTCCCATCTGAAATGACTATGGCTATTACTACTTATAGATCAAAGAATTTTCATGAACATACTATTATAGATTTTCTTACTACTGGTTTTACTGGTCAATTAAGAAATTGCTGGGACAATAGTATTAATATAGAGACAAAAGTTCAAATACTTAATCATGTTAAAATAGAAAATGAACAACAGGATCTAGGTGGAAGTTCAATTCTTATTAATATGATTGGTATGCATTTTATTGGAAATCCTAAAGAAGAAATGCCAACTAATCTTAGATGTCCTACACTTGATGATTATCGTTGGTATAAAGATGTATTCCTTAGTAATATTTTTAGACGAGGTGATTTCAATTAATCTTTTTGGAAGGAAAGATTTATATCCGATCTCCCATCTTTATTTTCTCAAAGAATATTCCTAAAACTAAGAGAAAGTGCAGGTCAAGATGAAATTTCATATGATAGTATGACTTATGGACAAATATTTTCCTTTGTTAAAAAAAGAAGCAATTTCTTTATGTTAAAAATTAGCATTCCAAAGTAAATATTCATCAGAAAAAAGAGAAAGATGTAGAGAATTAGGAAGTTACTGCCTTTGGTCTACCTAAAATTCAACCTCTTTCAGCTAATAATAGAAAAATATTTAGAGAAACCTTTAGACCAAATAGGCAACCTTCAAACAATGACCCATACTATAAAAAAGACTTAAAAAAAACCCACAAGACCACCAAAGAAAATTATAGATCCCAAAAAACCAATTTATTGCTATAAGTACGGTCGGGTAGGCCATAAGGCTAACGAATGTGACTTAAAACAAAAGGTCAATGAACTATATATGTGGTCATGATTCAGACCTTCAACAAAAAAAATTTAGCCTTATGTTTACTAGAAAATTCATCAGACCATAACCTTTCTGACCATAGTGGAAATAATTTACTTCAAATAGAATCTGATAATGAATCAACTTCATGTTGTTCAAAAGAGTCAGCCCCATTTTGTCAAAAAGGATGTTGTAATAATATTTGTATAATTTCAAAAGATTTATTTTCCTAAAAACTACTTTTTAATTATTTTGCAATATTAATTACTTATTTAATTATTCCATATGCAGAAAGCTCTACCATCTTCTAGTCCCAAATAAAAAACCAAAAACTTGTATTCCACACAAAAAGAAAAATTCATAGACAAGGAATCCAAAACTTACACAAAAACTTTCTCCTACCTCACAAGAATTATCAATAAACCTCACTCAAACAGCCAAAACCCATACTTTACCTACAGTACATAAAACAATTTCCAAGCTTTTTATACTTGAAATAATCATCTAGATTTACCAGCTTCCAACAGATATGCAATAAATCATTATCAACAAGGTGAAATAGGAAAATGTCGACAAATGGTACATCGACTTCCTATCATTATAAACAATATCTCCCTATAACATTTGGCGAACTTGGGCACGATAAATACTACTATTTGCGTATTATCAAATCGGAGGCTTTTTTTTATCTCTACAACAGACCTTCCGAAGACTGATCCAAATTTTCATACATGGAAATATGGTTTAGTAAGAAAATTCTACGAAATAACAATACCTACCAGACGGTTCCCCTTTGCTATATAATTAATCTAAAACACATACAAGACGGTCCTAAACCCGTCCAGTCCTGGGGTCAATCCTAGTATCCGAGCTAAAAAAACGCTGGGGGTAGGATATGCCGATATTAAGTCTAAAAAAGTCTAAATACTCATACTAGTACGACTAATTGTGCTCAAAATATTTCATGGATTCTTATTTCGTCCTCTAGTGCTTTTTGTTTTTTAGCTAATTTGATGTACTTACATCTTCATATGTTACGTATAACTCATGAAACTTTGTTACTCATGAGATATGCTATAATATTTTATTACGTTAGTTTATATTTTGTTTATTTAAAAGGAAATATATTATCTTTATATGTACTAAGTTTTGTTTAACTATCTAGTGTTAGTACTTTTCACTAAAAGTTACCTATATCATATATCATATAATTTTGTGGGTTTAGTGAAACGTGTCGTTTACCGTACTCAAATTAATAATTTATTATACCTACCGTAATCCTTCAAAAATATTAACAAGTAGTAAAAGGGTAAGAAAGGTTCAATCCCAGGGAGAGGCTACTAAATTCATAAACTAAAAATTTAACTAAGAAAAATACTATTCACACAAACAAGGAGATTATACAACTATTTACTTATCTACATAGATTTTTTTTTGGGGGGGGGGTTAAGATAATACTAACTACTTGAATTAAGTAAAAATAAGACTAATCTACTATCTACAAGTGATGAAAAGCTACCCATTAAGCGCGTAACTTAAAATTATTCAACCTTTTAATAGTGAATTTGGGTCACACACGATTAGTTGCAAACATAATATGACAGATTAATGTTAGGAATTTTGGTAGCAAAATTTCCCCTTATCCATCTTATGCAATCTAGCTAAGCGAAATTAACGCAACCCACTATGACTAAATTATGAGTGGTAATAGCTAACTTTAAACTAGGACAAAGTTAACTCTTAACAATTCTACCATCGCCAGTTATTCGCAACTAGCAAAAATTCAGATTATTAGCATTAAGAACTATCAGCCCAATCAATCAAAGCACATAGATGTATTAATTAACTTGATGAACTTATACTCTACTTTAAACTGGTATTATGTCGCAAATTCAAATTTAAACTAGTTACTACTCGGATTAAGTAATCTGTACTAGGATAAATTATGTAAGAACAAGTATAAGTTAAATATCATATAAAGATTCGAACTAAGAATGTAAATTATAGAATTCAAAGACCCAAAAACACAATTGTAAAATTAAATAATCCAAGTATTGTGAATATAAATTGCTCGATAAAACTAAAGAGATTGAAGGGGAGAGAATAACTTATTATTAATCCCCGGAAAATCGCTGCTCGAATTTGGTTTCGACACCTTCGACGACCCCGACTCTCACTCTTCCTCGTTGTACTTTGATGGGCTGTTCTTCCTCCACTTCAAACCCTCAATTTTTGCCCAGAAATTTATTCCTGAAGTATTATGAGTTTTGGTAGTTCGATTGTTTAAACACTAAGAGTATGACATCTCCACTAACATTTTCTCAATGTTTTTCTGACTATCTGAAAATGTTTTAGTTTCTTGTAGTGCGCTTATCTAATTTAGTTATTTCCGACAAAGAAAATTGAGGTCGTATATAAGGTCTCGTATTTAGTATCTTTATTAATGTCATTGTAATATCCATGTTTGCAAATTGACTTGGAAACCTATGATGATAAGGCTTTGTGGGTATGCCATCTGAAAATTCTCACCAGACCATACTCGTCCACTAGGGTAGCCTAGGGGTTTAAAGGGCTTGTTGCACATGCTAAGTGCAATCGTGATTCCTACGACGGTGAGTTAGGTTTATTGCTTTCCTAGTATAGTTTTTATTTTTACTTTAGTAGTGTTTTGATCGAGGTCGACCAAAAACCAAGTATGGGGGAATTTGATAAGAGTTAAATTCTATATACTTTTATTCCCTAATATTAATCTATTTGGACGTCTTATATATGCTATTTTGCATTAATACTTATATTTTACTAATATAAGTTGATTTTTCTCACTGTTTTTTCACCATATACCCCTGACAATGTTTTTTACACCATATATCCTTTCAACTTTTGAAATTCACCATATCCCCACCTTTCAAAAAATACATCGACTTACCCTTTTGACAAACGGTGTTAGACTTTCGTTCGTCATTAACCCCTAATCCCCCCCTCTAACCCTGATTAACTAACCTAAACCTATGCCAAACCCTAACCCTAACCCTAATCTAATACCCTAAATACCCTAACCCTAATCTAATACTCTAACCACCGCTACCCTACCCCTTACTCCCACCGCCCCATCACCCCCTCACCACCACCCCTCACCACCACCACCCCTCCCATTTCCCCGCCGACCCCACATCCCCTCCTTATCGCTATCGCGAACCCCCTCCCCTCCCCCCACTGCAGTCGTACACCCCCTCCCCTTCCCTCACCGACCCCCTCCCTTTCCCTCGTCGTCGCGAAACCCACTCCCCTCACCACCTGCGGTTAGGGGTGTTCATATAAAAAATCGAAATCCAAAACGAGTACTGAAAAACCGGTCAAAATGGGCGGTTACCGAACCAGAAAATTTGGGATGAAAAGGTTCGGTTACCGAACCGGTAAAAATTACGATTAAACGGTACGGTTACGGTTACGATTTTTAGGAAAATGGTTAACCGAAAAACCAGATATATTTATTTTATTATTATTTAATTTTTATAATAATTATATCAATTAATTATTATTTTTTTAGTAAATGCAGTAATTTTGACTAAGTAATGTACTGTAGAATGCGGATGTCTCATGGTCCTCTTTCAGTAGAGGAAAGTCTCCTTGCACTCACTTTGAACTACTCTCTGCCATAGTTTAGAGATGATTGTGAACTACTCTCACTGTGAACTACCAACTTGTAATAGTTTAGATTTTTGTGCTTGTTTTTTCTTAGAACTTTGACATATGTATTGTATGATGCGGAATGTTTTTAGAGATGATTGTCTTTGATAGAGAATCTTGGTATTAATGTTATTATTTATTTTGAGAAAAATTTGAAATCTAATATATAAAATTAGTAAAATAATTTGATAAAACTTGAGTAACGGTTAATGGTTACCGGAAAATCGTACCGCAAAACTGGTTAATCGATTATGCGTTACCGGTTTGAACGGTTACGGTTAGCAAAAATGGTGAACCGATACTTCCGGTTACCGAACCAAAATTTTATTTTGGGACGGTTAACCACCCATGAACACCCCTACCTGCAGTCGCGCATACCATTTTGGAGCTTTTGCCAGGAGTTGCGAGGAGATGAAATTCAGCTAAGTTGCGGTGAAGGGGAGGGGGGGGGTTACGGGGATCAAGGGGAAAGGGGAGGGGGGTCGGCAGAGGAAGGGGAAGTGGAAGGGGTGCACGACTGCAATTGGGGAGGGGAGGGGGTTCGCGACAACCTGTTGGAGAGGGGAGCGGGTTCGTGACGGTAAGGGAATGTGAGGGGGTCGGCGGGGAAGGGAGGGGGGTCGGCGGGGGATGGGGAGGGGGGTCGGCGGGAGAAGGGGGGGGTGGTGGTGGTGAGGGGGTGATGGGGGCGGTGGGGGTATGGGGTGGGGGAGGGGTGGTTAGGGTTAGGGTTAGTGTATTAGATTAGGGTTAGGCTTATGGGTAGATTTAAGTTAGTTAATTAGGGTTAGAGGGGGATTAAGGGTTAATGACTAACGAAAGTCTAACACCGTTTGTCAAAAGGGTAAGTCGATGTATTTTTTGAAAGGTAGGGGTATATGGTGAATTTCAAAAGTTGAAAGGATATATGGGGTAAAAAAATTGTCAGGGGTATATGGCTAAAAAACGTGAGAAAAATCAACTTATATTAGTAAAATATAAGTATTAATGCAAAATAGCATATATAAGACGTCCAAACAGATTAATATTAGGAAATAAAAGTATATAGAATTTAACTCTTATCAAATTCCCCCACACTTAGCTTTTGGTCGACCTCGATCAAAACACTACTAAAGTAAAAACAAAAAATATACCAGGAAAGCAATAAACCTAACTCACCGTCGTAGGAATCACGATTGCTCTTAGCATGTGCAACAAGCCCTTTAAACCCCTAGGCTACCCTAGTGGACGAGTATGGTCTCGTGAGAATTTTCAGATGGCATACCCACAAAGCCTTATTGTCATAGGTTTCCAAGTCAATTTGCAAACATGGATATTACAATGACATTAATAAAGAGACTAAATACAAGACCTTATATACGACCTCAATTTTCTTTGTCGAAAATAACTAAATTAGATAAGCACACTACAAGACACTAAAACATTTTAAGTTAGTCAGAAACACATTGAGAAAATGTTAGTGGATATGTCATACTCTTAGTGTTTAAACAATTGAACTATCAAAACTCATAATACTTCAGGAACAAGTTTTTTTTATCTTCACAACTTACAAATATCTAGCATGAATCCACACTTGTATGTGTATCATGTTCAATAAATAGACACTCACAAGTAAGGTATGAATGAAACACTCAACTCTCATGTGTTTGGGGTTAAATAATATACACTCAAACCTATAACCAAGTCGACTCAAAATGAAGGATATTTCTTTAATCTTGACCATCATCTCAATTCTCCACTTGGAAGTGACATAGTGCATAAAGATCAAAAGGTCTTTCAAAAGTTGTAACGTGGGTAAGGCTAAAGGGTAGGGATAATATTTAGGAATGTTGAGTTAATAAGAAGCCAAGATAAAGGGAGCAAAAATACATAAAAATCCAAGCTAAAGGGAGCAAAAATACATGACTTAGATGTTTCAGTCACAACAAACTCCATTTGTACATTAAACATCATACTCCAACTCTTTTTTTTCATATTATTCACCATATCCTTCACAAGTAATGCAATTACAACACTTATATGGATACTTCATAGCATTTTCACCTTTCTATGACTTTCAAACATTTATTTTCTTTGATTTTATTTTTTTTCAATAATAATTTTTTTCAATCTCATAACCCTTGTTTTCTCTATTTTTTTTTTTTCAATATGTCTCCACTATAATGCAAGCTTAAAATACAAACTCAATATAACAACTCCCCTTAGCCTGACTTAGGCATAATATGTAGGAGGCTGCAGGTTTGTAATGTATGGTTAGCAAACAAACACGGATTTTATGGCTCAAAAGGGCTAAAAAAAGGGAAATATTATATGAAAGAAAATCTCTGAGGCTAAAAAATATAAAAAGGACTCCTAAATCATTTCTTCATAGCATTTGTCAAAAAAGTCTCAAAGAGTACAAAGTCAAGTTCAAGAGCCACACTTCAATGAGGAACTAGCACACAAGAAAAAAAATTAATGAGACTAATGCAAATGTGTGAGTCTAATAGGCTCAGAAGTTCACAAGGTTTGGTCTATCTATCTAGCCAGTTTATTTAAGAGAAACAAGATACTCCCTCCGTTCTTTTTTAGATGTAACACATTGACTTTGAGTACTATTCATCGAACTCCCTTTGACCATCAATTTCTATTTATATATAAGGAAAAATATTGTCATGTGAGATCTTGTTGGATTCATCTTGATATACACTTTCCAAATATGTATTTTTTATCATTTTTACATTTATAAATTTAGAGAAATTGTGGGTCGAAATTGTATCTCGACAAATGTGAAAAGTCAAATGTTACATCTATTAAAAAACGGAGGGAGTAGATTCTTATTCAATTGTATTATGAATCTCTCAAGTTCGACTATTATATTCCAATTATATAACATTCCCAAAATCTAATATTTTGAAAATTTTTATTATATTTCAAAAACAAGTTAGATTATAGTTTCTTATCAACTTACTAATCGCCATTCCTTATGAAGTTAAGAGGTGGAAATTCTAAATTAAATGCAAAGAAAGTCCTAAAACTAATGCAAAGAAAAGCACATAATTTTTTTTCATTTTTCTTTTATATTTTTTTTTTTGTTTTTATTGCCTAAATGAAAGTCTTTAGGAAAACCGGCAGCACTTTAGAATGTAGTTTAAATTTTTTTGATTTTTTTTAATCACATCAAACAGCAAAAGGATTAACTCTCCTCCCACACTTAAACCTTACATTTTCCTCAATCTAACATTTAGAATGTAGAAGATATCATGAAAATTCTCAACAACAATTCACAAACTAAAAACAAATTGAAAAAAAAAAACTAAAGGTAAACAAACTAAAGAAAAAAGTTTTAAGAAATCAAATCTGATGCTTGGGTTCCCTCCCAAGCAGCGCCTTTGTTTATGTCGTTGGTTCGACATTTCCACTTCTAGATCAAAATTCATGTAGCTCCTCATAATATAATCTTTAACCTGCAATATCTTAGCTTGATCATAGAATATGAAAACACAGTTGCAAATAAAAAAAATCCAAACATTAAATGATTCTTCTTTTTCTTAGCAAGAGTGGATTTTTCCTACTTTTCAAATAAAATCATCTCAGTCATTCAATTTCTCAAATAAAGCATAAGAGCAGTCACATAAAAACTACTTTAGCTATAAAAACTATCCAACTTGAAGCTCAAAATTCAAATAGTGTATAAGCAGGCAAGACATGTATGTTTTCTTCACTAAGACTCTCTCAGGTATATTTCTTCTTTCCAAAATTGACATCTCATAATAATCAGCTTGTTCTTTTTAGTCATGATCTGACAAAAACTCAAGCTATCTTAGCATAAAATAGAATTGTAAGAAGTTGATCACTCCTCTTACACATGAATTCCAAACCTTTTTGCAATTTTAAGAGTGCTAAACAAGAATCTGACAATTGAAAGATCTCAAGAACCTAAAAATTGTAGAACCATTCTTGTAACACAAAACAAAGAAATTCATAAAGAATAACTTAGCATAGAAACTCTAGCATGAAGTGTTACTTACTGTCTATAACAAGATGGTTCTAACTAATCTACTTATCCCATGAGACGTGTAAGTGTATAAAATGTCACACCGTATTACTCTTTATCATATTAGTCATTCTTAGCATGAGAACTAAGAACACAAATCTATGGTACCATCAAGCCGTTATATATATTTTTTATAATGAAATCTCAATCAGACAACTCATCATATGTTTCTTAGCCCTCTCTTTCTTGGAAATCAATAATTTTCAGTAAAGGTTCATTGTCAAAAGTAATTCCATTGTTCACATCTTAAGCACATAATAGGTTCTGAAGTTCAGTTGGTTTTATAATTACTTTCTAATGGTCTAAAACTACATAAAGAAACATGGATGTAATTTAACTCATTAACTAAACTTGAGTCCATTATAGTGCGTTTACACAAATTATAGTTCATGCCGGATTTAACAGTTCAGTGGAAATCAGATTAAAATGTTATAAGTAACTAAACCATTAGCATCTACATTTCAGTTAACCGTCATACAAAAGTGGTCCATAAGAACTCATGTCCATGATTATATTGTTCTATTCTACGCATAATCCATTAAAGAAAAAAAAAATCAGATATTTATATATCTGCAGATAAACTTAAACTCTGATTGTGGAGACATTACAGGATATGGTTCAGATTATGAATCATACTTTTAGCTAGATCTGAGCACACTTTCTAATTATAAAGCTGTAAAATAGATTATGCATCATCATAACTAGATAAATTTCCATTACACCAAACAATCTTTTTCAGATTATTATTTCTGATTTGACCGCACACTTCCTTCTTTGAGCTATTCCTTGTCATGCTTTTATATAGATTCCACGATTATGAGATAATATTAATGAAAAGTAAAAATGTACTATCTTAAAACCAGTAGTTAACCAAAGTTTCAATCCAAGAATGAAAAACTATGCACATAAACTACTTTTTTTATTAGGTAATTATACTTTACATTTAGCTAACACATTCAAAAGTTCCTTAAAACCTCAGCAGGTGAAAGATAACAAGAACTTGAGCTAACATGTAAGCATTTAGTGCACATAATAAGATGTACAATAAGTTTAAAGACGTGAAAATTAACAACGAGCAATCTTCATACCATAGCTTAATCATATTTAGGTAAAAGTAGCAATGGTCTGTTCAAAGCTCAATTTTTGTTCAAGACTTTGAGTAATGGTTGTTAGAATCCTAATCCAAGCATTAAGATTTTACAATTTATGATCTAAATCAAAGCAATCAACCCAGTCCATATAGAGTCTAAAAATCCATAAATCCATATTATAGTTATTAGAAAATCGACAATGTTAGAATATTTACGAACTTTAAGTAGAGAGCTATAATAGTAAAAGCACAAGTTATATGTTTCTAACCTTCTTTAATAAGGAAAAAATTATGGAACCTTATTGACATTACTACATTACTACATTATATATATATATATATATATATATATATATATATATAGTAATGTTATTATAAAATCAACCAAAGCTACTAATCAGAATGTTAGAAGATATCCCAGCCACCTTGATTAATCCAAACAATTATCAACAAGAAAGAAATAACAAAGCACACAGTACGCAAAAAAAATGTTAAGAAACATACTATAAGCTAAGAATTTTTAACCTAATCAATCATTCTTTAGACTACCCAAGACCACAAGTATTAATTAGCTCATAAATTACAAAAGAAAAGTTAGTACATTAAGTTGAACTTTGAGTATGGAAAGAGTATCATAAATCTCCCCGGTAACGGCGCTAAAATTTGATATGTGTAATTTACCGTGCACAAATAAATAATTTATAATATTAACAACTAGTAAAAGGATAAGAAAGGGTCGATCCCACGGAGATACTACTAAATTCCTAAACTCAAAATTTAACTAAGAAAAATACTATTCAGACAAACAAGCGAGATTATACAACTATTTTCTTATTTACATAGATTTGGGGGGGTTTAAGATAATATTAACTACGAACTAAGCAAAAATAATACTAATCTACTATCCACAAGTGATGACAAGCTACCCATTAAGCGCATAACTTAAAAATATTCAACCTTTTAATAGTGAATCTGGGTCACACATGATTAGTTGCAAACATAATATGACAAATTAGTTTTAGGAATTTTGGTAGCAAAATTTCCCCTTATCCCTCTTATCCAATCTAGCCAAGCGAAATTAACGCTGCCCACTATGACTAAATTATGAGTGGTAATAGCTAAGTTTAAAATAGGCTAAAGTTAACTCTTAACAATCTTACCATCGCTAGTAATTCGCAACTAACAAAAATTCAGATTATTAGCATTGAGAACTATCAACCCAATCAATCAAAATACATAGATGTATTAATTAACTTGATCAAATTATACTCTACTTTAAACTCGTATTATGTCGCAAATCCCAATTTAAACTAGTTACTACCCGGATTACGTAGTCTGTACTAGGACAAATTATGTAATTAGCATAAGAATACACTATATACTCAAAAGATAGCATTTAAGCATAAAAATGTCATCTTTATTAGCAAGAACAAGTATAAGTTGAATATCATATCAAGATTCGAACTAACAATATAAATTATAGAATTCAAAGACCTAAAAACACAATTGTAAGATTAAATAATCCAAGCACAAGATCATAATTTGTGAATATAAATTTCTGGATAAAACTAGAGAGATTGAAGGAGAGAAGAACTTATAATTAATCCCCGGAAAATCGCTGCTCGAATTCGGTTTTGACACCTCCGACGACCCCAACTCTCAGTCTTCTTGGATGCATAGTAGATGTACGTTGATGAATTGTTCTTCCTCCACTTCAAACCCTCAATTTTTGCCCAGAAATTTCAACTCTCAAACTCCCTTTTTTTAACGAAAAACCCTCTCAAGCTTGCTTGCTATTTCGTGGGAAAATTTCCAGCCATATCTATATCCTTCCCCCCTTATCCTTCCCCCCTTGTAGAAGTGTGATCAGTAAGGGATATCTTTCACCAAAAGATAAAATTATCAATATAAACAACCCAACTCGTTCTCCTAATTTGATGGAGATAATAGGAGTTATATATGATTTCAAACATATTAGTGCAATTGTGTTGTTGATAGACCGAAAGGAAACCCAATATTGTGCGCACTAGCTAATATGTTGCAGACTTAGAAGACTTCTAGCTGAACTATACTACTTCGTCTTCCTTTCTTCTTTTGTAAGTCGCAATTCATTTCTTGGCTCTTATTCAACGCTGCCATACATCAATACCAATTAACTAGTGAGTTTCTCTTAGTTCACCAATTGATTTCATAAACACAAATATTAATTAAGCCTAATAAACAATAAAAATACATACTCAATAAAAATAGTTTTTACACCATATACCTTGACAAAATTCTTTTTGCACCATATACCCTTTCAACTTTTGAAATTCTCCATATACCCCCACCTTTCAAAACATAAATCGACTTCTCCTTTTGGCTAATGGTGTTAGACTTTCGTTATTTATTAACCCTTAATCCCCCCTCTAACCCTAATTAACTAACCTAAACCTAAGGTAAACCCTAACCCTAACCCTGATCTAATACCTAACCCTAACCTTCCCTCCCCCACCCCCGACCCCCACTGCCCCATCACCCTTACCCCCATCGCCCCATCACCCCCTCACCGCCACCACTCCGTCACCACCACCCCCGTCACCACCACCACCCCCTCCCCTTCCCCGCTGATCCCATCCCCTCCCCAATCGTTGTCGTGCACCCCCTCCCTTCACCCTCGACTCCCTCCCCTTCCCCTGCTGTAGCGAACCCCCTCTCGTCCTCAATTGCGTCGCGCATACCATTTTTGGAGCTTTTACGAGGAGTTGCGAGGAGATGAAATTCGGGCGAGTTGCGGGGGAAGGGGAAGGGATGGGGAGGGGGTTACGGGGCTGCGAGGTAAGGGGAGGGGGTCACGGGGAAGGGGAGGGAGTGCACGACCGCATTTAATTAGGGAGGGGAGGGGGTTCGCGACTGCATTTGGGGAGGGTAGGGGGTTCGCAACAGCAGGGAAAAGGAGGGGGTCGGGAGGGGAGGGGAGGGGGTCGGTGGGGGAACGAGAGGGGGTCGGCGGGGTGAGGAGGTGGTGGTGGTGAGGGGGTGATGGGGCGGTGGGGGGTAAGGGGTGGGGGGAGGAGTAGTTAGGGTTAGGGTGAGGGTTAGTGTATTAGATTAGGTTTAGGCTTAGGGGTAGATTTAGGTTAGTTAATATGTGTTAGAGGGGGATTAGGGGTTAATGACTAACGGAAGTCTAACACCGTTAGTCAAAAGGGTAAGTCGATGTATTTTTTGAAAGGTGGGGGTATATGGTGAATTTCAAAAGTTGAAAGGATATATGGTGCAAAAAAAAATTTATCAGGGGTATATGGTAAAAAAACTGTAATAAAAAACAACTTATATTAGTAAAATATAAGTATTAATGAAAATAGCATATATAAGACGTCCAAACAAATTAATATTAGGGAATAAAAGTATATAGAATTTAACTCTTATCAAATTCCCCCACACTTAGCTTTTGGTCGACCTCGATCAAAACACTACTAAAGTAAAAATAAAAACTATACCAAGAAAGCAATGAACCTAACTTACTATCGTAGGAATCACGATTGCACTTAGCATGTGCAACAAGCCCTTTAAACCCCTAGGCTACCCTAGTGGATGAGTATGGTCTCACGAGGATTTTTAGATGGCATACCCACAAAGCCTTATTATCATAGGTTTCCAAACCAATTAGCAAACATGGATATTATAATGACATTAATAAAGAGACTAAATACAAGACCTTATACACCACCTCAATTTTCTTTGTCAGAAATAACTAAATTAGATAAGCACACTACAAGAAACTAGAACATTTTGAGTTAGAAAAACATTGAGAAAATATTAGTGGAGATGTCATAGTCTTAGCGTTTAAACAATCGAACTATCAAAACTCATAATACTTCAAGAACAATTTTTTTTATCTTCATAACTTAAAAATAATTAGCATGAATCCACACTTGTTTGCGTATCACGTTCAATAAATAGACCCTCACAAGTAAGGTATGAATGAAACACTCAACTCTCATGTGTTTGGGGCTAAATTATATTCACTCAAACCTATAACCAAGTCGACTCAAGATGAAGTATATTTCTGTAATCTTGACCGTCGTCTCAATTCTCCACTTGGAAGTGGCATAGTGCATAAAGATCAAAAGGTCTTTCAAAAGGTTGTAACGTGGCTAAGGCTAAAGGGTAGGGATAATATTTAGGAATGTGGAGTTAATAAGAGGCCAAGTTAAAGGGAGCAAAAATACATGATTTAGATGTTTTAGTCACAACAAACTCCATTTATACATTAAACGTCATATTCCAACTCTTTTTTTTCATTTCATTATTCACCATATCCTTCACAAGTAATGCAATTACAACATTTATATGGATACTTCATAGAATTTTTACCTTTCTATGACTTTCAAACATTTATTTTCTTTGTTTTTGTTTTTTTCAATAATAATTTTTTTCAATTTTCATAACCCTTGTTGTCTCTTTTTTTTTTCAATATGTCTCCGCTATAACGTAACCTTAAAATACAAACTCAATATAATAACTCCACTTAGCCTGGCTTAGGCATAATATGTACGAGGCCGCGGGTTTTTAATGTATGGTTAGCAAATAATAACGGATTTTAAGGCTCAAAAAGGCTCAAGAAAAGGGAGATATTATATGAGAGAAAATCTCTGAGGCTACAAAAATATGACGCCTAAATCATTTCTTCATAGCATTTGAAACAAAAGTCTAAAAGAGTACAAAGTCAAGTTCAAGAGCCACACTTCATTGAGGAACTATCACACAAGAAAAAAAAATGAGACTGATGCAGATGTGTCGACTAATAAGCTCAGAAGCTCACAAGGTTTGGTCTATCTATCTAGCCAGTTTATTTAAGAGAAGCAAGATAGTTTCTTATTCAATTGTATTATGAATCTCTTAAGTTCGACTATTATATTCCAATTATATAACATTTCCAAAATCTTTTATTTTGGAAGTTTTAATTTTTTTCTTCAAAAACAAGTTAGATTAGAGTTTCTTATCAACTTACTAATCGCCATTCCTTAGGAAGTTAAGTGGTGGAAATCCTAAATTAAATGCAAATAAAGTCCTAAAACTAATGCAAACCAAAAGCACATAATTTTTTTTTCATTTTTTCTTTCTTTTTTTTGTTTTTATTGACTATTTATTGACTAAATAAAAGTCTAATAGGAAAACCGATAGCACTTTAGAATGTAGTTTAAAATTTTTTGATTTTTTTTTTAATCACATCAAATAGCAAAAGTATTAACTCTTCTCCCACACTTAATTACATTGTCCTCAATGTAACATTTAGAATGTGGAAGATATTATGAAAATTCTCAACAACAATTCACAAACTAAAAACAAATTGAAAAACACACACTAAAGTATAACAAACTAAACAAAAAGTTTAAGAAATCAAATCTGATGCTTGGGTTGCCTCCCAAGCTGCGCCTTTGTTTATGTCGTTGGCTCGACATTTCCACTTCTAGATCAAAATTCATGTAGCTCCTCATAATATAATCTTTAACCTGCAATATCTTAGCTTGATCATAGAATATGAAAACACAATTGCAAATAAAAAAATGCAAACATTAAATGATTCTTTTCCTAATTTTCAAATAAAATCATCTCAGTCATTCAATTTCTCAAATAAAGCATAAGAGCAGTCACTTAAAAACTACATATGAGTGAATTAGAGCAAGAAGGTAATCTAGTAAATAACCTAAAGATAATAAATACTAACATATTATTAATTATACAATTATTAAAGGATAGCAAGACTGAGTCTAGCAATACAAAAGCTCTTTAATTTTTATCATATCATATCAAATTTCTCATTTTTAGTAACAACCTGGTAATGTGTGGCTATTTTTACCTCTAAAAATATAATTCTATATCATTAGAAATTATTTCCTAATGATTTATCTCGGGCTGGGCCTTTATTTCTTCAGGAATGATGTACGCAGATGTACATCCTATTTTCACAAACCTCATGGCTGGTTTTATCTCTTGATAAGTAACTTCCCTAGTAGCTGTGTAACACCGTATAAAAATTATTTTTGATTTTCTAATCTGTAAATAATTGCTGGTTACCTTGTATAGGCTAGGGATTAAGGATAACTCTTCTCCGGTTAGCGTGTATACAGAATTGAGTAATCCGTAATCATAAGCTGCTTTTATTAACTTTGCATTACAACCTGGTAATGCGATTAACTCATTTGTTTTTCGAAGAGGATTAGTAACATATCCTCTTTCTATTTCTCCATGTTTATCTTGGATAGTAACTTGGGGAGCTGTGTTTAGTTTGTTGGCAATAGTCAGGTTATTTGATATATACTGTCTAACTAAGCGGTTTATTGTCTTTTTTGTTCCAAGGGTTAATTTGTCTTTAAAGAAAGTAGTATCTGGGACTAAGCTGGGGTAATCTTCGTCATTGATAAATGTTATAGGAGAAGTCTGTATTTGATAGTATAGGAAATCTCTTTTTTGAGAAGGGAATCCATAATTTCTTCTTATAATAGCTTTGCCTTTGGCCTGGAATCTTTGGTTAGCACCATTATCTTGTTCTTGATAGCTCTGGCCACTGCCATTATCTTTAGAGCTTTCTCTACTTCTTTTCACTAGGTCAAGCTCTTGTGATAACTTATTTATCAATAGTTTTTGTTCTTGATTCTCTTGAATCAATTGTTGAACCAACTCTGGAAAGATAAACTGCATAATAATTTTCATTAGTTTTTAGTAATTCAACTGTAGACTTATCAGCTATAATCCTATTTATTTCCTTCCTTGTAATAGAATCTTGTAATTTCTGTGTCAGCCAACACTTAACAGTCCTATTATCTGTTCTTAATATAAATTTTTTGTAAACAATATAAGGTTCAAAATTTTTAAACCATATTAAACTGCTTTTAGCTCCTTTTTATTAATATCCCAATTTATTTCATTTGCCTTGCATGTTCCTGAATGGTATCCGCATATATATTCTCTTTTATCATTATTGTATCTATATTTCAATACTGCACCATAACCATTATTAATTTTGCTAGCATCAGTTTCTACTATCCACACAAATTCCTTATCTTCATCAGGAAAACTTAATTTTGGTAATCTTCTAACTAGTTCTTTGATTTTTTTCCAAATTTTTTGAATTGGTGTCTGTCCACCTAAAATCATGATCTTTTTTCAGCTTTTTAGTAAGTGGTTCTGTAATTTGTGATAATTTTGGAACAAATTCTCTGGCTTGATTTTTTGAGCTATATGTTCTTGCATTTTTACTCCTGCTTAATCTATTTCAAATCCTAAAAATTCTATTTGTGTTTTAAATATTTCCATTTTCCTTTTGCTTAAGACTATTCCAATAGTTTTTATTATTTCTATTAATTGTTCGAATAATTTATAATGTTCTTCTTGTGTTTTGGAGTATAACAGTATATGATCAATATATACTACAGAATTTGGTAATTGATTTATATATTTATCCATACATGCATGGAATCTTTCAGGGGCATTTTCATATCCTAATGGTAATACATTCCATTCATAGAATCCATTAGGTACTTTGAATGCTGTTAATTGTTTAGAATCTTTAGTTAATTTTAATTGGTGAAAACCACTTTTACAATCAAACTTTGAGAAGTAATTATATCCTTGTATTTGTCTCATTTTTAGTATTTTATTAGGTATGGGATAATTGTGTGTAATTGTTTTCTCATTTAAAATTCTATAATCAATAACCATTCTTGTTTTTCCCCTTTTTTGTTCTGAATGGTTGTTAACTATAAATGCACTACTGCTATGTTTAGAATTACTTGGCCTAATTAATTTTCCTGCTAATAATTCTGCTATATGCATTTTAAATTCTTCTTCATCACTTTGTGTATTATTGAAGGGTTTTTGAGATATTATACTATTTTGATCTTTTAATGTAATTTGTATTTCAGTTTTGTGTTTGTGCCAATTTGCTAATGGATTTTCATTACATAGTTCTTCTAATTTTATTTTTTAAGGGGTAGTTTTATCTAAATATAAAATCCAATATCTATTATTGCAAAATTGAGGTTTTCATTCTTTGTTTTCATTCTTTGAACCAGTTTTTCTTCTTCTCCCTTTTTACATTTTTCCCATTCTTGGGATATTCTTTCTCTATTTTTTACTATTCTAGCTTTCAACTTGTGTTTACATAGGGTACATAATTTAAGAAAATCTTTATATATGCTAATTGGTTTATATTGGTTAAGGAATTATTTCCTAATATCATATCTTTTCCTGTTAATTCAAGGCAATATACTCTAGGTATAATTAATATTTTGTTCCAAATTTGTATTTGTACATTATTTTGGTAAAGGGTAATTCTACTACTATTATTATTAAAACCATTTATCCTAAATGGTGTATCTAATTTCTTCCATTCTGGTAAACAATTTTCTTTTTATAATTGTAGTTGTTGCTCCTGTATCTACCATCGGTGTGTAGTATCTACTTTTATATCCTTCAAAAATTATTTTTATAAGCATATAAGTTAAATTACTCATTGATTATTCTTGTTTTAAATTGAAATTGGTTATAAGTGTACTCAAAATAGTCTAATTCTATTTTCCAGGGTTTGACTTTGTTTAAAATTTTGTTCCTAATATAATTTTGTCACTTAGACTTACTTCATATTCTACATTTATATTTTGTGTTGCAATTTTTGTTGTAATAATTACTTTTGCTTTAAGTTTTAAATTATTGTACATTATTTGTGCTTTTAAGTTTTCTCCCTAAATTTGTATTATAATATAATAATCTTGTGACTTTAATTGAATAGGTTGATCATTACCTTTTTGTTCTCTAGATCTAGAAAAACTCATTCTTCTTTTTACTATATCTAGTTCTCCATAGCTAGGTTTAGAGTATAATTTTAATCCTTTATCCATTGGTAATAAAAGTTCTATAAATGGGGTATCTATAGTTATTGGTCCTAATTTATTTTTAGTATAAACTTGGTGTTGGTTAGTTTGTATGTAAGCATTTTTACATTGTACTGTCATTACTTTAGATCAATTTAGCATCTTTATTCCATCTAGCTTCCAATATAAAACCAATGCCTTTTCTATATTCTTATCAGTTAAGCTTATTGTATAATTTGGTTTAATTATGAACCTTACCTTTTGGTAAGTTAGATTTCCTTTAAGTTCAGCTATAATAGCTTTCTCTATAGGTTCTTTAATTCTATCATCTGCTAATTCTAATTCCAACGGAGTATCTATCCCTTCTTTAAAATATGCTTTTATTATTATTTTTGTCGCTGTCAATTATACAAATCTAAAAGTAATTGGTTTATTTCTTAATGATTTGTTAATTTTTGTTATTTCCTCGTTTAGCACTTCCTTTGTTATTAGTGGAACTTTAGTATTACCTTGCACTTGTGTTATGTCAATAACATGTTCTCTATCAACTATCACTAAATATTCGTTCTTATCCTTTCTGAATATTCTCTTGATTAAGTTTCTCTCAAATATTTTGTTTGTTGACAAAGTAAATCCTTTATACTTTAATTGATTATACTTTTGAAGATCAAAAATAGCTCTTTAGTCTTTACATTGTGGAGTAATTTCTTCATCATAATCTACTTCCTGTAATTCTTTATCCATCACTAGTAGTCTCAACGTTATCTTCTTCGCTAATTATTATTTCATCACTTTATGTTTCATATTCTAGAACATATATCTCTTCTTCTGTCGGTATATTATTTTTCCCTATTTTATATTTAGCTATATGTAATTCAATAAAGTTAATATTTTTATTTACTTTATTTTTACATTCTCTTGCTATATGACCTATTTGTCCACAATTGTAGCACCTACACTTCTTTGGGTTGTTAATTTACTTATAAATTTTTCTTTTTATATAATAATTTATGTTCGATTTCTTTTTGTGTCTATATTTTCCATATGGTTTAAACCTTTTATACTTCTTATGCCTAAACTTTGATCTTTTATTTCTATGTGTTTTATTTAGGAAAAATTCACATCAATAATCCCAACTATGGGCACTCTTCCAAGATTAATCCCAACTAAGAATTATTCCAGTATAATCCAACCTATATCAGTTGTCTTCTCTAATTGATCCATTACCTGTTATAACCTATTTAGTAGGTTAACTCGCTTACGTGGCGCAATCTAATTCAATGATTATTTATTTTTATTTTTTATTTTATTTTCTTCACATCTCATTTTCTTTATTTCTCTCTCTTTCCTCTTAACACCTACGCAACCACCATCCACCAATACCAAGCACTAACCCACACCCAACCGTTGACACTACCACCAATACCAAGCACTAACCCACACCCAGCACCGCCACCCAGCACTACCCCTTTCTCCCTCCTTTGCACGCCACCAGTCAACCACCACTTCTTTCTCCCTCCCTTGCAGGCCACCAGTCCACCATTTCTTTCCCCTTCTTCACAAGCCGCCGATCACTTATTTCCCCCTCCTTCTCAAGCCACACCACCCAAGCACTAAGAGAGAGCTCTCCTTCTGCGTGGCACAAGGTTACTGCCCCTCTTTTCTTCTTTCATCTCTCTTTCCTGTTCATGGGGGGTGGTCGTAGCCTCACCATGGCTGTTATCGCTGTGCCACCAGGGCCAACCGATAACCCGTGGCCGTTGCTACCACGCATCTCCTTTTCTCTTCTCTCGTAAGTGTTGGTGTTGTTGTTTTCTTGTGGGTTGAGGGACCGGGTCTTACGCCAGATGGCGTTGGGTTGATTTGGAAATCTTCCAGGATTGAGTGCTTGTCGCAGAATAGGCTGCTAGGTGAGGAGGGGATGTTGGTTTGGAGGTGTGCCGGTGAGAAGTAGGATGAGGTCGTGGGGAGGAGCTAATGTCGAAGGAGGAAGGGCGAGAGGTTGAACTCCGGGGTTGGAGACTTGCGAGTGGTAGAGGAGGATGGGTTGGGGTTTGAGGAGGTGGCTGATGAGAGATGATTTCAGTGGTGGGGGTGTTTACAGGGGTTCAGGTGGGGGTGGTAAGACAAGGTCAGGCAAAATGTTCTCGGGCTAGGTGGTTTCGGGCCAGGTGGTGCCGTGGTGGTTAAGTGAAGGAGGTTGTGGGTTGAAGAATAAGAGGGGAAAGGATGTGATGATTTTATTTTTTTAACAAAAAAAGAAAAACTACAAAATTTACCTGCTTAATAAGTCACCAGTCAGCTGGGATCATTTTGGGAAAATGCACCCAGTAGTTTGGATTATACTGGAATAATCCTTAGTTGAGATTAATTTTGGAAGAGTGCCCATAGTTGGGATTATTGATGTGAATTTTTCCTTTTATTTAATCTATAGCATCCAAATTTTGGTGTTTCATATTTTTCTCAACGATCACTTATTTTTGCATGTACAATAGTTTTTATACCAAGTTTGTAAGAAAGATATTTGTTTTCCTCAGGTACCTGATTTAGGTTCTTTAGAGTACGCTTCTTGAACCATAGTATTTATAGGAATGGGTAATTTTTCAAAGTATAATTTTCGAAATATAGCTAATTGCTCAGTTGTTTCTGTTCCTAATTCATAATAATTCATTTGAAAAGTACAATTGTATCTTTTTAGATCTTCTAGGCACATAGAGCATATTTCCATATTATAAAATTGAGATTTACTATATTCTTTCTTACCTTCTATATGTTTTAAATCTGCATTCAAATTTCCAAATTCTCTTCTTATAGCAATTTCATCTTTTTCAACATTTATGTTGACTCTGTCATTTCTTGTCCTTCTATCTTAGTACTTCTTATTTCTGTTTTATCTATTGTTCCTATGTGAGTTAACCAGTTTTCAACTATTCCTGTGATAGTTCTTTCAATATAATTAGTTGCAATATTAACTCGGATATTTGCTTCAATTAGTTTTGCATTTATTTTAGCTACCCAATTTTGTATATCTAAATCAATATTTCTGAACAATCTAATTTTGCATTTATTTTAGCTACCCAATTTTGTAAATCTAAATCTATATTTCTGAACAATCTAAATTGAAGGTCTCTCCTACTTGAATATCTTTTGGTATATAGTTATCTTCTATTTAACTTCGACCATAATTTCTTTTTCTTAATATAGGTTTATAGTGTCTACTAGTCTTCATGTAATAATAATCGTTATCTTCCATGAGTACATTAAGATCTTTTTCTTTATCTGTCATAAATTTAGATTCTGAATATTTGCGTAACTAAATTCTTGACTAGATTGATCTGAATTATAATCTTCATTGTTTTCTTCTATATTATTGACTTCAAGTCTTTCTACTCCAGTATCTATTGTTTCTATAGTATTATTCATTATTGTTTCGTCATCTGATTCTTGAATTTTAGATATTTCACTTTTTTCTTTTACAAATATAAGTTGTTCTTCTATTTTGTCAAATCTGTTATTATACTCTATTTTAAACTTTTGTATTTCATTGTTATAATTATTTTCTACTCTATAAACTCTGTCTAATATCTGTTTAGTATTATGATGTATAATTTTTATTGATTCTTCTATTTTCCTAATTCTTTCATCATATCTTCTCTCTAATTTTTCTAATTTTTTTATATATGTCATTTATTGTTTTGTTTTCTTGATTGTTACTTTCTATGTTTGTTATCTCTACTAAGTCCCTTTCTTTAGCTAATCTTCTTTCTCTTTCAAATTCATTTTCTAATATCATTTCTTTTCTGTCTTTTATTAAATATAATATTCCTTTCATAATTTCTGAAAATTTTCTATTATGATTTATTTTATATATTTGAAATGGACCATCATTATATCTTATTAGTTCTTAATCAATAATTTTTTCATCTTTATTCATTATTCTAGTTGTTTAATGACTCTCTTATATTCCACTTCTATTCTTTTCTTTAAAAGTAATTCGGGAAATAACTGAGCGTATTCTTTAAATATCTTTTTATCTATAATTTCATAACCCTGTTCGTCTAATTCTAGTGGAACTTTTGTATTGCTAGACTCAACTTTGCTATCATTTAATAATTGTATAATTAATAATATATTTGTATTTATTATCTTTATGTTATTTACTAGATTACCTTCTTGCTCTAATTCACTCATATGTATAAGATTGATTTATTTTTCTTATATTCATCATAATCTTTATGTGCTTGACTAGCTATATCTTCCTGTTCTTTTATTTGTATATTTAACATTTCTATTTGGTTGTCTAAGTTTTTTAGTTCTTCTTCAACATTATTATCCTTTGTTAGTTTTGATCTTTCTGCTATCATTTCTTTATTTATTCTTGCCATTCTTCCTTTATTTCGGTTTCCTAAATTTTTAATATCTGCTTCAAAAATTGTTATCATTATTTTTAATTTTGCTCTTCTTATAGGCTTTTTAATTTGCGATTTTATTGTCATATATATAACGAATTTTGTATATGTTTGAGTTCTATTTTTTTTTTAAGAGTTTATTTTTCCTAATTTGGGTTTTAGTTATTAATTTAATTAAAGCATCTTTTGTTTCAATATCTTTCCTTCTATGTGCTTCATATAAATAATTATCATAACCATCTATTTTAGTTTGTAAATTCATGATTCTAAAATCTGAAATAAATTTTCTAATACTTATATTTTTTTTTAACGTTTCTTATTTGTGTTTTCATATACGTAGTGAATCTTGTATTTGAGATTTTCTTATAAACTTTGGTTGAACTCAATGCCTTCATTTATAATATACTTCAATCTGTTATAATAATTCTATCATCCTTCATATAAGTATTACTAATCCGCCCTTCAACTCTTAAGCTTATAAGTAAATTAAGTAAGATCACACCTTTTCACCTCACCACATAGGTTTTACGTAATCTGTCCACAACAGCCTTCTCATATTCAACGGCATAAAAGGACTACTACTACCAGTTTTCTCTTGGTTTAAAAGCATGATTTTATGAAATAGAGGAGAGCATATTTAAGATAGTATAAGTCGTACATGAAGTTATAGAATTATTATTACGAATCTCAACATTATTATAAACTAAAGGATTGAATTTATACTTAGTTCATAAGAAAGAATTTTACCTTAGCTTCTTCCATAACTATGGAAGATTATCCTGATATGAAAATAACTTCTCCAAGCTCTGATACCAACTTTGCGTGGTTGAGAAAACTATAGAAAAACTACCAGAATTTTTGAAGTAGAGAGAGGTAAGAGAGAAGATTTTTTGTATTAAACTCCTTGATGATACCTCACCAAGGTTTTTTCTTTGTTACTTATAGGCAAACGATATTACATAGGAAGTACATAAAAAGTTACTTTTAATTTAAGCAATATAGCTGGCTATTTTTCTAAGGTTACAATAGATTTTGACTTATCACCTTATCTCCTATCCTTATCTTCTATAGTAACTCCACCATCCTTTAGTCGGTTATATCAACTTGTGGGGCCTGGGTTGTACTGCTAAAGGATTGTTCCGTATCTTCCAACTCTTCAATCATAGGTACGGCTGTCTGTTGATTTTTGCACATATGGCATAAGTGTTTATTATTTTGTTGCATCCACTTGCAATATTTTTTCAACGTATCTTTTGTCATAAAATTGTTTGGGATGTATCTTGTTTGAGGAGGCTCATCTGGATGTAGAACACTCCATACCCGTGCTTTCATAGTTTCTTCAGCATCATGGTCATATTCCCTACTTTGAGTTATAACTAATGTATTTATTTCTTTATGATTCCATATAGGCGTAGTAATAGCATGACATAGGGCTTCACAAATAATTTTGAACTTTATAGCTCGTTTTTCACTAAGGATATCTTGTACTTCATTAAAGTTTATCTCGGGCTGGGCCTTTATTTCTTCAGGAATGATGTACGCAGATGTACATCCTATTTTCACAAACCTCATGGCGGGTTTTATCTCTTAATAAGTAACTTCCTCGGGTAGCTGTGTAACATCGTATAAAAATCATTTTAGATTTTGTAATCTGTAAATAACTTCTGGTTACCTTGTATAGGCTAGGGATTAAGGATAACTCCTCTCCGGTTAGTGTGTATATGGAATTGAGTAATCCGTAATCATAAGTTGCTTTTATTAACTTTGCATTACAACCTGGTAATGCGATTAACTCGATTGTTTGGTAATTCATTAGTTTTTAATAATTCAACTGTAAACTCATATTGTTTGATATTAGCTATAATCCTATTTATTTCCTTCCTTGTAATGGAATCTGGTAACTTCTTCTTATAATTGGTTAAGAAAATTATAGAAAAACTACCAAAATTTTTGAAGTAGAGAGAGAGGTAAGAGAGAAGATTTTTTGTAATGAACTCCTTGATGATCCCTCACCAAGGTGTTTCTTTGTTATTTATCGGCAAACGATATGACATAGTACGTACATAAAAAGTTACTTTTAATTTAAGCCATACATCTGGCTATTTTTCTAAGGTTAGAACAGATTTTGGCTTATCACCTTATCTCTTATCCTTATCTTTTATAGTAACTCCACCATCCTTCAGTCGATTATATCAACTTGTGGGGCCTGGGTTGTACTGCTAGAGGATTCTTTCTTATCTTCTAAGTCCTCAATCATAGGTACAGCTGTCTGCTGGTTTTTGCACATCTGGCATAAGTGTTTATTATTTTGTTGCATCCACTTGCAATATTTCTTAAACGTATCTTTTGTCATAAAATTGTTTGGGATGTATCTTGTTTGAGGAGGCTCATCTGGATGTAGGAGACTCCATACTCATGCTTTCATAGCTTCTTCAGCATCGTGGCTATATTCCCTGCTTTGAGTTATTATTAATGTATTTATCTCTTTATGATTAATCAATATAGGGGTAGTAATAGCATGACATAGAGCTTCACAAATAACGTTGATTTTTATAGCTCATTTTTCACTAAGGATATCTTGCACTTCATTAAAGTTTGTCTCTGGCTGGGCCTTTATTTCTTCAGGAATGATGTACGCAGATGTACATCCTTTTTTCACAAACCTCATGGCTGGTTTTATCTCTTAATAAGTAACTTCCCCAGTAGCTGTGTAACACCGTACAAAAATCATTTTGGATTTTGTAATCTGTAAATAATTTATGGTTACCTTGTATATGCTAGGGTTTAAGGATAACTCTTCTCCGGTTAGCGTGTATACGGAATTGAGTAATCCGTAATAAGCTGCTTTTATTAACTTTGCATTACAACCTGGTTTGATAGTAACTTGGGGCGCTGTGTTTAGTTTGGTGGCAATAGTTAGGAAATTTGATATAAACTGTCTAACAAAGGGGTTCAGTGTCTATTTTGTTCCAAGGGTTAATTTGTCTTTAAAGGAAGTAGTATCTAGGACTAAGCTGGGGTAATCTTCGTCATTGATAAATGTTTTGCGAGAAGTCTGTATTTGATAGTTTAGGAAATCTCTTTTTTGAGAAGGGAATCCATAACTTCTTCTTATAATAGCTTTGCCTTTGGCCTGGAATCTTTGGTTAGCACCATTATCTTGTTCTTGATAGCTCTGGCCACTGCCATCATCTATAGAGCTTTCTATACTTCTTTTCACTAGATCAAGCTCTTGTGATAACTTATTTATCAATAGTTTTTGTTCTTGATTCTCTTGCATCAATTGTTGAACTAACTCTGGAGAGATAATCTGCATAATAATTTTCATTAATTTTAGCAATTCAATTGTAAACTCATATTGTTTGATATCAACTTTAATCCTATTTATTACCTTCCTTGTAATAGAATCTTGTAATTTCTGTGTCAGCGAACACTTAACAGTCATGTTATCTGTTCTTAATATAAATTTTTTGTAAACAATATAAGGTTCAAACTTTTTAATACCATATTTAACTGCTTTTAGCTCCTTTTTTTTTAATATCCCAATTTGTTTCATTTGTCTTGAATGTTCCTGAATGGTATCTACATATATATTCTCTTTTTTCATTATTGTATCTGTATTTCAATACTGCACCATAACCATTATTAATTTCTCTAGCATAAGTTTCTACTATCCACACAAATTCCTTATCTTTTTCACGAAAACATAATTTTTGTAATCTTCTAACTAGTTCTTTGATTTTTTCCAAATTTTTTGAATCAGTATCAGTCCACCCAAAATCATGATCTTTTTTCAGCTTTTTAGTAAGTGGTTCTGTAAATTTTGATAATTTTGGAACACATTCTCTGACTTGGTTTATTATTCCTAAGAATTTTTGTAATTCTTTCTTGGTATTAATTTCCCTTTGAAATTCTATGATTTTTTGAGCTATATGTTCTTGCATTATAACTCCTGCTTTATCTATTTCGAATCCTAAAAATTCTTTTTGTGTTTTAAATATTTCCATTTTCTTTTTTATTTCTATAAATTGTTCTAATAATTTATAAAGTTCTTCTTTTGTTTTGGAGTATATTAGTATGTCATCAATATATACTACACAATTTGGTAATTGATTTAGATATTTATCCATAAATGCTTGGAACCTTCCAGGGGCATTTTTATATCCAAATGGTAATACATTCCATTCATAAAATACATTAGGTACTTTGAATGTTGTTAATTGTTTAGATTCATCAGTTAATTTTAATTGGTGAAAACCACTTTTACAATCAAATTTTCATAAGTAATTATAACCTTGTATTTTTCTCATTTTTAGTATTTTATTAGGTATTGGATAATTCTATGTAATTGTTTTCTCATTTAGAATTCTATAATCAATAACCATTCTTGTTTTTCCTCTTTTTAGTTCTGAATGGTTGTTAACTATAAATGCACTACTGCTATGTTTAGAATTACTTGGCCTAATTAATTTTCCTGCTAATAATTCTGTTATATGCATTTTAAATTCTTCTTCATCTCTTTGTGTATTATTAAAGGGTTTTTGAGATATTATACTATTTTGATCTTTTAATGTAATTTGTATTTCAGTTTTGTGTTTATGCCAATTTGCTAATGGATTTTCATTACATAGTTCTTCTAATTATATTTTTAAAGGGGTAATTTTATCTAAATAAAAAATTCCAATATCTGTTACTGCAAAATTGATGTTTTCTTTCTTTGTTTCCATTCTTTGAACCAATTTTTCTTCTTCTCCCTTTTTACATTTTTCCCATTCTTGAGATATTCGTTCTCTACTTTTTACTATTTTAGCTTTCAACTTGTGTTTACGGTAAATAATGTAAGAAAATCTTTATCTATGCTAATTGGTTTATATTGGTTAAGGAAATTATTTCCTAATATCATATCTTTTCCTGTTAATTCAAAGCAATATACTCTAGGTATAATTAATATTTTGTTCCAAATTTGTATTTGTACATTAGTTTGATAAAGGGTAATTCTGCTACTATTATTATTAAAACTATTTATCCTGAATGGTGTATTTAATTTCTTCCATTCTGGTAAACAATTTTCTTTCATAATTGTGGTTGTTGCTCCTGTATCTACCATCGGTGTGTAGTCTCTACTTTTATATCCTTCAAAAATTATTTTTATAAGAATATAAGTTAAATTACTCATTGATTATTCAAGTTTTAAATTGAATTTGGTTATAAGTATACTCAAAATAGTCTGATTCTATTTTTCAGGGTTTGACTTTGTTTAAAAATTATTTCCCTAATATAATTTTGTCACTTAGACTTACTTCATATTCTACATTTATATTTTGTGTTGCAATTTTTGTTGTAATAATTACTTTTCCTTTAAGTTTTAAATTATTGTACATTATTTTGTCTAATAATTTATCGATATAGATTGAATTATTTTCCACATTTATATCTATTTGTGTTTTTAAGTTTTCTCCTCCAATTTGTATTATAATTTAGTAATCTTGTGACCTCAATTGAATAGATTGATCATTATCTTTTTGTTCTTTCGATCTGGAAAAAGTCATTCTTCTTCTGCGTACATCATTCCTGAAGAAATAAAGGCCCAGCCAGAGATAAACTTTAATGAATTGCAAGATATCCTTAGTGAAAAACGAGCTATAAAAATCAAAGTTATTTGTGAAGCTCTATGTCATGCTATTACTACGCCTATATGGATTAATCATAAAGAGATAAATACATTAATAATAACTCAAAGTAGGGAATATAGCCACGATGCTGAAGAAACTATGAAAGCATGGGTATGGAGTCTCCTACATCCAGATGAGCCTCCTCAAAGAAGATACATCCTAAACAATTTTATGACAAAAGATACGTTGAAGAAATATTGCAAGTGGATGCAACAAAATAATAAACACTTATGCCAGATGTGCAAAAACCAATAAACAGCTGTACCTATAATTGAGGACTTGGAAGATAAGGAAGAATCCTCTAGCAGTACAACCCAGGCCCCACAAGTTGATATAACCGACTAAAGGATGGTGGAGTTACTATAAACGATAAGGATAAGAGATAAGGTGATAAGCCAAAATCTGTTGTAACCTTAAAAGAATAGCCAGTTGTATGGCTTAAATTAAAAATAACTTTTTATGTACGTACTATGTAATATCGTTTGCCTATAAATCATAAAGATTATAATGAGTTTTTCTACCTATATGAAAGAATTATTAGCTGTTGTTGATGTATCTAACAGTTATTACCATTTGCATTCTGTCATAAAATTGTCATAACTAATACTTTAATTGAATAGGCTGCTCAATATCTTTTTATTAAATTTCTGATATTTCTTATTGAATTAAAGAACCTATAGAGAAAGCTATTATAGCTGAACTTAAAGGAAATCTAATTTACCAAAAGGTAAGGTTCATATTTAAACCAAATTATTCAATAAGCTTAACTGACAAGAATATAGAAAATGCATTGGTTCTATATTGGAAGCTAGAAGGAAAAAAGATGCTAAATAGATCTAAAGTAATGACAGTACAATGTAAAAATGCTTACATACTAATTGTAGGCGTATTTTTATTTCGCCTATGCGGTGTGAGCGCGTATTAGATTTGACTACCCCACTGTTAAGGTTTTATTGAAAATTGTTTTGTATTGAAAGAAATCGCCAATTCTTTTTAGGAAGAATCATAAACCTAATTGGATATAGGAAAATCATAGGGACAAGTTATCCAATGTAGATTTCCTCGTCATGACTCCATAGATGGTCAAAGTGAACCAAAGATTGAGTTCGGAGGTGAGGGTACAACTATAGTCATAATGAACCACATTCGCCCAAAGTTGGCCTCTACTAAATATCGATTCGTTGCAGATTTTATGCCAAAGAATAATCATATAATGTTTTAAGCACCCTAAAAATTAATTAGTCTAAATTGGTTCAGGACACACATAAAAAGACTAAATTTTAGTGACATGTTATTTGGCAATCAATATTACAGGGAACCTAGCAAGTTGTCCAAATTAATCTGATTAATATTAGAGCAATTCTTTAGGTCTTGTTTAGCAAAAATAACATGTGGGTGATGAAAGCATTAAAGCAGGACAATCATAATAGCATGCATGTAATGATCAGGCAGGCATGTAATAGTATAAAAAATAAATAAAAAGAAAGAAAGAGATTAGAATATATAGTTGAACGATTTTATACCAAAGATCAACATCATGAAACAAATGATTAGTAACTTCATTATAAAAATCATTGATTCAAGGATCCTTAGGATTATACCTATGCGGCTTAGATTGAGGAGCGCAACGATCTTTAGGCGGAGCAATCGTGGAACCAAGAACGCAGTGATGAATATTTGATTCAAAGTATTGAAAGTATTTGAGTGTTTGAAGTATTCCAAGGGTATTTCGGAGTATTCGGAAGTTTTTGTATTCGTGAAATAATAATATGAAAATTCGTCCGTAATTCGGGAAATTACGGGTATTTATAGGAAAAACAAAACTTGTGCTCCACGCAAGCCTTGCGCCAGGCGCAAGCCTACATGGCAGGTGCAGTGCCACGCATCAGGCGCACATTGGTGTGCCTGACGCAGCCAGCCCAATCAAATTTAGGCACGTGTAAATGCATTTTTGACAAGATAAAAAAGAAAGTTATGTCTCACACAGGATTTGCGTCAGACGCAGGACTCTGTGTGAGTCACTAAATCTACATGTCAGGCGCTCATAGGCTCGCCTGACGCATTCCGGCCTAAATCTACGTGTCAGCCCCCGCGTCCGGCGCATATTCGGGAATATTCGAGCATATAATTCCTTTGCGCGTCTTTCGAAGATACCTTTTCTATCCCTAAAATTTCGGAGATCGAATTTTACGGATTAAAAATCTGATTTTTGATTGAAGATAATGAAAATGATTATGAAAAATATTTATTAAAATAATAAATATTTGATTGGGATTTTAAAATGGAGTTAAAACATTTTAGGGGCTTAAAATACAATTAATCATCATAAACATTTAATTGGGCTTTAAAATATCATTTCAAAACACATTTTGGATTGGTTCTTTAGATTGCTCTTCCGTTGGGTCGCGCCAACTAATGCCGCGGTATGTTTCATCATTGGATCCTTAAATGGGGAGAGACGATTATGTGTCTACACTAACTAACCAACACCAAGTTTATACTAAAAATAAATTAGGACCAATAACTATAGATACCCCATTTATAGAACTTTTATTACCAATGGATAAAGGATTAAAATATAGTAAAAAGAAGAATGAGTTTTTCCAGATTTAGAGAACAAAAAGATAATGATCAACCTATTCAATTAAAGTCACAAGATTATTATATAATGATACAAATTGAAGGAGAAAACTTAAAAGCACAAATAAATATAAATATGAAAAATAATTCAATCTATATAGATAAAATAATGTACAATAATTTGAAACTTAAAGAAAAGTAATTGTTACAACAAAAATTGCAACACAAAATATAAATATCGAATATGAAGTAAGCCTAAGTAACAAAATTATATTAGGAAAAGAATTTTTAAACAAAGTCAAACCCTAGAAAATACAATCGGATATTTTGAGCACACTTATAACCAAATTCAATTTAAAACAAGAATAATCAATGAGTAATTTAACTTATATTCTTATAGAAATAATTTTTGACGGATATAAAAGTAGATAATACACACCGATGGTAGATACGGGAGCAACAACCACAATTATGAAAGAAAATTGTTTACTAGAATGGAAGAAATAAGATACACCATTCAGGATAAATGGTTTTAATAATAATAGTAGCAGAATTACCCTTTATCAAACGAATGTACAAATACAAATTTGGAACAAAATATTAATTATACATAGAGTATATTGCTTTGAATAAATAGGAAAAGATATGATATTAGGAAATAATTTCCTTAACCAATACTCCCTCAGTTTCATTTTAATTTACTCACTTCACTTTGGGAGAGAATCAAGGAGAAAGTGTAAAAGTATGAGAGAGAAACTGAAAAGGTGGAGAGAGAAATTGTAACACTCTGTTCTTCTACTACTAAGATACTAAACAATATCTAATCAAGATTTACTAAAAAGACGTTAGCGGAAATAACGTCAGGACGGTTATTCTACTCTAAAACAATAATTAAAGATAATCCTCAAACCAAAGTTTCATAGCCTCCAAAAGAAATATCTGAAAACATTATGATTCTAATGAAAAGCAACATCCCAAAATATAACATAACATCATCCAAAACTACGAGACATGCAAATCTCCCATTAAAACTCAAATAAAAACTAAATGTCTTTGAGACCTAGCACAACATAGGACTCTCTATTGTCTGCATAGAACTCATCTACCAAAAAGACTACCAGAAGCTTCCTCTCACTACCAACCCACACTCTGCTAGCCTAAGCAGTCACAAGTCTAGCAGTCATTTCCATCTGAAAGGATATATTAAATAATCCCACAGTCAGTGGGGAGTAACTAGCAGTTCTCCCAGAACAAAAGAAATCAAAGCATGATTCAGACATTGATTAATAAGAAAGGAAAGCATACGATCATGATAACAATAACATGCATCCAAAACCATAAAGCACACAAGTGATACAAGTGATAGTCAACATCAAGTAAACAAGATATAGTGAGTAAATTAACTCTAGAATACTTAAAAAAAATAAAACAAAAGTACAACAAGCTATTGAGTCAGAAACCGAACGCCAGTGAATCGCAATTCACTTCCTAAGGTTTGTCAGATCGCAATCTCCAGGTCAGTCTATGGGCTTACGTTCCCCACTGCCTGTGTCTAAGAATGGCCAAACTCCCGATGCAGGGTAGAACACTCAGAACTCCCTGACCTCTCGGACGACAACGGTTAACCCAGGTTTACCCCTAGTTCGCAAACCAGGTGGTTGGCATGTTCTTCACCGAAAACTACATCTATCCCACCAGATGTTCTTATCTCAAAATAAATAAAATCCAAAAGTATCCACCAACTGAAAACCGTTCTTCAAAAAGAAGAGAGAAGGGATGCCACCCGGCCTTATACCCATGATTCATAAAAAAAAACAATTCTTCAAAATTCCTCAAAATAGTAACTTACAAACTTACAAAAAATGTCTCCAACAATAAATACTTTGAACATCACTAAGCATCAACAATGATAATAAACTAGTTTTTACAGCACTAACAGTTCAATCGGAAATGCATCATATCAAATAAGATCACCAATTAACTCCAAGGCTTATTAAATAAATGAAACGTACATAACTAATCATTTTTAAATAAACCCAATATAAATATAATGATACCCAATAATACTCACAGTAACCTACTAAACACCAGCTTCCAAGAACATAAAAGGTCACCAATTATTTCTGATTAACAAGCCCTTAAATAATTAAAAAGAATATCCTCAAACACACAACAAAAACACAATAATAATTATTAAACTAATAAGTAAGATCAGTAAAATAACACAAAAATTATCATACAACCCTTATGGCTCTACTAACATGGTACAAATTTTATTTCTAATTTTCGGACTCTAAAAGTATTTTTAAACGTTAATTTACAGAATACTCAATAAAGCCAATATAATAATTAAAAATAAAAATAAATGCCCAAAAATTACCAAAAATTCACATAATAATATACAAAGAAATGGATTTTTTGGCCTCCAGAGATAATTTTCACGATTTATATACTGACAGACACGAAAATGCAAATACAGATAAATCAATTAAATAAACCTGTAAACAGTAGGAAAAAATTATTCCAAGGCATGAAATACATACTACACATATAACATGATTCATAAAAAATAATTTCCGCAATTTTAATATTCGTTCAATAATTATTTAGCAAATAAGCAAAAAACGCACAAAATACCAAATAAATCGAATAAATACTAAAACTCAGACGAAAATTATTTTTCTGTATACAATATTCATTCAGCATGCATCAAGTATATTCACGTCAAATTTCATCAATAATTTCATTCAAAAAGTATAAACAATTCTTAGCGTAATAATCTAATACCGAATAATACCCTAATCACTATTGTTCTAAGATAACTACTAGTTACCTGGATCGTCGGAGGCGAGCTGAATATTACTGGAAAATCCCGTTATAGGCATGCACCCTTCTCCTTCTTCAATCCCCAAAGCACCACGTACAAGAAAGAAGCAATAGAACAAGTCACGAACAATTGATGAAGAGTAGAAATGGAAAAATTTGAGAGAATGATGAAGATGATGATGTCCGATTTTTTTTGTGAATATGGCAGCAATGGTGTTCTGATTTTTAATCAGATTTTAGAGTGTTTAAAGGATGAAATAAATGGATTCATTAAGAGAAATGATGAGGGGGGTTATGGAGGTTACAAAATACAAAGAGTCATCAAAATAAAAAATAAATAAAAAATGAAAGAAGAAAAGCTTATCCCTTCTCCCTCCACCTAGCCGGCTGTTCAAGCCCAACCACAACAAAATAATTTCAGCCCAAGTCATCAAAGATCCATGCATCAAAAGTCCGTCACGCGATAAATCGATAATTTCCTAAATCGCGCCTAAACTTTGAAAATACTTAATAATGAGAATAATTCTAATAAATTATATTATAAATATAGATATAATAGACACATTAGCACGCCATAAAAATAAAAATAATAATTCGGCTCCCAAAATTATAAAAAAAAAATCATTAATTTAGAGAAAATAATAGTTTTAGGGAAAACTTTTGCGAAAAAAACTAGGAGCAAAATTATGGGTTGTTACAATCTCCCCTCCTTAAATAAAGTTTCGTCCTCGAAACTTTGAAAACACACACAAATAAGACAAGCACACAAAGAATACCTGAAACGAATAGTTCCGGGTATTTGAGTCGCATCGACTTTTCGGTCTCCCAAGTAGCTTCTTCGTACTTTTGACTTCTCCAAAGTACTTTAACCAAGGGAATAACCCTTCTTCTCAAAGCACGATTCAGACGGTCCAATATACGAACTGGCCGCTCTTCAAAAGTAAAATTCGGCTCGACTGATACCGACTCAACAGGGATCACATGCGAAGGATCACTACGATACCTGCGCAACTGCGACACATGAAATACATCATGAACCTTCGACAGCTCTGGCGGCAAATCCAAACGATACGCGACCTCCCCAATCCTTTCAAGAATCTCATAGCGACCTACGTACTTCGGACTCAACTTGTCCTTTTGACCAAACCGCATTACTCCCTTCATAGGAGAAACCTTCAGAAGCACCTTATCTCCCATGTCAAAGGAAATAGGTTTTCGATGCAAATCAGCATACGACTTCTGCCTATCTTAAGCAGCCTTCATCTTCGCTTGAATTACTTTCACCTGCTTAACCGTATCCTGAATTAACTCCGGGCCTAAAATCAATGAGTCACTGATGTCGCTCCAACAAGTAGGACTACGACACTTCCTTCCATAGAGAGCCTCATACGGAGCCATTTGGATACTAGCTTGATAGCTGTTGTTATAAGAGAACTCCACCAGGCTAAGCGACTTGACCCAAGACTGTTGAAATACCAAGGCACAAGCACGAAGCATATCTTCCAAGGTCTGAAAAGTTCTCTCAGTCTGACCATCGGTAGCTGCATGAAATGCAGTACTAAGCTTCAACTTCGAACCAAAAGCCTCTTGCAAAGCGGTCCAGAAATGGGATAGAAATCGCGGATCACGATCAAAGACAATGTCTTTGGGAACCCCATGAAGACGAATGATCTCATTAGCATAAGCTTCAGCTAACTCTTCCATAGACCAAGTGTTCTTCATCGCAATAAAACGAGCCACTTTGGTCAATCGATCCACAATTACCCACACAGCATTCAATCCACCAGCAGCTCTAGGCAAACCCATCACGAAATCCATCGAGATCGAGTCGAACTTCCAAGCAGGAATAAGCAAAGGTTGCAACAAACCACCAGGCATCTGATGCTCAATTTTCACCTTCTGACAGACCAAACACCTAGCTACGAACTCTGCAATCTCTCTCTTCATACCAGGCCACCAAAAATTAACCTTCAGATCCTTATAAAGCTTATCACCCCCAGGATGAACAGAATAAGGAGTATTATGAGCTTCCTCGAGAATCTTTCTCTTAAGCTCACCATCATTGGGCACACACCAACGCCCCATAAACCTCAAGCTATCATCAGCACAGATCTTAAAATTCTTTGCACGACCTTGCATCTTTGCTTCACGGATCTTCTCCAGCTTCGGATCACCTTTTTGCTTGCTTCTTAACTCCTGGAACAACTCAGGCTCAGCACTCGTGGAACCTAACAACGCAGACACATAACCCTGAGGAACAACCTCGATATCAAGCTTGCGAAACTCTTCACACAATTCACGAGGCACCACCATAGCAGCGTTTAATGAATGCTTATTCTTGTGACTCAGAGCATCCGCTGCTTTGTTCGCCTTACCCTCTTGGTAATCCAGGGTCAGATCATAATCCTTGATCAATTCAAGCCACCTTCTCTGCCTCATGTTAAGATCGCGCTGAGTGAAGATGTACTTCAGGCTCTTGTGGTCAGTATACACTTTACACGGAACACCATACAGATAGTGTCGCCATATCTTTAGTGCAAACACCACAGCCGCTAACTCCAAATCATGGGTCGGATAATTCCTCTCATGCACCTTCAGCTGACTCGAACCATAGGCTATTACCTTCCCTTGTTGCATCAAAACACAACCCAGACCATTCTTCGATGCATCACTGAACACTTCATACCCAACGCCCTCAGATGGCAAGGTAAGAACAGGAGCAGAGGTCAAATTCTTTTTCAGCTTCTGAAATGCCCCTTCACAATCCTCAGACCAGACGAACTTGCAGTCCTTGCGCATCAAGCGAGTCAGAGATTGAGCTATCTTAGAGAAATCTTGAACGAACCTCCTATAATAGCCAGCCAGACCCAGAAAACTTCGAACCTCGGTCACATTCTTAAGACTGTCCCACTCGACAACAGCCTTGATCTTAGCGGGATCCACCTTAACTCCTTCCTTGCTGATTACATGCCCTATAAAAGTAACTTCCTTCAGCCAGAACTCGCACTTAGATAGCTTTGCGAACCACTTTTGCTTGCGCAGAACATCCAACACCAGTCTCAAATGCTTCTCATGCTCCTTCTCATCCTTAGAGTAAACGAGAATATCATCGATAAACACGACCACACAAGTATCCAAGTACTCGTGGAAAGAGTGATTCATTTGATCCATGAAAATCGCAGGAGCATTCGTGAGACCAAATGGCATCACTTCAAATTCATAGTGTCCATACCTGGTGGGGAAAGCAGTCTTCGGAATATCCTCCTTCTTAACGGGAATATGATGATATCCGGATCTCAGATCGATCTTGGAAAATACTCCAGCACCTTTCAATTGATCAAACATATCTTCAATGCGAGGCAACGGATATTTATACTTGATCATTACCTTATTCAGCTCACGGTAATCGATGCGCAGACGCATACTCCCGTCTTTCTTCTTGACAAACAGAACAGGAGCACCCCAAGGAGACACACTAGGCCTTATGAAGCCCTTATCTATCAACTCTTGCAATTGAGTCTTCAACTCTTGCAATTCAGACGGCGCCATTCTATACGGAGCCTTGGATATAGGAGCAGCACCCGGTACTAAATCAATGCAGAACACCACATCTCTTTTAGGAGGAATACCTGGCAATTCTTCAGGAAATACATCAGGATAATCCCGAACTACCGGAATACTCTCGAGCTGATCTTCAGATGACAAATCCCTCACCATGCAAAGGTATACCACATCACCTTTTTGACGCATCTTTCGCATTCTCAGAGCGGACACCCACTTAACACCCTTCTTCACTACAACGCCAAAATAAGAAATCCTTTTTCCCTTAGAATCTCACAGCACCACCTTCTGATCACGGCACTGAATGCAGGCATGATACTTCAATAACCAGTCTATTCCGAGGATCACATAAAACTCTGACATAGGAAACTCCTTAAGATCAGCTGGCAACTCAGAACCCATAATGCTGACAGGCACGCCCTTAAACTCAAAATGATAGGGATAATTCTCACCAGACGGAAGAGATATTAGGGACATAACAGGAGATCTAGAGGAAAGATTAGCTTTTCGAACGAAGGAACTACCAACAAAAGATACCGTAGCACCTGTATCGAACAGAACAAAAGCAGGGGTATTATTTACAAGAAAAGTACCAGAGATGACATCAGGATGGACTTCGGCTTCAACTTGCGTCATCACATAAATCTTGTTCTTCGGAGGAGCAGAAGAATCAACTGGCTTAGCAGGACCAGTAGAATAAGACGGAGATCTCGGATTCTTAGAACACTGGAAAGACTTGTGCCCCACCTCCTTGCAATAAAAACAAACAACAGTCGATCCATCACAGTTCTTCCCTGGATGAGCAGCCTTACCACAGATTCGGCACTTGCTCGGATCAAAACTCGGACGATAACCAGATACAGAACCCTGTTGATAACCTCTTCAACCAGACGGCTCATACCTCGGCTTCTTGGCCGGGAACTGAACATAGGTAGCAGCAGGCTTCTTAGCAGCAACCACCTTAGCAGAATCCTCCTCTTTCAATGAGGCATGAATACTCAGAGCTATCTCATAGGCTCCCTGGAAAGTCGAAGCACCAGAACTCAGAACATGGGTCCCCACCCTAGGATCCAATTTCTTGATGTACCTTTTCACACGCTCAGCTTCAGTAGGTACAATTGTGGTAGCAAACCTGGACAGCTCGATGAACTTATCAGTGTACTCCTGCACACTCAGAGTACCCTTAGACAGAGTTAAGAACTCTTCTTGCTTCTGCCAACGGAGCTCATCAGGATAAAACCTCTCTTTCGGCTTAATATGAAACTCATCTCATCCAAAACCCAGTGTAGCCATGCAGCTTGCACGAAAAGTACTCCACTAGTTATCAGCTTCCATCTTCAGATAGTAGGTACCAATAGACACCATTTCAGCAGCAGGGCAACCAATAGCAGGAAACAGTTTCTCCATCTCTCTTATCCACCATTCTAGCACAACAGGATCAGAAGTCACGTCAAAAGTAGGCGGACGGTGACGGTCAAATCGATCAAAGACAGATTGCCCATTAGACGGAGCTGTAGACTGATTAGCCATAGCTATGATAGCGTTCTCAAGTGCTTGGCGCCTTTTCCGGGCAGCCTCCTTTCTAGCACTAGTCAAACCTCGAGGCGACATTCTACAAACACAAGTTAAACATTCATTACTTAACACATTATTAGCTGTAAATAACAACTTACCACATCAAAGTAAGAAAAATATTTTCCCGTGGTTTCCTACCCAAGTGACCCTCTCACCGCTACTTTTCTTGAAGTCTAAGATTCTAATAATCCTATTTACTTCAACCACACATTTCCCGGGAGTTTCTTAGTGACTAAGTAAGGGTCTCGGGTAACTTTGCTCTGATACCAACTGTAATACCCTGTCCTTCTACTACTAAGATACTAAACAATATCTAATTAAGCTTTACTAAAAAGACGTTAGCGGAAATAACGTCAGGACGGTTATGCTACTCTAAAACAATAATTAAAGATAATCCTCAAACCAAAGTTTCATAACCTCCAAAAGAAATATCTGAAAACTGATTCTAATGAAAAGGAACATCCCAAAACATAACATAACATCATCCAAAACTACGAGACATGCAAATCTCCCATTAAAACTCAAATAAAAACTAAATGTCTTTGAGATCTAGCACAACATAGGACTCTCTATTGTCTGCATAGAACTCATCTACCAAAAAGACTACCAGAAGCTTCCTCTCACTACCAACCCATACTCTGCTAGCCCAAGCAGTCACAAGTCTAGCAGTCATTTTCACCTGCAAAGATATATTAAATAATTCCACAGTTAGTGGAGAGTAACTAGCAGTTCTCCCAGAACAAAAGAAATCAAAGCATGATTCAGACATTGATTAATAAGAAAGGAAAGCATACGATCATGATAACAATAACATGCATCCAAAACCATAAAGCTCACAAGTGATACAAGTGATAGTCAACATCAAGTAAACAAGATATAATGAGTAAATTAACTCTTGAATACTTAAATAATAATAAAACAACAGTACAACAAGTTATTGAGTCAGAAACCGAACGCTAGTGAATCGCAATTCACTTCCTAAGGTTTGTCAGATCGAAATCTCCAGGTCAGTCTATGAGCTTACGTTCCCCACTGCCTGTGTCTAAGAATGGCCAAACTCCCGATGCAGGGTAGAACACGCAGAACTCCCTGACCTCTCGGACGACAACAATTAACCCAGGTTTACCGCTAGTTCGCAAACCAGGTGGTTGGCATGTTTTTTTCCGGGGACTACATCTATCCCACCGGATGTTCTTATCTCAAAATAAATAAAATCCAAAAGTATCCACCAACTCAAAACTATTCTTAAAAAAGAAGAGAGAAAGGATGCCACCCGGCCTTATACCCATGATTCAAAAAAAAAAAACAATTCTTCAAAATTCCTCAAAATAGTAACTTACAAACTTACAACAAATGTCTCCAACAATACATACTTTGAACATCACTAAGCATGAACAATGATAATAAACTAGTTTTTACAGCACTAACAGTTCAATCGGAAATGCATCATATCAAATAAGATCACCAATTAACTCCAAGGCTTATTAAATAAATGAAACATACACAACTAATCATTTTTACATAAACCAAACATAAACATAATGATACCCAATAATACTCACAGTAACCTACTAAACACCAGCTTTCAAGAACATAAAAGGTCACCAATTATTTCTGATTAACAAGCCCTTAAATAATTAAAAAGAATATCCTCAAACTCACAACAAAAACACTATAATAATTATTAAACTAATAAGTACAATCAGTAAAATAACACAAAAATTCATCATACGACCTTTATGGCTCTACTGACATGGTACAAATTTTATTTCTAATTTTCTGACTTTAAAGTTATTTTTAAACGTTAAATACAGAATACTCAATAAAGCCAATATAATAATTAAAAATAAAAGTAAAAGCCCAAAAATTACCAACAATTCACATAACATGCATAAGCTCACGTTAATACATAATGTATAAAAAAATGAATTTTTCGGTCTCCATAAATAATTTTCATGATTTATATACTGACAGACACGAAAATGCAAAAACAGTTAAACCAATTAAATAAACCTGTAAACAGTAGGAAAAAATTATTCCAAGGCATGATATATATACTACACATATAACATGATTCAAAAAAAAAAATTAGCAATTTTAACATTCGTTCAATAATTATTTGGCAAATAAGCCAAAAACGCACAAAATACCAAATAAATCGTAATACTAAAACTCAAACGAAAATTATTTTTCTGTATACAATATTCATACAGCATGCATCAAGTATATTCACGTCAAATTTTATCAATAATTTCATTCAAAAAGTATTTTAAACAATTCCTAGCGTAATAATCTAATACCGAATAATACCCTAATCACTATTGTTCTAAGATAACTACTAGTTACCTGGATCGTCGGAGGCGAGCTGAATATTACTGGAAAATCCCGTTATAGGCGTGCACCCTTCTCCTTCTTCAATCTCCAAAGCACCACGTACAAGAAAGAGGCAAATAGAACAAGTCACGAACAATTGATGAAGAGTAGAAATGGAAAAATTTGAGAGAATGATGAAGATGATGATGTACGAATTATTTTGTGAATATGGCAGCAATGGTGTTTTGATTTTTAATCAGATTTTGGAGTGTTTAAAGGATGAAATAAATGGATTCATTAGGAGAAATGATGAAGGGGTTATGGAGGTTACAAAATACAAAGAGTCATCAATATAAATAAAAAATAAAAAAAAATGAAAGAAGAAAAGCTTCTCCCTTCTCCCTCCACCTAGCCGGCTGTCCAAGCCCAACCACAAAAAAATAATTTCGGCCCAAGTCATCAATGATCCAGGCATCAAAAGTCCGTCACGCGATAAATCGATATTTTCCTAAATCGTGCCTAAACTTTGAAAATACTTAATAATGAAAATAATTCTAATAAATTATATTATAAATATAAATATAATAGACACGTTAGCACGCCATAAAAATAAGAATAATAATTCGGCTCCCAAAATTATAAAAATAAAAATCACTAATTTAGAGAAAATAATAGTTTTAGGGAAATCTTTTGCGAAAAAAAATAGGGGCAAAATTATGGGTTGTTACAGAAATTGAAAAGTGAGAGAGATAAATAAAAAATTGGGTTAAAATATTAAAAAGTAGATGACATGGGTGGAAAAAGAGGAGAAAGTAGATGTGACATGTTACCAAAAATAGAAAAAGCAACAGTGTGTAGATTAAAAAGAAACAAACCAAAAAGGAAAGTGTGTAGATTAAAAAGAAACGGAGGGAGTATAAACCAATTAGCAAAGATAAAGATTTTCTTACATTATTTACCCCATGTAAACACAAGTTGAAAGCTAAAATAGTAAAAAATAGAGAAATAATATCCGAAGAATGGGAAAAATGTAAAAAGGGAAAAGAAGAACAATTAGTTCAAAGAATGAAAACAAAGAAAGAAAACATCAATTTTGCTATAATAGATATTGGAATATTATATCTAGATAAAATTACCCCTTGAAAAATAAAATTAGAAGAACTATGTAATGAAAATCCATTAGCAAATTGCCATAAACACAAAACTGAAATATAAATTACATTAAAAGATCAAAATAGTATAATATCTAGTTAACAACCATTCAGAACAAAAGAATTTTAAATGAAAATTAATAGTAAGAAAGAATTACAAAAATTCTTAGGAATAGTAAACCAAGTCAGAAAATTTGTTCCAAAATTATCACAAATTACAGAACCACTTACTAAAAAGCTGAAAAAAGATCATGATTTTAGGTGGACTGATACCGATTCAAAAAATCTGGATAAAATCAAATAACTATTTAGCAGATTACCAATATTAAGTTTTCTAGATGAAGATAAGGAATTTGTGTGGATAGTAGAAACTGATGCTAGCGAAATTAATAATGGTTATGGTGCAGTATTGAAATACAGATACAACAATGAAAAAAGAGAATATATAGGTAGATACCATTCAGGAACATTCAAGGCAAATGAAACAAATTGGGATATTAATAAAAAGAAGCTAAAAGCAGTTATATATGGTATTAAAAAGTTTGAACCTTATATTGTTTACAAAAAAAATTATATTAAGAACATATAACAGGACTGTTAAGTGTTGGCTCACACATAAATTATAAGATTCCTTTACAAGGAATGAAATAGATAGGATTATAGCTGATATCAAACAATATGAGTTTACAGTTGAATTATTTAAAACTAATGAAAATTATTATGCAGATTATCTCTCCAGAGTTAGTTCAACAATTAATTCAAGAGAATCAAGAACAAAAACTATTGATAAATAAGTTATTAGAAGAGCTTCATCTAGTGAAAAGAAGTAGAGAAAGCTCTAAAGATAATGGCAGTGGTCAGAGATATCAAGAACAAGATAATGGTGCTAACCAAAGATACCAGGCCAAAAGCAAAGCTATTATAAGAAGAAGTTATGGATTGCCCTCTCAAAAAAGAGATTTCCTAAATTACCAAATACAGACTTCTCCCAAAACATTTATCAATGACGAAGATTACCCCATCTTAGTCCCAGATACTACTTCCTTTAAAGACAAATTAACCGTTGGAACAAAACAGACAATGAACCTCTTAGTTATATTGTATATATTAAATTTCCTAACTATTGCCAACAAAATAAACACAGCTCCCCAAGTTACTATCCAAGATAAACATAGAGAAATAGAAAGAGGATATGTTACTAATGCTCTTCGAAAAATAAACGAGTTAATCGCATTACCAGGTTGTAATGCAAAGTTAATAAAAGGAGCTTATGATTACGGATTACTCAATTCCGTATACACGCGAACCGGAGAATAATTATCCTTAATCCCTAGCCTATACAAGTAACCAGAAGTTATTTGCAGATTACAAAATCTAAAATGATTTTTGTACGATGTTACACAACTACTGGGGAAGTTACTTATCAACAGATAAAACCAGCCATGAGGTTTGTGAAAATAGTATGTACATCTACGTACATCATTCCTGAAGAAATAAAGGACCAGCCAGAGATAAACATTGACGAAGTGCAAGATATCCTTAGTGAAAAACGAGCTATAATAATTAAAGATATATTTGAAACCCTATGTCATGCTATTACTACGCCTATATGGATTAATCATAAAGAAATCAATACATTAGTTATAACTCAAAGTAGGTAATATAGCCATGATGCTGAAGAAACTATAAAAGCATGTGCATGGAGTCTCCTACATCCAGATGAGCCTCCTCAAACAAGATGCATCCCAAACAATTTTATGACAAAAGATACGTTGAAGAAATAATGCAAGTGGATGCAACAAAATAATAAACACTTATGCTAGATGTGCAAAAATCAGCAAACACATGACCTATGACTGAAGACTTGGAAGATAAGGAAGAATCCTCTAGCAGTACAACCCAGGCCCCACAAGTTGATATAACCGACTAAAGGATGGTGGAGCTACTATAGAAGATAAGGATAAGAGATAAGGTGATAAGCCAAAATCTGTTGTGACCTTAGAAAAATAGCCAGCTGTATGGCTTAAATTAAAAGTAACTTTTTTTGTACGTCCTATGTAATATCGATAAATCCATTACAAGAAAACGATTTAAATTGTGCTTTTAAGTTTATCTAATAATTTCTCTATAGGTTAAGGAAAACTACAATATGAGTTTACAGTTGAATTATTAAAAACTAATGAAAATTATTATGCAGATTATCTCTCCAGAGTTAGCTCAATAATTGATTCAAGAGAATCAAGAACAAAAACTATTGATAAATAAGTTATTAGAAGAGCTTGATCTAGTGAAAAGAAGTAGGGAAAGCTCTAAAGATAATGACAGTGGCCAGAGATATCAAGAACAAGATAATGGTACTAACCAAAAATCCCAGGCCAAAGGCAAAGCTATTATAAGAAGAAGTTATGGATTCCCTTCTCAAAATAAGATTTCCTAAACTACTAAATACAGACTTCTCCCAAAACATTTATCAATGACGAAGATTACCCCAACTTAGTCCCAGATACTACTTCCTTTAAAGACAAATTAACCCTTGGAACAAAACAGGCAATGAACCCCTTAGTTAGACAGTACATATCAAATTTCCTGACTATTGCCAACAAACTAAACATCACCCTAAGTTACTATCCAAGATAAACATGGAGAAATAGAAATAAAATATGTTACAAATCCTCTTCAAAAAATAAACGACTTAAGTGCATTACCAGGTTGTAATGCAAAGTTAATAAAAGCAACTTATGATTACGGATTACTCGGTTCCATATACACACTAACCGGAGAAGAATTATCCTTTATCCCTAGCCTATACAAGTAACCAGAAGTTATTTACAGATTACAAAATTTAAAATGATTTTTGTAAGATGTTACACAGCTACTGGGTAAGTTACTTATCAAGAGATAAAACCAGCCATGAGGTTTGTGAAAATAGCATGTACATCTACGTACATCATTCCTGAAGAAATAAAGGACCAGCCAGAGATAAACATTAATGAAGTGCAACATATCCTTAGTGAAAAACGAGCTATAAAAATCAAAGTTATTTGTGAAGCCCTATGTCATGCTATTACTACGCCTATATGGATTAATCATAAAGAAATAAATACATTAGTTATAACTCTAAGTAGGGAATATATTCATGATGCTGAAGAAACTATGAAAGCATGGGTATGGAGTCTCCTATATCCAGATGAGCCTCCTCAAACAAGATGCATCCCAAACAATTTTATGACAAAAGATACGTTGAAGAAATATTGCAAGTGGATGCAACAAAATAATAAATACTTATGCTAGATGTGCAAAAATCAGCAGACAGTTGTACCTAAGATTGAAGACTTGGAAGATAAGGAAGAATCCTCTAGCAGTACAACCCAGGCCCCACAAGTTGATATAACCGACTAAAGGATGGTGGAGTTACTATAGAAGATAAGGATAAGAGATAAGGTGATAAGCCAAAATATGTTGTAACCTTAGAAAAATAGCCAGCTGTATGGCTTAAATTAAAAGTAACTTTTCATGTACGTCCTATGTATTTGTCTCATTTTTAGTATTTTATTAGGTATGGGATAATTGTATGTAATTGTTTTCTCATTTCAAATTCTATAATCAATAACAATTCTTGTTTTTACCCCTTTTGTTCTGAATGGTTGTTAAGTATAAATGCACTACTTCTATGTTTAGAATTACTTGGCCTAATTAATTTTCCTGCTAATATTTCTGTTATTTAAATTTTAAATTCTTCTTCATCTCTTTGTGTATTATTGAAGGGTTTTTTTAGATATTATACTATTTTGATCTTTTAATGTAATTTGTATTTCAATTTTATGTTTATACCAATTTGCCAATCGATTTTCATTACATAGTTCTTCTAATTTTATTTTTAAAGGGGTAATTTTATCTAAATATAAAATTCCAATATCTATTATTGCAAAATTGATGTTTTCTTTCTTTGTTTTCATTCTTTGAACCATATTTTCTTCTTCTCCCTTTTTACGTTTTTCCTATTCTTGTGACATTCTTTCTCTATTTTTTACTATTCTAGCTTTCAACTTGTGTTTACATGGGGTAAATAATGTAAGAAAATCTTTATCTATGCTAATTAGTTTATATTGGTTAAGGAAATTATTTCCTGATATCATATCTTAACCTGTTAATTCAAAGCAATATACTCGAGGTATAATTAATATTTTGTTCTAAATTTGTATTTTTTTACATTAGTTTGATAAAAGGTAATTTTGCTACTATTATTATTAAAACCATTTATCCTGAATGGTGTATCTAATTTCTTCCATTCTGGTAAACAATTTTCTTTCATAATTGTGGTTGTTGCTCCTGTATCTACCATCGGTGTGTAGCATCTACTTTTATACCCTTCAAAAATTATTTTATAAGAATATAAGATAAATTACTCATTGATTATTCTCGTTTTAAATTGAATTTGGTTATAAGTGTACTCAAAATAGTCTGATTCTATTTTCCAGGGTTTGACTTTGTTTAAAAATTCTTTTCCTAATATAATTTTATGACTTAAGCTTACTTCATATTCGATATTTATATTTTGTGTTGCAATTTTTGTTGTAACAATTACTTTTCCTTTAAGTTTTAAATTATTGTACATTATTTTGTCTAATAATTTATCCATATAGATTGAATTATTTTCCACATTTATATCTATTTGTGCTTTTAAGTTTTCTCCTTCAATCTGTATTATAATAAAATAATCTTGTGACTTTAATTGAATAGGTTGATCATTATCTTTTTGTTCTCTAGATCCTTTATCCGTTGGTAATAAAAGCTCCATGAATGGGGTATCTATAGTTATTGGTACTAGTTCGGTTAATTTAATTTCATTTCAGTTCAATTAATTTCAGTTCAGTTAATTTAATTTCAGTTCAGTTAATTTAATTTCAGTTTAGTTCAGTTAATTTCAGTTAATTTAATTTAATTTAATTTAATTTCAGTCAAAATAAGTTCAAAAGAATGAGGTCTTAGTATGTAAGCATTTTTACATTGTATTGTCATTACTTTAGATCCATTTAGCATCTTTATCTAGTTTCCAATACATAACCAATGCCTTTCTATATTCCTATCAGTTATGCTTATTGAATAATTTGGCTTAATTATGAACCTTACCTTTTGGTAAATTAGATTTCCTTTAAGTTCAGCTATAATAGCTTTCTCTATAGGTTCTTTAATTCTATCATCTGCTAATTCCAATTCCAACGGAGTACTTATCGCTTCTTTAAAACATGCTTTTATTATTATTTATGTCGCTGCCAATTCTACAAATCTAAAAGTAATTGGTTTATTTCCTAATGATTTGTTAATTTTTGTTATTTCCTCGTTTAGCACTTCCTTTGTTATTAGTGGAACTTTAGTATTACCTTGCACTTGTGTTTTGTCAATAATGTGTTCTCTATCAGCTATCTCTAAATATTCGTTCTTATCCTTTCTGAATATGTTCTTGATTAAGTTTCTCTTAAATATCTTATTTGTTGACAAAGTAAATCTTTCATACTTTAATTGATTATACTTTTGAATATCAAAAATAGCTCTTTGGTCTTTACTTTGTGGAGTAATTTCTTCATCGTAATCTACTTCCTGTAATTCTTTATCCATCACTATTAGTCTCAACGTTATCTTCTTCGCTAATTATTATTTCATCACTTTCTGTTTCATATTCTAGAACATATATTTCTTCTTCTGGCAGAATATTAATTTTCCCTATTTTCATATTCAGCGATATGTAATTAAATAAAGTTAATATTTTTATTTACTTTAGGATTTTTATTTACTTTATTTTTACATTCTCTTGCTATATGACCTATTTGTCCACAATTGTAGCACCTACACTTCTTTTTAGGTTGTTAATATACTTATAAATTTTTTTTTTATATAATAATTTATGTTCGATTTCTTCTTGTGTCTATATTTTCCATATGGTTTAAACCTTTTATACTTCTTATGCCTAAACTTTAGTCTTTTATTTCTGGGTGTTTTATTTAATTTATGCATCCAAATTTTGGTGATTCATATTTTTCACATCAATCACTTATTTTTGCATGTTTTTAAAAGCTTTTTGGTTATTAACTTCTGTACAGTATTTTTTATACCAAGTTTGTAGAAAAGATATTTGTTCTCCTAAGGTACCTGATTTAGGTTCTTTAGAGTATGCTTCTTGAACCATAGTATTTAGAGGAATGGGTAATTTTTCAAAGTATAATTTTCAAAATATAGCTAATTGCTTAGTTGTTTCAATTCCTAATTCATAATAATTCATTTGAAAAGTACAATTGTATCTTTTTAGATCTTCTAGGCACATAGAGCATATTTCCATATTATATAATTCAGATTTGCTATATTCTTTCTTAGCTTCTATATGTTTTAAATCTGCATTCAAATTTCCGAATCCTCTTCTTATAGCAATTTCATATTTTTTTCAACATTTGTGTTGACTCTGTCATTTCATGTCCTTCTATCTTAGTACTTCTTATTTCTGTTTTATCTATTGTTCCCATGTGAGTTAACCAGTTTTTAACTATTCCTGTAATAGTTCCATCAATATAATTAGATGCAATATTAATTGGGATATTTGCTTCAATTAGTTTTGCATTTATTTTAGCTACCCAATTTTGTATATCTAAATCAATATTTTCTGAACAATCTAAATTCAAGGTTTCTCCTACTTGAATATCTTTTGGAATATAGTTATCTTCTATTTTGCTTCGATACTTCCATATATGTTCATTATTTCTATCGTTACTACCATAATTTCTTTTTCTTAATATAGGTTTATAGTGTCTACTAGTCTTCATGTAATAATAATCGTCATCTTCTGTTAGTCATTAAGATCTTTTTCTTTTTCTGTCATAAATTCAGATTCTAAGTATTTTGAGTAACTAAATTCTTTACTAGATTGGTCTGATTTAAAATCTTCATAGTTTTCTTCTATATTATTGACTTCACGTCTTTCTACTCCAGTATCTATTGTTTCTATAGTATTATTCATTATTGTTTCTTCAACTGATTCATGAATTTCTGATATTTCACTTTTTTCTTTTACATTCAACATAAGTTGTTCTTCTATTTTGTCAAATATGTTGTTATTCTCTATTTTAAACTTTTGTATTTCATCGTTAAAATTATTTTCTACTCTATAACTTTGTCTAATATTTGTTTAGTATTATAATGTATAAATTTTATTGATTCTCAACAAATAATTGTATAATTAATAATATATTTGTCTACTTCTAAATATCATACTGATCTTTTAATGCAATTTGTATATTTAACAAATTATTTGTGTACTCTATAAACTTTGTCTAATATTTGTTTAGTTTAGGAAATCTCCTTATTTTGTTTGAGTTCAACCAAAGCTTATAAGAAAATCTCAAATACAAGATTCACTACGTATATGAAAACATAAATAAGGAACGTTAAAAAAAAATAGATATTAGCAAATTTATTTTAGATTTTCGAATCATGAATTTACAAACTAAAATAGATGCTTATGATATATATTTATATGAAGCACATAAAAGAAAAGATATTGAAACAAAAGATGCTTTAATCAAATTAATAACTGAAACCCAAATTTAAAAAATAAACTCTTAGAAAGAAAAATAGAACTCAAACATATACAAAATTAGTTATATATATGATAATTAAATATCAAATTAAAAAGGCTATAAGAAGAGCAAAAATAAAAATAATGATAACAATTTTAGAAGCGGATATTAAATATTTAGGAAACCGAAATAAAAGAAGAATGGCAAGAATAAATAAAGAAATCATAGCTGAAAGATCAAAACTAACAAAGGATAATTATGTTGAAGAAGAACTAAAAACTTAGACAACCAGATAGAAATGTTAAATATACAAATAAAGGAACATGAAGATATAGCTAGTAAAGCACATAAAGATTATGATGAATATAAGAAAAATAAATCAATCTTATACGCATGAGTGAATTAGAGCAAGAAGGTAATCTAGTAAATAACCTAAAGATAATAAATACTATACAAATATATTATTAATTATACAATTATTAAAGGATAGCAAAACCGAGTCTAGCAATACAAAAGTTCCACTAGACTTAGAAGAACAGGGTTATGAGATTATCGATAAAAAGGTATTTAAAGAATACTCTCGGTTATTTCCCAAATTACTTTTAAAGAAAATAATAGAAGTAGAATATAAGAGAGTCATTAAACAACTAGAATAATGAATAAAGATGAAAAAATTATTGATGAAGAAATAATAAAATATAATGATGGTCCATTTCACAAAAAAAAATCATAATACACAATTTGCGGAAATTATGAAAGGAAGATTATATTTAATAAAAGATAGAAAAAGAATGATATTAGAAAATGAATTTGAAAGAGAAAGAAGATTAGCTAAAGAAAGGGATTTAATAGAAATAACAAACATAGAAAGTAACAATTAATAAAACAAAACAATAAATGACATATATAAAAAATTAGATAAATTAGAGAGAAGATATGATGAAAGAATCAGGAAAATAGAAGAATCAATAAAAATTATACATCATAATACTAAACAAATATTAGACAAAGTTTATAAAGTAGAAAATAATTTTAACGATGAAATACAAAAGCTTAAAATAGAGAATAAGAACAGATTTGACAAAATAGAAGAACAACTTATATTGAATGTAAAAGAAAAAAGTGAAATATCATAAATTCAAGAATCAGATGAAGAAACAATAATGAATAATACTATAGAAATAATAAATACTGGAGTAGAAAGACTTGAAGTCAATAATATAGAATAAAAATATGAAGATTTTAGATTAGACCAATCTAGTCAAGAATTTAGTTACTCAAAATAATCAAAATCTGAATTTATGATAGAAAAAGAAAAAGATCTTAATGTACTCACGTAAGATGACGATTATTATTACATGAAGACTAGTAGACACTATAAACCTATATTATGAAAAAGAAATTATGGTAGTAACAATAGAAATAATGAACATATATGGAAGTATCGAAGCAAAATAGAAGATAACTAAATACCAAAAGTTATTCAAGTAGGAGAAACCTTAAATTTAGATTGTTCAGAAAATATTGATTTAGATATACAAAATTGGGTAGCTAAAATAAATGCAAAACTAATTGAAGCAAAAATCCCATTTAATATTGCATCTAATTATATTGAAGGAACTAATACTGGAATAGTTAAAAACTAGTTAAGTCACATAAGAACAATAGATAAAACAGAAATAAGAAGTACTAAGATAGAAGGACATGAAATGATAGAGTCAACACAAATGTTGAAAAAATATGAAATTGCTATAAGAAGATAATTTCGAAATTTGAATGCAGATTTTAAACATATAGAAGCTAAGAAAGAATATAGTAAATCTCAATGATATAATATGGAAATATGCTCTATGTGCCCAGAAGATCTAAAAAGATACAATTGTGATTTCCAAATGAATTATTATGAATTAGGAACAGAAATATCTGAGCAATTAGCTATATTTCGAAAATTATACTTTGAAAAATTACCCATTTCTATAAATACTATGGTTCAAGAAGCATATCCTGAAGAACCTAAATCTGGTACCTTAGGAGAACAAATATCTTTCTTACAAACTTGGTATAAAAACTATTGTACAGTAGTTAAACCAAAAAGCTTTTAAAAAACATGCAAAAATAAGTGATTGCTGTGAAAAATATGAAACACCGAAATTTGGATGCTATAGATTAAATAAAACACGTAAAAATAAAAGACCAAAGTTTAGTTATAAGAAGTATAAAAGGTTTAAACCATATGGAAAATATAGACACAACAAGAAATCGAACATAAATAATTATATAAAAAAAAAATTTATAAGTATATTAACAACCCAAAGAAGTGTAGGTGCTACAATTGTGGATAAATAGCTCATATAGCAAGAGAATGTAAAAATAAAGTAAATAAAAATCCTAAAGTAAATAAAAATATTAACTTTATTAAATTACATATCGCTGAATATGAAATAGGAAAAAATAATATACCGGCAGAAGAAGAAATATATGTTCTAGAATATGAAACAGAAAATGATGAAATAATAATTAGCGAAGAAGATAACGTTGAGACTACTAGTGATGGATAAAGAATTACAGGAAGTAGATTCCGATGAAGAAATTACTCCACAAAGTAAAGACCAAAGAGTTATTTTTGATCTTCAAAAGTATAATCAATTAAAATATGAAGGATTTACTTTGTCAACAAAAAAGAAATGTGAGAGAAACTTAATCAAGAAAATATTCAGAAAGGATAAGAACGAATATTTAGTGATAGCTGATAGAGAACACGTTATTGACATAACACAAGTGCAAGGTAATACTCAAGTTCCACTAATAACAAAGGAAGTGCTAAACAAGGAAATAACAAAAATTAACAAATCATTAGGAAATAAACCAATTACTTTTAGATTTGTTGAATCGGCAAGCGACATGTATAATAGTAAAAGCATGTTTTATAGAGGGGATAGATACTCCGTTGGAATTGGAATTAGCAGATGATAGAATTAAAGAACCTATAGAGAAAGCTATTATAGCTGAACTTAAAGGAAATCTAATTTACCAAAAGGTAAGGTTCATAATTAAACCAAATTATTCAATAAGCTTAACTGATAAGAATATAGAAAAGGCATTGGTTCTGTATTGGAAACTAGATGGAATAAAGATGCTAAATGGATCTAAAGTAATGACAGTACAATGTAAAAATGCTTACATACTAACTAACCAACACCAAGTATATACTAAAAATAAATTAGGACCAATAACTATAGATACCCTATTTATAGAACTTTTATTACCAATGGATAATGGATTAAAATTATACTCTAAACCTAGCTATGGAGAACTAGATATAGTAAAAAGAAGAATGAGTTTTTCTAGATCTAGACAACAAAAAGATAATGATCAGCCTATTCAATTAAAGTCACAAGATTACTATATTATAATACAAATTGAAGGAGAAAACTTAAAAGCACAAATAGATATAAATGTGGAAAAGAATTCAATCTATATGGATAAATTATTAGACAAAATAATGTACAATAATTTAAAACTTAAAGGAAAAGTAATTATTACAACAAAACTTGCAACACAAAATATAAATGTACAATATGAAGTAAGTCTAAGTGACAAAATTATATTAGGAAAAGAATTTATAAACAAAGTCAAACCCCGAAAAATAGAATCAGACTATTTTGAGTACACTTATAACCAAATTCAATTTAAAAAAAAGAATAATCAATGAGTAATTTAACGTATATTGTTATTAAAATAATGTTTGAAGGATATAAAAGTAGATACTACACACCGATGGTAGATACAGGAGCAGCAACTACAATTATGAAATAAAATTGTTTACCAGAATGGAAGGAATTAGATACACCATTCAGGATAAATGTTCAATAATAATAGTAGCAGAATTACCCTTTATCAAACTAATGTACAAATACAAATTTGGAACAAAATATTAATTATACCTCGAGAATATTGCTTTGAATTAACAGAAAAATATATTATATCAGGAAATAATTTCCTTAACCAATATAAACCAATTAGCATAGATAAAGATTTTCTTACATTATTTATCCCATGTAAACACAAGTTGAAAGCTAAAATAGTAAAAAATAGAGAAAGAATATCTCAAGAATGGGAAAAAATGCAAAAAGGGAGAAGAATAAAAACTTGTTCAAAGAATGAAAACAAAGAAAGAAAACATCAATTTTGCAATAATAGATATTGGAATTTTATTTTTAGATAAAATTACCCCTTTAAAAATAAAATTAGAAGAACTATGTAATGAAAATCCATTAGCAAATTAGCACAAACACAAAACTGAAATACAAATTACATTAAAAGATCAAAATAGTATAATATCTCAAAAACCCTTTAATAATACACAAAGAGAATTATTAGTAGGAAAATTAATTAGGCCAAGTAATTCTAAACATAGTAGTAGTGCATTTATAGTTAACAACTATTCGGAACAAAAAAGAGGAAAAACAAGAATGGTTATTGATTATAGAATTCTAAATGAGAAAACAATTACATACAATTATCCAAAACCTAATAAAATACTAAAAATGAGACAAATACAAGGCTATAATTACTTCACAAAATTTGATTATAAAAGTGGTTTTCACTAATTAAAATTAACTGAAGATTCTAAACAATTAACAGCATTGAAAGTACCTAATGGATTCTATTACCACTTGGATATAAAATGCCCCTGGAAGATTCCAAGCATTTATGTATAAATATCTAAATCAATTACCAAATTGTGTAGTATATATTGATGATATACTAATATACTCCAAAAACAAGAAGAACATTATAAATTATTAGAACAATTTATAGAAATAATAAAGAATAGTGGAATAGCCTTAAGTAAAAAGAAAATGGAAAAATTTAAAACACAAATAGAATTTTTAGGATACGAAATAGATAAAGCAGGAGTAAAAATGCAAGAACATATAGCTCAAAAAAATCATAGAATTTCAAAGGGAAATTAATACCAATAAAGAATTACAAAAATTCTTAGGAATAGTAAACCAAGTCAGAGAATTTGTTCCAAAATTATCACAATTTACAAAACCACTTACTAAAAAGCTGAAAAAAGATTATGATTTTAGGTGGACTGATACCGAGTCAAAAAATTTGGAAAAAAAACCCAAAGTACTAGTTAAAAGATTACCAAAATTAAGTTTTCATGATGAAGATAACGAATTTGTGTGGATAGTAGAAAATGATGCTAGCAAAATTAATAATGGTTATGGTGCAGTATTGAAATACAGATACAATAGTGATAAAAGAGAATATATATGCAGATACCATTCACGAACATTCAAGGCAAATGAAATAAATTGGGATATTAATAAAAAGGAGCTAAAAGCAGTTAAATATGGTATAAAAAAGTCTAAACCTTATATTGTTTACAAAAAAATTATATTAAGAACAGATAACAGGATCTGTTAAGTGTTCGCCGACACATAAATTACAAGATTCTATTACAAGGAAGGAAATAAAAAGGATTATAGTTGATATCAAACAATATGAGTTTACAAATGAATTACTAAAAACTAATGAAAATTATTACGCAGATTATCTCTCTAGAGTTAGTTCAACAATTGATTCAAGAGAATCGGGAACAAAAACTATTGATAAATAAGTTATCACAAGAGCTTGATCTAGTGAAAAGAAGTATAGAAAGCTCTAAAGATAGTGGCAATGACCAGAGCTATCAAGAACAAGATAATGGTATTATAAGAAGAAGTTATGGATTCCCTTCTAAAAAAAAAAGATTTCCTAAACTATCAAATACAGACTTCTCCAAAAACATTTATCAATGACGAAAATTACCCCAGCTTAGTCCCGGATACTACTTCCTCTAAAGATAAATTAACCCTTAGAACAAAACAGACAATGAACCCCTTAATTAGAGAGTATATATCAAACTTGCTGACTATTGCCAACAAACTAAACACAGCTCCCCAAGTTACTATCCAAGATAAACATGGAGAAATAGAAAGAGGACATGTTACTAATCCTCTTCGAAAAACAAACGAGTTAATCGCATTACCATGTTGTAATGCAAAGTTAATAAAAACAGTTTATGATTACAGATTACTCAATCCCGTATACACGCTAACCGGAGAAGAGTTATCCTTTATCCCTAGCCTATACAAGGTAACTAGAAATTATTTACAGATTACAAAATCCAAAATGATTTTTGTACGGTGTTACAAAGCTACTTGGGGAAGTTCTCGATCAAGAGATAAAACCAGCCATGAGGTTTATGAAAATAGGATGTACATCTCGCTAACATCATTCCTGAAGAAATAAAGGCCCAGCCAGAGATAAACTTCAATGAAGTGCATGATATTCTTAGTGAAAAACGAGCTAAAAAAAATCAAAGTTATTTGTGAAGCTCTATGTCATGTTATTACTACGCCTATATGGATTAATCATAAAGAGATAAATACATTAATAATAACTCAAAGTAGGAAATATAGCCACGATGCTGAAGAAACTATGAAAGCATGGGTATGGAGTCTCCTACATCCGGATGAGCCTCCTTAAACAAGATACATCCCATTATGACAAATGATACGTTGAAGAAATATTTCAAGTGGATGCAACAAAATAATAAACACTTATGCCAGATGTGTAAAAACCAGCAGACAATTGTACCTATGATTGAGGACTTGGAAGATAAGGAAGAATCCTCTAGCAAGTATAACCCAGGCCCCACAAGTTGATATAACCGATCGATGGATGGTGGAGTTACTATAAAAGATAAGGATAAGAGATAAGGTGATAAGCCAAAATCTGTTGTAACCTTAGAAAAATAGACAGTTGTATGGCTTAAATTAAAAGTAACTATTTATGTACGTACTATGTAATATCGTTTGCCTATAAATAACATAGAAAAACCTTGGTGAGGGATCATCAAGGAGTTTACTACAAAAAAGCTTTTCTCTTACCTCTCTCTACTTCAAATATTCTGGTAGTTTTTCTATAGTTTTCTCAACTACGCAAAGTTGGTATTAGAGCTTGGAGAAGTTATTTTCATATCAGGATAATTTTTCATAGTTATCGAAGAAGCTAAGGTAAAATTCTTTCTTATGAACTAAGTATAAATTCAATCCTTTAGTTTATAATAATGCTGAGATCCGTAATAATAATTCTATAACTTCATATAGGCCGGACTTGTACTATCTTAAATATGCTCTCCTCAATTTCGTTAAATCATGCTTTTAAACCAAGCGACAACTAGTAGTAGTAGTCCTTTTATGCCGTTGAATATGAGAAGGTTGTTGTAGACAGAATACGTAAACCCTATGTGGTGAGGTGAAAAAGTTTGATCTTACTTAATTTGCTTTTAAGCTTAGGAGTTGAAGGGCGGATTATAGAACTATTATTAACATATTGAAGTATATTATAAATGAATGGATTGAGTTCAACCAAAGTTTATAAGAAAATCTCGAATACAAGATTCACCGAGTATTTGAAAACACAAATAAGAAACGTTGAAAGAAATATAGATATTAGAAAATTTATTTTAGATTTTAGGATCATGAATTTACAAACTAAAATAGATGGTTATGACAATTATTTATATGAAGCACATAGAAGAAAAGATATTGAAACAAAAGATGCTTTAATCAAATTGATAACTAAAACCCAAATTAAATAAACTCTTAAAAAGAAAAATAGAACTCAAACATATACAAAATTCGTTATATATATGACAATAAAATCGCAAATTAAAAAGGCTATAAGAAGAGCAGGATTAAAGATAATGATAACAATTTTAGAAGCGGATATTAAAAACTTAGGAAACCGAAATAAAATAAGAATGGCTAGAATAAATAAAAAAAATGATAGCAGAAAAAGCAAAACTAACAAAGGACAATAATGTTGAAGAAAAATTAAAAGACTTAGACAACCGAGATAGAAATGTTAAAAATACAAATAAAAGAACAGGAAGATATAGCTAGGAAAGCACATAAAGATTTTAATGAATATAAGAAAAATAAATCAATCTTATACATATGAGTGAATTAGAGGAAGAAGACCTAGTAAATAACCTAAAGATAATAAATACAAACATATTATTAATTATACAATTATTAAAGGATAGCAAGACTGAGTCTAGCAATACAAAAGTTCCACTAGAAATAGAAGAACAGGGTTATGAAATTATCGATAAAAATATATTTAAAGAATATTCTTAGTTATTTCCCGAATTACTTTTAAAGAAAAGAATAGAAGTAGAATATAAGAGAGTCATTAAACAACTAGAATAATGAGTAAAGATGAAAAAATTATTGATGAAGAAATAATAAGATATAATGATGGTCCATTTCAAATATATAAAACAAACCATAATAGAAAATTTGCTGAAATTATGAAAGGAAGATTATATTTGATAAAAAATAAAAAAGGAATGATATTAGAAAATGAATTTGAAAGAGAAAGAAAGGGATTTAGTATAGATAACAAACACAGAAAGTAACAATCAAGAAAACAAAAGAATAAATGACATATATAAAAAATTGGATAAATTAGAGAGAAGATATGATGAAAGAATCAGGAAAATAGAAGAATCAATCAAAATTATACATCATAATACTAAACAAATATTTAGACAAAGTTTATAGAGTATAAAATAATTTTAACGATGAAATACAAAAGTTTAAAATAAAGTATAATAATATATTTGACAAAATAGAAGAACAACTTATATTGAATGTAAAAGAAAAAATTGAAATATCGAAATTCAAGAATCGGATAACGAAACAATAATGAATAATACTATAGAAACAATAGATACCGGATAGAAAGACTTGAAGTCAATAATATAAAAGAAAACAATAATGAACATATATGGAAGTATCGAAGCAAAACAGAAGATAACTATATACCAAAAGATATTCAAGTAGGAGAAACCTTAAATTTAGATTGTCCAGAAAATGTTGATTTAGATATACAAAATTGGGTAGCTAAAATAAATGCAAAATTAATTGAAGCAAAAATCCCAGTTAATATTGCATCTAATTATATTGAAGGAACTATCACAGGAATAGTTAAAAACTGGTTAACTTACATAGGAACAATAGACAAAACGAAAATAAGAAGTACTAAGATAGAAGACATGAAATGACAGAGTCAGCACAAATGTTGAAAAAAATATGAAATTGCTATAAGAAGAGAATTTGGAAATTTAAATGCATATTTAAAACATATAGAAGCTAAGAAAGAATATAGTAAATCTCAATTATATAATATGGAAATATGCTCTATGTGCCCGGAAGATCTAAAAAGATACAATTGTGCTTTTCAAGTGAATTAATATGAATTAGGAACAGAAACAACTGAGCCATTAGCTATATTTCGAAAATTATACTTTGAAAAATTACCCATTCCTATAAATACTATGGTTTAAGAAGCATACTCTAAAGGACTTAAATCAGGTACCTTAGGAGAACAAATATTTTTCTTACGAACTTGGTATAAAAACTATTGTACAGAAGTTAATAACCAAAAAGCTTTTTAAAAAACAAGCTAAAATAAGTGATTCTTTGTGAAAGATATGAAACACCAAAATTTGGATGCTATAGATCAAATGAAAAACGTAGAAATAAAAGACCAAAGTTTAGGCCTAAGAAGTATAAAAATTTTAAACCATATAGAAAATATAGACACGAGAAGAAATCGAACAGAAATTATTATATAAGAAGAAAAATTTATCAGTATGTTAATAACCCGGGAGAAGTGTAGGTGCTACAATTGTGGACAAATAGGTCATATAGCAAGAGAATGTAAAAATAAAGTAAATAAAAATATTAACTTTATTGAATTACATATAGCTGAATATGAAATAGGGAAAAATAATATACCGCCGGAAGAAGAGATATATGTTCTAGAAAATGAAACATAAAGTGATGAAATAATAATTAGCGAAGAAGATAACGTTGAGACTACTAGTGATGGATAAAGAATTACAGGAAGTAGATTACGATGAAGAAATTACTCCACAAAGTAAAGACCAAAGAGATATTTTTGATCTTTAAAAGTATAATCAATTAAAGTATGAAGGATTTACTTTGTCAACAAATAAGATATTTGAGAGAAACGTAATCAAGAAAATATTTAGAAAGGATAAGAACGAATATTTAGTGATAGCCGATAGAGAACACGTTATGGATATAACTCAAGTGCAAGGTAATACTAAAGTTCCACTAATAACAATGGAAGTGCTAAACGAGGAAATAACAAAAATTACCAAATCATTAGGAAATAAACCAATTACTTTTAGATTTGTAAAATTGGCAAGCAACAGAGATAATAATAAAAGCATGTTTTAAAGAAGGAATAGATACTCCGTTGGAATTAGAATTAGCAGATGATAGAATTAAAGAACCTATACGAAAGCTATTATAGCTGAACTTAAAGGAAATCTAATTTACCAAAAGGTAAGGTTCATAATTAAACCAAATTATTCAATAAGCTTAACCGATAAGAATATAGAAAAGGCATTGGTTCTAGATTGGAAGCTAGATGCAATAAAGATGCTAAATGGATCTAAAATAATGACAAGTACAATGTAAAAATGCTTACATACTAACTAACCAACACCAAGTTTATACCAAAAATAAATTAGGACCAATAACTATAGATACCCCATTTATAGAACTTTTATTACCAATAGATAAATGATTAACATTATACTCTAAACCTAGCTATGGAGAACTAGATATAATAAAAGAAGAATGACTTTTTCCAGATCTTGAGAACAAAAAGATAATGATCAACCTATTCAATTGAGGTCACAGGATTACTATATTATAATACAAATTGAAGGAGAAAACTTAAAAGCACAAATAGATATAAATGTGGAAAATAATTCAATCTATATGGATAAATTATTAGACAAAATAATGTACAATAACTGAAAACTTAAAGGAAAAGTAATTATTACAACAAAAATTACAACACAAAATATAAATGTAGAATATGAAGTAAGTCTAAGTGACAAAATTATATTAGGAAAAGAATTTTTAAACAAAGTCAAACCCTGGAAAATAGAATCAGACTATTTTGAGTACACTTATAACCAAATTCAATTTAAAACACGAATAATCAATGAGTAATTTAACGTATATTCTTATAAAAATAATTTTTAAAGGATATAAAAGTAGATACTACACAACGATGGTAGATACAGGAGCAACAACCACAATTATAAAAAAAAAATTGTTTACCAGAATGGAAGAAATTAGATATACCATTCGGGATAAATGGCTTTAATAATCACTAATGTACAAATACAAATTTGGAACAAAATATTAATTATACCTAGAGTATATTGCTTTGAATTAACAGGAAAATATATGATATTAGGAAATAATTTCCTTAACCAATATAAACCAATTGGCATAGATAAAGATTTTCTTACACTATTTACCCCATGTAAACACAAGCTGAAAGCTAGAATAGTAAAAAATAGAGAAAGAATATCTCAAGAATGGGAAAATGTAAAAAGAGAGAAGAAGGAAAATTGGTTCAAAGAATGAAAACAAAGAAAGAAAACATCAATTTTGCAATAATAGATATTGGAATTTTATATTTAGATAAAATTACCCCTTTAAAAATAAAATTAGAAGAACTATGTAATGGAAATCCATTAGCAAATTGGCACAAACACAAAATTGAAATACAAATTACATTAAAAGATTAAAATAGTATAATATCTCAAAAACCCTTTAATAATACACAAAGAGATGAAGAAGAATTTAAAATGCATATAACAAAATTATTAGCAGGAAAATTAATTAGGCCAAGTAATTCTAAACATAGCAATATTGCATTTATAGTTAACAATCATTCGTAACAAAAAAAGAAGAAAAACAAGAATGGTTATTGATTATAGAATTCTAAATGAGAAAACAATTACATACAATTATCCAATACCTAATAAAATACTAAAAATGAGACAAATACAAGGTTATAATTACTTCTCAGAATTTGATTATAAAAGTGGTTTTCACCAATTAAAATTAACTAATGAATCTAAACAATTAACAGCATTCAAATTACCTAATGGATTTTATGAATGGAATGTATTACAATTTGGATATAAAAATGCCCCTGGACGATTCCAATCATTTATATATAAATATCTAAATCAATTACCAAATTGTGTAGTATATATTGATGAAATACTAATATACTCCAAAACACAAGAAGAACATTATAAATTATTAGAACAATTTATAGAAATAATAATGAATAGTGGAATAGTCTTAAGTAAAAAGAGAATGGAAATATTTAAAATACAAATAGATTTTTTAGAGTCAAAATAGATAAAGCAGGAGTAAAAATGCAAGAACATATAGCTCAAAAAATCATAGAATTTCAAAGGGAAATTAATACCAAGAAAGAATTACAAAAATTCTTAGGAATAGTAAACCAAGTTAGAGAATTTGTTCCAAATTTATCACAATTTACAGAACCACTTACTAAAAAGCTGAAAAAAGATCATGATTTTAGGTGGACTGATACCGATTCAAAAAAATTGGAAAAAATCAAAGAACTAGTTAGAAGATTGCCAATATTAAGTTTTTCAGATGAAGATAAGGAATTTGTGGGGATAGTAGAAACTGATGCTAGTGAAATTAATAATGGTTATGCTGCAGTATTGAAATACAGATACAATAATGATAAAAGAGAATATATATATGCAGATACCATTCAGGTACATTCAAGGCAAATGAAATAAATTTGGATATTAATAAAAAGGAGCTAAAAGTAGTTAAATATGGTATTAAAAAATTTAAACCTTATATTGTTTACAAAAAATTTATATTAAGAACAGATAACAAGATTGTTAAATGTTGGCTAACACAAATTACAAGATTCTATTACAAGGATGCAAAATAAATAGGATTATAGCTGATATCAAACAATATGAGTTTACAGTTGAATTATTAAAAACTAATTGATTCCCTTATCAATAGTCTAGGACTAAGCTGGGGTAATCTTCGTCATTGATAAATGTTTTGGGAGAAGTCTGTATTTGGTAATTTAGGAAATCTCTTTTTGAGAAGGGAATCCATAACTTATTCTTATAATAGCTTTGTCTTTGCCCTGGTATCTTTAGTTAGCACCATATCTTGTTCTTGATAGCTCTGGCCCTTTGCCATTATCTTTAGAGCTTTCTCTACTTCTTTTCACTAGATTAAGCTCATGTGGTAACTTATTTATCAATAGTTTTTGTTCTTGATTCTCTTGAATCAATTGTTGAACTAACTCTGGAGAGATAATCTGCATAATAATTTTCATTAGTTTTTAATAATTCAACTGTAAACTCATATTGTTTTATATCAGCTATAATTTTATTTATTTCCTTCCTTGTAATGGAATCTTGTAATTTCTGTGTCAGCCAACACTTAACAGTCCTGTTATCTGTTCTTAATATATTGTAAACAATATAAGGTTCAGACTTTTTTATACCATATTTAACTGCTTTTAGCTCCTTTTTATTAATATCCCAATTTATTTCATTTGCCTTGAATGTTCCTGAATGGTATCTGCATATATATTCGCTTTTATCATTATTGTATCTGTATTTCAATACTGCACCATAACCATTATTAATTTCGCTAGCATTAGTTTCTACTATCTACACAAATTCCTTATCTTCATCGGGAAAACTTAATTTTGGTAATCTTCTAACTAGTTCCTTGATTTTTTCCAGATTTTTTGAATCGGTATCAATCCACCTAAAATCATGATCTTTTTTCAGCTTTTTAGTAAGTGATTCTGTAAACTGTGATAATTTTGGAACAAATTGTCTGACTTGATTTACTATTCCTAAAAAAATTTGTAATTCTTTCTTGGTATTAATTTCCCTTTGAAATTCTTTGATTTTTTGAGCTATATGTTCTTGCATTTTTACTCCTGCTTTATCTATTTCGAATCCTAAAAATTCTATTTGTGTTTTAAATATTTCCATTTTCTTTTCACTTAAGACTATTCCACTATTCTTTATTAATCTATAAATTGTTCTAATAATTTATAATGGTATTCTAGTGTTTTGGAGTATATTATTATGTCATCAATATATACTACACAATTTGGTAATGGATTTAGATATTTATCCATAAATGCTTGGAATCTTCCAGAGGCATTTTTATATCCAAATGGTAATACGTTCCATTCATAGAATCCATTAGGTACTTTGAATGCTGTTAATTGTTTAGATTCTTCAGTGAATTTTACTTGGTGAAAACCACTTTTACAATCAAACTTTGAGAAGTATGCATATCCTTTAGCTAGTAAAGTACATAAAGATAATAATGAATATAAGAAAAATAAATCAATCATATACATATCGGTGAATTAGAGCAAGAAGGTAATCTAGTAAATAACCTAAAGATAATAAATACCAACATATCATTAATTATACAATTATTTAAGGATATTAAGACTAAGTCTAGCAATACAAAAGTTCCACTAGAATTAAAAGAACAGGGTTATGAGATTATCGATAAAAAGAAATTTAAAAAAAACTCTTAGTTATTTCCCGAATTACTTTTAAAGAAAAGAATAGAAGTAGAATATAAGAGAGTCATTAAACAACTAGAATAATGAATAAAGATGAAAAAATTATTAATTAAGAAATAGTAAGATATAATGATGGTCCATTTCAAATATATAAAATAAATCATAATAGACAATTTGCAGAAATTATGAAAGGAAGATTATATTTAATAAAAGATAGAAAATGAATTATATTAGAAAATGAATTTGAAAGAGAAAGAAGATTAGCTAACGAAAGGGACTTAGTAGAAATAACAAACATAGAAAGTAACAATCAAGAAAACAAAACAATAAATGAAATATATAAAAAATTAGATAAATTAGAGAGAAGATATGATGAAAGAATCGGGAAAATAGAAGAATCAATAAAAATTATACATCATAATACTAAACAAATATTAGACAAAGTTTATAGAGTAGAAAATAATTTTAACGATGAAATACAAAAGTTTAAAATAGAGAATAACTACATATTTGACAAAATAGAAGAACAACTTATATTCAATGTAAAAGAAAAAAAGTGTAATATCGAAATTCAACAATTAGATGAAGAAGCAATAATCAATAATACTATAGAAACAATAGATATTGGAGTAGAAAGACTTGAAGTCAATAATATAGAAGAAAACTATGAAGATTTTAAATCGGACCAATCTAGTCAAGAATTTAGTTACTCGGAATACTCAAAATCTCGAATTTATGACGAGAAAAGAAAAAGATCTTAATGTACTCACGGAAGATGACGATTATTATTACATGAAGACTAGTAGACACTATAAACCTATATTAGGAAAAAGAAATTATGGTAGTAACAATAGAAATAATGAACATATATGGAAGTATCAAAGCAAAATAGAAGATAACTATATACCAAAAGATATTCTAGTAGGAGAAACCTTAAATTTAGATTGTTCGAGAAAATATTGATTTAGATATACAAAATTGTCTAGCTAAAATAAATGCAAAACTAATTGAAGCAAAAATCCCAGTTAATATTGCATCTAATTTTATTGAAGGAACTATCACGGGAATAGTTAAAAACTGGTTAATTAACTCATATAGGACCAATAGACAAAATAGAAATAAGAAGTACTAAGATAGAAGGACATGAAATGACAAAGTCAACACAAATATTGAAAAAATATGAAACTGCTATAAGAAGAGAATTTGGAGATTTGAATGCAGATTTTATATATATAGAAGTTAAGAAAGAATATAGTAAATCTCAATTATATAATTTGAAAATATGCTCTACTACGCCTATATGGATTAATCATAAAGACATAAATACATTAGCTATAACTCCAAGTAGGGAATATAGCCATGATCTTTGAAGAAACTATGAAAGCATGGGTATGGAGTCTCCTACATCCAGATGAGCCTCCTCAAACAAGATACATCCCAAACAATTTGATGACAAAAGAAACGTTGAAGAAATATTGCAAGTGGATGCAACAAAATAATAAACACTTATGCCAGATGTGCAAAAATCAGCAGACAGCTGTACCTATGACCGAAGACTTGGAAGATAAGGAAGAATCCTCTAGCAAGTATAACCTAGGATCCACAAGTTGATATAACCGACTAAAGGATGGTAGAGTTACTATAGAAGATAAGGATAAGAGATAAGGTGATAAGCTAAAATCTGTTGTAACCTTAGAAAAATAGCCATGTATGGCTTAAATTAAAAGTAACTTTTTATGTATGTCCTATGTAATATCGTTTGCCTATAAATCAAGAAAATAAAACAATAAATGACATATATAAAAAATTAGATAAATTAGAGAGAAGATATGATGAAAGAATCAGGAAAATAGAAGAATCAATAAAAATTATACATCATAATACTAAACAAATATTAGACAAAGTGTATAGAGTAGAAAATAATTTTAACGATGAAATACAAAAGTTTAAAATAGAGAATAACTACATATTTGACAAAATAGAAGAACAACTTATATCCAATGTAAAAGAAAAAAGTGAAATATCAGAAATTCAACAATTAGATGAAGAAACAATAATCAATAATACTATAGAAACAATAGATATTGGAGTAGAAAGACTTGAAGTCAATAATATAGAAGAAAACTATGAAGATTTTAAATCGAGACCAATCTAGTCAAGAATTTAGTTACTCAGAATACTCAAAATCTGAATTTATGACAGAAAAAGAAAAAGATCTTAATGTACTCACGAAAGATGACGATTATTATTACATGAAGACTAGTAGACACTATAAACCTATATTAGGAAAAAGAAATTATGGTAGTAACAATAGAAATAATGAACATATATGGAAGTATCAAAGCAAAATAGAAGATAACTATATACCAAAAGATATTCTAGTAGGAGAAACCTTAAATTTAGATTGTTCAAAAAATATTGATTTAGATATACAAAATTGTCTAGCTAAAATAAATGCAAAACTAATTGAAGCAAAAATCCCAGTTAATATTGCATCTAATTATATTGAAGGAACTATCACGGGAATAGTTAAAAACTGGTTAATTAACTCATATAGGACCAATAGACAAAACAGAAATAAGAAGTACTAAGACAGAAGGACATGAAATGACAAAGTCAACACAAATATTGAAAAATATATGAAACTGCTATAAGAAGAGAATTTGGAGATTTGAATGCGGATTTAAAATATATAGAAGTTAAGAAAGAATATAGTAAATCTCAATTATATAATTTGAAAATATGCTCTACTACGCCTATATGGATTAATCATAAAGACATAAATACATTAGTTATAACTCCAAGTAGGGAATATAGCCATGATGCTTTGAAGAAACTATGAAAGCATGGGTATGGAGTCTCCTACATCCGGATGAGCCTCCTCAAACAAGATACATCCTAAACAATTTGATGACAAAAGAAACGTTGAAGAAATATTGCAAGTGGATGCAACAAAATAATAAACACTTATGCTAGATGTGCAAAAATCAGCAGACAGGTTGTACCTATGACCGAAGACTTGGAAGATAAGGAAGAATCCTCTAGCAAGTACAACCCGGGATCCACAAGTTGATATAACCGACTAAAGGATGGTGGAGTTACTATAGAAGATAAGGATAAGAGATAAGGTGATAAGCTAAAATCTGTTGTAACCTTAGAAAAATAGCCACTGTATGGCTTAAATTAAAATTAACTTTTGATGTATGTCCTATGTAATATTGTTTGCCTATAAATAACAAATAAAAAACCTTGGTGAGGTATCATCAAGGAGTTCATTACAAAAAATCTTCTCTCTTACCTCTTTATCTCTACTTCAAAAAATTTGGTAGTTTTTTTTATAATTTTCTTAACCACGCAAAGTTGGTATCGAGCTTGGAGAAGTTATTTTCATATCAGGATAATCTTTCACAGTTATGGAAGAAGCTAAGGTAAAATTCTTTCTTGTGAACTAAGTATAAATTCAATCCTTTAATTTATAATAAAGGTTGAGATCCGTAATAATATTTCTATAACTTCATATAGGACGTGTACTATCTCAAATATGCTCTCCTCGATTTCGTAAAATCATGCTTTTAAACCAAGAGACAACGGGTAGTAGTAGTCCTTTTATGCCGTTGAATATGAGAAGGTTGTTGTGGACAAAATATGTAAAACCTATGTGGTCGGGTGAAAAGGTGTGATCTTACTTAATTTGCTTTTAAGCTTAAGAGTTGAAGGGCGGATTAGTAATACTTATATGAAAGATGATAGAACTATTATTAACAGATTGAAGTATATTATAAATGAAGGCATTCAGTTCAACCAAAGTTTATAAGAAAATCTGAAATACAAGATTCACCGAGTATATGAACACACAAATAAGAAACGTTAAAAGAAATATAGATATTAGAAAATTTATTTTATATTTTAGAATCATGAATTTACAAACTAAAATAGATGGTTATGACAATTATTTATATGAAGCACATAGAAGGAAAGATATTGAAACAAAAGATGCTTTAATCAAATTAATAACTAAAACCCAAATTAAGAAAAATAAACTCTTAAAAAGAAAAATAGAACTCAAACGTATACAAAATTAGTTATATATATGACAATAAAATCACAAATTAAAAAGGCTATAAGAAGAGCAGGATTAAGGATAATGATAAAAATTTTAGAAGCGAGATATTAAAAACATAGGAAACCGAAATAAAAGAAGAATGGCTAGAATAAATAAAGAAATGATAGCAGAAAAAGCAAAACTAACAAAGGACAATAATGTTGAAGAAAAATTAAAAGTCTTAGACAACCATATAGAAATGTTAAATATACAAATAAAAGAACCGGAAGATATAGCGAGTCAAGCACATAAAGATTATGATGAATATAAGAAAAATAAATCAATCTTATACATATGAGTGAATTAGAGCAAGTCCAGTAAATAACCTAAAGATAATAAATACAAATATATTATTAATTATACAATTGTTATTGGATAGCAAAACTGAGTCTACCAATACAAAAGTTCCACTAGAATTAGAAGAACATGGTTATGAGATTATTGATAAAAAGATATTTAAAGAATACTCTCGGTTATTTCCTGAATTACTTTTAAAGAAAAGAATAGAAGTACAATATAAGAGAGTCATTAAACAACTAGAATAATGAATAAAGATGAAAAAATTATTGATGAAGAAATAATAAGATATAATGATGGTCCATTTCAAATATATAAAACAAATCATAATAGACAATTTGCAGAAATTATGAAAGGAAGATTATATCTAATAAAAGATATAAAAGGAATGATATTAGAAAATGAATTTGGAAGAGAAAGAAGATTAGCTAAAGAAAGGGATTTAATAGAAATAACAAACATAGAAAGTAACAATCAAGAAAACAAAACAATAAATGACATATATAAAAAATTAGATAAATTAGAGAGAAGATGTGATGAAAGAATCGGGAATATAGAGGAATGAACAAAAATTATACATCATAATACTAAACAAATATTAGACAAAGTTTATAGAGTAAAAAATAAATTTAATGATGAAATACAAAAGTTTAAAATAGAGAATAACAACATATTTGACAAAATAGAAGAACAACTTATATTGAATGGAAAATAAAAAAAGTGAAATATCATAAATTCAAGAATCACTGAAGAAATAATAATGAATAATACTATAGAAACAATAGATACTGGAGTAGAATGACTTGAAGTTAATAATATAGAAGAAAACTATGTATATTTTAATCGGACCAATCTAGTCAAGTATTTAGTTACTCAAAATACTCGGAATCCGAATTTATGACAGAAAAAGAAAAGGATCTTAATGTACTCACAGAAGATGACGATTATTATTACGTGAAGACTAGTAGACACTATAAACCTCTATTAAGAAAAAGAAATTATGGTAGTAACAATAGAAATAATGAACATATATGGAAGTATCGAAGCAAAATAGAAGATACCTATATACCAAAAGTTATTCAAGTAGGAGAAACCTTAAATTTAGATTGTTCTAAAAATGTTGATTTAGATATACAAAATTGGGTAGCTAAAATAAATGCATAACTAATTGAAGCAAAAATCCTAGTTAATATTGCATCGATTATATTGAAGGAACTATTACAGGAATAGTTAAAAACTGGTTAACTCACATAGGAACAATAGATAAAACAAAAATATGAAGTACTAAGATAGAAGGACATGAAATGACAGAGTCAACACAAATGTTGAAAAAATATGAAATTGCTATAAGAAGAGAATTTGGAAATTTGAATGCAGATTTAAAACATATAGAAGCTAAGAAACAATATATAGTAAATCTCAATTATATAATATGGAAATATGCACTATGTGCCCGGAAGATCTAAAAAGATACATTTGTGCTTTTCAAATGAATTATTATGAATTAGGAACGAAAACAACCGAGTAATTAGCTATATTTCAAAAATTATACATTGAAAAATTACCCATTCCTATAAATAATATGGTTCAAGAAGCATACTCTAAAGAACGTAAATCAGGTACCTTAAGAGAACAAATATCTTTCTTACAAACTTTGTATAAAAACTGTTGTACAGAAGTTAATAACCAAAAAGCTTTTAAAAAACATGCAAAAATAAGTGATTGCTGTGAAAAATATGAATAACCAAAATTTGGATGCTATAGATCAAATAAAACACGTAGAAATAAAAGACCAAAGTTTAGGACTAAGAAGTATAAAAGGTTTAAACCATATGGAAAATATAGACACAAGAAGAAATCGAACATAAATAATTATGTAAGAAGAAAAAGTTATCAGTATGTTAATATGCCAAAGAAGTGTAGGTGCTACAATTGTGGACAAATAGGTCATATAGCAAGAGAATGTAATCCTAAAGTAAATAAAAATATTAACTTTATTGAATTACATATAGCTGAATATGGAATAAGGAAAAATAATATACCGCCGGATTAAGAGATATATGTTCTAGAATTTGTAATGAGAAAGTGATGAAATAATAATTAGCGAAGAAGGTAACGTTGACTACTAGTGATGGATAAAGAATTACATGAAGTAGATTACGATGAAGAAATTACTCCATAAAGTAAAGACCAAAGAGCTATCTTTGATCTTCAAAAGTATAATCAAGTAAAGTATGAAGGATTTACTTTTTCAACAAATAAGATATTTGAGAGAAACTTAATCAAGAAAATATTTAGAAAGGATAAGAACGAATATTTAGTGATAGCTGATAGAGAATACGTTATTGATATAACTCAAGTGCAAGGTAATACTAAAGTTCCATTAATAACAAAAGCAGTGCTAAACGAGGAAATAACAAAAATTAATCGATCATTAGGAAATAAACCAATTACTTTTAGATTTGTAGAATTGGCAGCAACAGAGATAATAATAAAAGCATGTTTTAAAGAAGGAATATATACTCCGTTGGAATTAGAATTAGCAGATGATAGAATTAAAGAACCTATAGAGAAAGCTATTATAGCTGAACTTAAAGGTAATCTAATTTACCAAAAGGTAAGGTTTATAATTAAACCAAATTATTCAATAAGCTTAACCGATAAGAATATAGAAAAGGCATTGGTTCAATATTGGAAGCTAGATGGAATAAAGATGCAAAATTGATCTAAAGTAATGACAGTACAATGTAAAAATGCTTACATACTAACTAACCAACACCAAGTTTGTACCAAAAATAAATTAGGACCAATAACCCCGTTTGTAGAACTTTTATTACCAATGGATAAAGGATTATAATTTTACTCTAAACCTATCTATGGAGATTTAGATATAGTAAAAAGAAGAATGAGTTTTTCCGGATCTAGAGAACAATAAGATAATGATCAACCTATTCAATTGAGGTAACAAGATTACTATATTATAATACAAATTGAAGGTGAAAACTTAAAAGTACAAATAGATATAAATGTAGAAAATAATTCAATCTATATGGATAAATTATTAGACAAAATAATGTACAATAATTTTAAACTTAAAGGAAAAGTAATTATTACAACAAAAATTGCAACAAAAAATATAAATATAGATTATGAAGTAAGTCTAAGTGACAAAATTATATTAGGAAAAGAATTTTTAAACAAAGTCAAACCCTGGAAAATATAATCAAACTATTTTGTGTACATTTATAACCAAATTCAATTTAAAACAAGAATAATCAATGAGTAATTTAACTTATATTCTTACAAAAATAATTTTTGAAGGATATAAAAGTAGATACTACACACCGATGGTAGATACAGGAGGAGCAACCACAATTATGAAAGAAAATTATTTACCAGAATGGAAGAAATTAGATACACCATTCAGGATAAATGGTTTTAACAATAATAGTAGCATAATTACCCTTTAACAAACTAATGTACAAATAAAATTTGGAACAAAATATTAATTATACCTCGAGTATATTGCTTTGAATTAACAGGAAAAGATATGATATTAGGAAATAATTTCCTTAACCAATATAAACCAATTAGCATAGATCAAGATGTTCTTACATTATTTACCCCATGTAATCACAAGTTGAAATCTAGAATAGTAAAAAATAGAGAAAGAATATCTCAAGAATGGGAAAAATGTAAAATGGGAGAAGAAGAAAAACTGGTTCAAAGAATGAAAAAAAAGAAAGAAAACATCAATTTTGCAATAATAGATATTGGAATTTTATATTTTGATAAAATTACCCCTTTAAAAATAAAATTAGAAGAACTATATAATGAAAATTCGTTAGCAAATTGGTATAGACACCAAACTGAAATGCAAATTACATTAAAAGATCAAAATAGTATAATATCTCAAAAACCCGTTAATAATACACAATGAGATGAAGAAGAATTTAGAATGCATATAACAGAATTATTAGCAGGAAAATTAATTAGGCTAAGTAATTCTAAACATAGCAGTAGTGCATTTATAGTTAACAACCATTTAGAACAAAAAAGGGAAAAAACAAGAATGGTTATTAATTATAGAATTCTAAATGAGAAAACAATTACATACAATTATCCAATACCTAATAAAATACTAAAAATGAGACAAATATAAGGTTATAATTACTTGTCAAAATTTGATTGTAAAAGTGGTTTTCACCAATTAAAATTAACTGAAGAATCTAAACAATTAAAAGCATTCAAAGTACCTAATGGATTTTGTGAATGGAATGTATTACCATTTGGATATAAAAATGCCCCTGGACGATTCCAAGCATTTATGCATAAATATCTAAATCAATTACCAAATTGTGTAGTATATATTGATGACATACTAATATACTCCAAAACACAAGAAGAACATTATAAATTATTTGAACAATTTATAGCAATAATAAAGAATCGTGGAATAGTCTTAAATAAAAAGAAAATGGAAATATTTAAAACACAAATAGAATTTTTAGGATTCGAAATAGATAAACCAGGAGTAAAAATGCAAGAACATATAGCTCGAAAAATCATAGACTTTCAAAGGGAAATTAATACCAAGAAAGAATTACAAAAATTCTTAGGAATAGTAAACCAAGTCAGAGAATTTGTTCCAAAATTAACACAATTTACAGAACCACTTACTAAAAAGCTGAAAAAAGATCATGATTTTAGGTGGACTGATACCGATTCAAAAAATTGGAAAAAATCAAAGAACTAGTTAGAAGATTATACCAACTTTGCGTGGTTAAGAAAATTATAGAAAAACTACCAAAATTTTTGAAGTTGAGAGAGGTAAGAGAAAAGATTTTTTGTAATGAACTCCTTGATGATACCTCACCAAGGTTTTTTCTTTGTTATTTATAGGCAAACGATATTACATAGGACGTACATAAAAAGTTACTTATAATTTAAGCCATACAACCGGCTATTTTTCTAAGGTTACAACATATTTTGGCTTATCGCCTTATCTCTTATCCTTATCTTCTATAGTAACTCCCGATGTGGATGGGAGTATCATTGTGACAAGTCCTAGTTTTGTTAGAACACTTATGTAGTTTTCTAATTCTGTTAGGAAACTATCTAATTTACTTGCTTTAGAACTCTACTTTGTTTTGGATTGCATTAGTTGTTTTAGAGTTAGAACACTAGTAGGAGTGTTCATAATTTAGGAGTGTGGTTTAGCTTATCTTAGGCGTGTGTTTTAGGTTATCTTGTTTGGTTTGTTATTATCATTAAGTTGGTTAGTTACATTAGAATTAGACCTCTGCTAGGACTCTCTAACTGCTAGGACTCTCTAATGTATATATATTTCGATGTGTTTGATTAATAAAATCGGTTGTTGCTTTTGAGTTTAACATATTTCCTGTGGAATAAACGTTTTAGGAGAGAATCCAAAGCTTTGGCAGTGAATGCACCCTAGTTATTATCAATCCTTGGATAGGAATTGATAATTTCATATCCTTGTTACTTAGTTACATTAACAAACAGCCATAAACGTGTGATTATTCCTTAAAGAAATCGAGTTTAAGCCTTGTTTTGTTATCAAGATTTGCAATCTTGGCTCAAGATTCTTTTAAGATCCATTCTTTTAATCAAGAACTTTAAATATAGCCTTCAAATCCACATTAACTCCACCATCCTTTAGTCGGTTATATCAACTTGTGGGGCCCGGGGTTGTCTTGCTAAAAGATTCTTCCTTATCTTCCAAGTCTTCAATCATAGGCACAGCTATCTCGTTGATTTTTGCACATATCGGCATAAGTGTTTATTATTTTGTTGCATCCACTTGCAATATTTCTTCAACGTATATTTTCTCATAAAATTGTTTGGGATGTATCTTGTTTGAGGAGGCTCATCTGGATGTAGGAGACTCCATACCCATGCTTTCATAGTTTCTTCAGCATCATGGCTATATTCCCTACATTGAGTTATAACTAATATATTTATTTCTTTATGATTATTCCATATAGGCGTAGTAATAGCATGAAATAGGGCTTCACAAATAACTTTGATTTTTATAGCTTGTTTTTCACTAAGGATATCTTGTACTTCATTAAAGTTTATCTCGGGCGGGCCTTTATTTCTTCAGGAATGATGTACGCAGATGTACATCCTATTTTCACAAACCTCATGGCTGGTTTTATCTCTTGATAAGTAACTTCTCCGGTAGCTGTGTAATACCGTACACAAATCATTTAGATTTTGTAATCTGTAAATAACTTTTGGTTACCTTGTTTAGGCTAGGGATTAAGGATAACTCTTCTCCGGTTAGTGTGTATATGGAATTGAGTAATCCGTAATCAGAAGCTGCTTTTATTAACTTTGCTTTACAGCCTGGTAATGCGATTAACTCGTTTGTTTTTCGAAGAGGATTAGTAACATATCCTCTTTCTATTTCTCCATGTTTATATTGGATAGTAACTTGGGGAGCTGTGTTTAGTTTGTTGGCAACAGTCGGGAAGTTTGATGTATACTTGTCTAACTAAGGGGTTCATTGTCTGTTTTGTTCCAAGGGTTAATTTGTCTTTAAAGGAAGTGGTATCTAGGACTAAGTTGGGGTAATCTTCGTCATTGATAAATGGTTGGAAAAATTGACAACAGAGGTCTCAACTTTGGGTGATAATTTTTAAAATGTCTGAACTATTGATAAACCCGAGTAGGTCCCAACTTTAGGAGGTCTTAACTTTTAGCGGGCCTTGGTGACTTAAAACGAAGATTTTATAAAAAATCTCACCTAGTTCCTACATCCCTCCCTCAATTAACCCTTCCGGTGTGACCCAAGTTTTACAAGTGATGACCTATTAAGCTAGTTTCAAGTTTTAGGAAAAGTCTCGTATTTGGTAGTTTAGGAAATCTATTTTTTGAGAAAGGAATCCATAAATTCTTCTTATAATAGCTTTGCCTTGGGCCTGGGATCTTTGGTTAGCATTATTATCTTGTTCTTGATATCTCCGGCCCTTTGTCATTATCTTTAGAGCTTTCTCTACTTCTTTTCACTAGATCAAGCTCTTGTTTATTTATTAATAGTTTTTGTTCTTGATTCTCTTGAATCAATTGTTGAACTAATTCTGGAGAGATAATCTGCATAATTATTTTCATTAGTTTTTAATAATTCAACTGTAAACTCATATTGTTTGATATCGGCTATAATCCTATTTATTTCCTTCCTTGTAATGGAATCTTGTAATTTCGGTGTCGCACCAACACTTAATAGTCCAGTTATCTGTTCTTAATATATTTTTTTTGTAAACAATATAAGGTTCAAACTTTTTAATACCATATTTAACTACTTTTTTAGCTCCTTTTTATTAATATCCCAATCTATTTCATTTGCCTTGAATGTTCATGAATGGTATCTCGCATATATATTCTCTTTTATCATTATTGTATCTCGTATTTCAATACTGCACCATAACCATTACTAATTTCGCTAGCATCAGTTTCTACTATCAACACAAATTCCTTATCTTCATCAGGAAAACTTAATTTTGGTAATCTTCTAACTAGTTCTTTGATTTTTTCCAAAAATTTTGAATCGGTATCAGTCCACCAAAAATCATGATCTTTTTTCAGCTTTTTAGTAAGTGGTTCTGTAAATTGTGATAATTTTGGAACAAATTCTCTGACTTGGTTTACAATTCCTAAGAATTTTTGTAATTCTTTCTTGGTATTAATTTTCCTTTGAAATTCTATGATTTTTTTAGTTATATGTTCTTGCATTTTTTCTCCTGCTTTATCTATTTCGAATCCTAAAAATTCTATTTGTATTTTAAATATTTCCATTTTCTTTTTACTTAAGACTATTCCACTATTCCTTTTTATTTCTATAAATTGTTCTTATAATTTATAAGGTTCTTCTTGTGTTTTGGAGTATATTAGTATGTCATCAATATATACTACACAATTTCGTAATTGATTTAGATATTTATCCATAAATGCTTGGAATCCATTTTTATATCCAAATGGTAATACATTCCATTCATAAAATCCATTAGGTACTTTGAATGCTGTTAATTGTTTAGATTATTCAGTTAATTTTAATTGGTAAAAACCACTTTTACAATCAAATTTTGAGAAGTAATTATAACCTTGTATTTGTTTCATTTTTAGTATTTTATTGGGTATTGAATAATTGTATGTAATTGTTTTCTCATTTAGAATTCTATAATCAATAACCATTCTTGTTTTTCCTCTTTTTTGTTCTGAATGGTTGTTAACTATAAATGCACTACTTTGCTATGTTTAGAATTACTTGGCCTAATTAATTTTCCTGCTAATAATTCTATTATATGCATGTTAAAGCCTTCTTCATCTCTTTGTGTATTATTAAAGGGTTTTTGAGATATTATACTATTTTGATCTTTTAATGTAATTTGTATTTCAGTTTTGTGTCGTTTGTGCCAATTTGCTAATGGATTTTCATTACATAGTTCTTCTAATTTTATTTCTAAAGGGGTAATTTTCTCTGAATATAACATTCCAATATCTATTATTACAAAATTGATGTTTTCTTTCTTGGTTTTCATTCTTTGAACCAGTTTTTCTTCTTCGCCCTTTTTACATGGGGTAAATAATGTAAGAAAATCTTTATCTATGCTAATTGGTTTATATTGGTTAAGGAAATTATTTCCTAATATCATATCATTTCCTTTTAATTCAATGCAATATACTCGAGGTATAATTAGTATTTTGTTACAAATTTGTATTTGTACATTAGTTTGATAAAGGGTAATTTTGCTACTATTATTATTAAAACCATTTATCATGAATGGTGTATCTAATTTCTTCCATTCTGGTAAACAATTTTCTTTCATAATTGTGGTTGATGCTCCCTGTATCTACCATCGGATTGTAGTATCTACTTTTATATACTTCAAAAATTATTTTTATAAGAATATAAGTTAAATTACTCATTGATTATTCTTGTTTTAAATTGAATTTGGTTATAAGTGTACTCAAAATAGTCTGATTCTATTTTCCAGGGTTTGACTTTGTTTAAAAATTCTTTTCCTAATATAATTTTGTCACTTAGACTTACTTCATATTCTACATTTATATTTTGTGTTGCAATTTTTGTTGTAATATCATATTCTACATTTATATTTTGTGTTGCAATTTTTGTTGTAATAATTACTTTTCCTTTAACTTTTAATTTATTGTACATTATTTTGTCTAATAATTTATCCATATAGATTTAATTATTTTCCACATTTATACCTATTTGTGCTTTTAAGTTTTCTCCTTCAATTTCTATTATAATATAGTAATCTTGTGACATCAATTGAATAGGTTGATCATTATCGTTTTGTTCTCTAGATCTGGAAAAACTCATTCTTCTTTTTACTATATCTAGTTCTCCATAGCTAGGTTTAGAGTATAATTTTAATCCTTTATCCATTGGTAATAAAAGTTCTATATGGGGTATCTCTAGTTATTGGTTCTAATTTATTTTTAGTATAAACTTGGTGTTGGTTAGTTAGTATGTAAGCATTTTTACATTGTACTGTCATTACTTTAGATCCATTTAGCATCATTATTCCATCTGTCTTCCAATATAGAACCAATGCCTTTTCTATATTCTTATCAGTTAAGCTTATTGAATAATTTGGTTTAATTATGAACCTTACCTTTTGGTAAATTAGATTACCTTTAAGTTCAGCTATAATGGCTTTCTCTATAGGTTCTTTAATTCGATCATCTGCTAATTCTAATTCCAAAGGAGTATCTATTCCTTCTTTAAAACATGCTTTTATTATTATCTTTGTTGCTGCCAATTCTACAAATCTAAAAGTAATTGGTTTTTTTCTTAATGATCGATTAATTTTTGTTATTTCCTCGTTTAGCACTTCTTTTGTTATTAATGGAACTTTAGTGTTACCTTGCACTTGAGTTATATCAATAACGTGTTCTATATCAGCTATCACTAAATATTCATTCTTATCCTTTCTAAATATTTTCTTGATTAAGTTTCTCTCAAATAATTTTGTTGATTAAGTTTCTCTCAAATATCTTATTTGTTGAAAAAGTAAATCCTTCATACTTTAATTGATTATACTTTTGAAGATCAAAAATAGCTCTTTGGTATTTACTTTGTGGAGTAATTTCTTCATCGTAATTAATCTACTTCTTGTAATTCTTTATCCATCACTAGTAGTCTCAACGTTATCTTCTTCGCTAATTATTATTTCATCACTTTCTGTTTCATATTCTAGAACATATATCTCTTCTTCTGGCGGTATAATATTTTTTCCTATTTCATATTGAGCTATATGTAATTCAATAAAATTCATATTTTTATTTACTTTAGGATTTTTATTTACTTTATTTTTACATTCCCTTCCTATATGACCTATTTGTCCACAATTGTTGCACCTACACTTCTTTGGGTTATTAACATACTGATAAATTTTTCTTTTTATATAATAATTCCTGTTCGATTTCTTCTTGTGTCTATATTTTCCATATGGTTTAAACTTTTTATACTTCTTAGGCCTAAACTTTGGTCTTTTATTTCTACGTTTTTTATTTCATCTATAGCATCCAAATTTTGATGTTTCATATCTTTCACACCAATCACCGATTTTAGCTTGTTTTTTAAAAGCTTTTTGGTTTGGTCTTTTATTTCTACGTTTTTAATTTAATCTATAGCATCCAAATTTTGATGTTTCATATCTTTCACACCAATCACTTATTTTAGCTTGTTTTTTAAAAGCTTTTTGGTAATTAACTTCTGTACAATAGTTTTTATACGAAGTTTGTAAGAAAGATATTTGTTCTCCTAAGGTACTTGATTCAGGTTCTTTAGAGTATGCTTCTTGAACCATAGTATTTATAGGAATGGGTTATTTTTTAAAGTATAATTTTCGAAATATAGCTAATTGCTCAGTTGTTTATGCTCCTAATTCATAATAATTCATTTGGAAAGCACAATTGTATCTTTTTAGATCTTCTGGGCACATAGAGCATATTTCCATATTATATAATTGAGATTTACTATATTCTTTCTTAGCTTCTATATGTTTTAAATCTGCTTTTAAATTTTCAAATTCTCTTCTTATAGCAATTTCATATTTTTTCAACATTTGTGTTGACTCTGTCATTTCATGTCCTTCTATCTTAGTACTTCTTATTTTTGTTTTGTCTATTGTTCCTATGTGAGTTAACCAGTTTTTAACTATTCCTATGATAATTCCTTTAATATAATTAGATGCAATATTAACTGGGATTTTTCCTTCAATTAATTTTGCCTTTATTTTAGCTACCCAATTTTGTATATCTAAATCAACATTTTCTGAACAATCTAAATTTAAGGTCTCTCCTACTTGAATATCTTTTGGTATATAGTTATCTTCTATTTTGCTTTGATACTTCTATATATGTTCATTATTTCTATTGTTAATACCATAATTTCTTTTTCTTAATATAGGTTTATAGTGTCTACTAGTCTTCATGTAATAATAATCGTCATCTTCCATGAGTACATTAAGATCTTTTTCTTTTTCTGTCATAAATTCATGTTCTGAATATTTTGAGTAACTAAATTCTTAACTAGATTGGTCTGAATTAAAATCTTCATCGTTTTCTTCTATATTATTGACTTCAAGTCTTTCTACTCCAATATCTATTGTTCCTTTAGTATTATTCATTATTGTTTCGTCATCTGATTCTTGAATTTATGATATTTCACTTTTTTCTTTTACATTCAATATAAGTTGTTCTTCTATTTTGTCAAATCTGTTATTATACTCTATTTTAAAATTTTGTATATCATCGTTAAAATTATTTTCTACTCGATAAACTTTGTCTAATATTTGTTTAGTATTATGATGTATAAGTTTTATTGATTCTTCTATTTTCCAGATTCTTTCATCATATCTTCTCTCTAATTTATCTAATTTTTTATATATGTCATTTATTGTTTTGTTTTCTTGATTGTTACTTTCTATGTTTGTTATCTCTACTAAGTCCCTTTCTTTAGCTAATCTTCTTTCTCTCTCAAATTCATTTTCTAATATCATTTCTTTTCTATCTTTTATTAAATATAATCTTCCTTTCATAATTTCTGCAAATTGTCTATTATGATTTGTTTTATATATTTGAAATGGACCATCATTATATCTTATTATTTCTTCATCAATAATCTTTTCGTCTTTATTCATTATTCTAGTTGTTTAATGACTCTCATATATTCTACTTCTATTCTTTTCTTTAAAAGTAATTCGGGAAATAACTGAGAGTATTCTTTAAATATCTTTTTATCGATAATCTCATAACCCTATTCTTCTAATTCTAGTGGAACTTTTGTATTGCTAGACTCAGTCTTGCTATCCTTTAATAATTATATAATTAATAAAATATTTGTATTTCTTATCTTTAGGTTATTTACTAGATTACCTTCTTGCTCTAATTCACTCAATGAATATATATGAGTGAAGTTATAGAATTATCTCTCTCTACTTCAAATACTTTGGTAGTTTTTCTTTAGTTTTGCTCGGTATGTTTTATCACTAAAACATAAAAAGTGAATCTTGTATTTGAGATTTTCTTATACAAATATCACCAAGATAGAACCATTAAAGTTGGTATATACCATGCAAAGTTAATTTCAGATTTTTTGTATTGAATTTATGACAGAAAAAGAAAAAGAGTTTAATGTACTCACGGAAGATGACGATTATTATTAAATGAAGACTAGTAGACACTATAAACCTATATTAAGAAAAAGAAATTATGGTAGTAACAATAGAAATAATGAACAAATATGGAAGTATCGAAGCAATATAGAAGATAACTATATACCAAAAGATAATCAAGTAGGAGAGACCTTAAATTTAGATTGTCCAGAAAATGTTGATTTAGATATATAAAATTGGATAGCTAATATAAATGCAAATTTAATTGAAGCAAAAATCACAGTTAATATTGCATCTAATTATATTGAAGGAACTATCACAGGAATAGTTAAAAACTGGTTAACTCATATAGGAACAATAGACAAAACATAAATAAGAAGTGCTAAGATAGAAGGACATGAAATGGCAGAGTCAACACAAATGTTGAAAAAATATGAAATTGCTATAAGAATAGAATTTGGAAATTTGAATGCAGATTTCAAACATATAGAAGCTAAGAAAGAATATAGTAAATCTCAATTATATAATATGAAAATATGCTCCATGTGCCCAGAAGGTCTAAAAAGATACAATTGTGCTTTCCAAATGAATTATTATGAATTAGGAACAGAAACAACTGAGAAATTAGCTATATTTCGAAAATTATACTTTGAAAAATTACCCATTCCTATAAATACTATGGTTCAAGAAGCATACTCTAAAGAACCTAAATCAGGTACCTTAGGAGACCAAATATCTTTCTTACAAACTTGGTATAAAAACTATTGTACAGAAGTTAATAACCAAAAAGCTTTTAAAAACCAAGCAAAAATAAGTGATTGTTGTGAAAGATATGAAGCACCAAAATTTTGATGCTATAGATTAAATAAAAAACGTAGAAGTAAAAGACCAAAGTTTAGGCCTAAGAAGAACAAAAAGTTCAAACCATATGGAAAATATAGACACAAGAAGAAATCGAACAGAAATTATTATATAAGAAGAAAAATTTATCAGTATGTTAATAACCCAAAGAAGTGTAGGTGCAACAATTGTGGACAAATAGGTCATATAGGAAGAGAATGTAAAAATAAAGTAAATAAAAATATGAATTTTATTGAATTACATATAGCTCAATATGAAATAGGAAAAAATATTATACCGCCAGAAGAAGAGATATATGTTCTAGAATATGAAACAGAAAGTGATGAAATAATAATTAGCGAAGAAGATAACGTTGAGACTACTAGTGATGGATAAAGAATTACAAGAAGTAGATTAATTACGATGAAGAAATTACTCCACAAAGTAAATACCAAAGAGCTATTTTTGATCTTCAAAAGTATAATCAATTAAAGTATGAAGGATTTACTTTTTCAACAAATAAGATATTTGAGAGAAACTTAATCAAGAAAATATTTAGAAAGGATAACAACGAATATTTAGTGGTTAAGAAAATTATAGAAAAACTACCAAAATGTTTGAAGTAGAGAGAGAGAGGTAAGAGAGAAGATTTTTTGTAATGAACTCCTTGATGATACCTCACCAAGGTTTTTTCTTTGTTATTTAAAGGCAAACTATATTACATAGGACGTACATAAAAAGTTACTTTTAATTTAAGCCATACAGCTGGCTATTTTTCTAAGGTTACAACAGATTTTGGCTTATCACCTTATCTCTTATCCTTATCTTCTATAGTAACTCCACCATCCTTTAGTCGGTTATATCAACTTGTGGGGCCTTAGTTGTACTGCTAGAGGATTCTTCCTTATCTTCCAAGTCTTGAATCATGTACAGGTTGTCTCGCTGATTTTTGCACATCCGGCATAAGTGTTTATTACTTTGTTGCATCCACTTGCAATATTTCTTCAACGTATCTTTTGTCATAAAATTGTTTGGGATGTATCTTGTTTGAGGAGGCTCATCTGGATGTAAGAGACTCAATACCCATGCTTTCATAGTTTCTTCAGCATCATGGCTATATTCCGTACTTTGAGTTATAACTAATGTATTTATTTATTTATGACTAATCCATATAGGCGTAGTAATAGCATGACATAGGGCTTCACAAATAACTTTGATTTTTATAGCATGTTTTTCACTAAGGATATCTTGTACTTCATTAAAGTTTATCTTGGGTTGGGCCTTTATTTCTTCAGGAATGATGTATGCAGATGAACATCCTATTTTCACAAACCTCATGGCTGGTTTTATCTCTTGATAAGTAACTTCCCCGAAGTGTGTGTAACACCGTACAAAAATCATTTTGGATTTTGTAATCTGTAAATAATTTCTGGTTACCTTGAATAGGCTAGGGATTAAGGATAACTCTTATCCGGTTAGCGTGTATACGGAATTGAGTAATCCGTAATCATAAGCTGCTTTTATTAACTTTGCATTACAACCTGGTAATGCGATTAACTCGTTTGTTTTTCGAAGAGGATTCGTAACATATCTTTTTTCTATTTCTCCATGCTTATCTTGGATAGTAACTTGGGGAGCTATGTTTAATTTGTTGGCAATAGTCGGGAAATTTGATATATACTTGTCTAACTAAGGGGTTCATTGTCGTATTTGATAGTTTAGGAAATCTCTTTTTTGAGAAGGGAATCCATAACTTCTTCTTATAAATAGCTTTGCCTTTGGCCGGGGATCTTTGGTTAGCACCATTATCTTGTTCTTGATATCTCTCGCCACTTGTCATTATCTTTAGAGCTTTCTCTACTTCTTTTCACTAGATCAAGCTCTTGTGATAACTTATTTATCAATAGTTTTTGTTCTTGATTCTCTTGAATCAATTATTGAACTAACTCGGGAGGCATAATCTGCATAATAATTTTCATTAGTTTTTAGTAATTCAACTGTAAACTCATATTGTTTGATATCGGCTATAATCCTATTTATTTCCTTCCTTGTAATAGAATCTAGTAATTTCGTGCCAGCCAACACTTAACATTCCTGCTATCTGTTCTTAATATAAATTTTTTGTAAACAATATAAGGTTCAAACTTTTTAATACCATATTTAACTACTTTTAGCTCCTTTTTATTAATATCCCAATTAAACCGACTTTGCGTGGTTGAGAAAACTATAGAAAAACTACAAGAATATTTGAAGTAGAGAGGTGAGAGAGAAGATTTTTTGTAGTAAACTCCTTGATGATACCTCACCGATGTTTTTTCTTTGTTATTTATAGGAAAACGATATTACATAGGACGTACATAAAAAGTTACTTTTAATTTAAGCCATACAACTGGCTATTTTTCTAAGATTACTGATTTTGGCTTATCACCTTATCTCTTATCCTTATCATCTATAGTAACTCCACCATCCATTAGTCGGTTATATCAACTTGTGGGGCCTGGTTGTACTTGCTAGAGGATTCTTCCATATCTTCCAAGTATTCAATCATCGGTACAGGTTGTCTCCGCTGATTTTTGCACATCGGCGTAAGTGTTTATTATTTTGTTGCATCCACTTGTAATATTTCTTCAACGTATCTTTTGTCATAAAATTGTTTAGGATGTATCTTGTTTGAGGAGGCTCATCTGGATGTAAGAGACTCCATACCCATGCTTTTATAGTTTCTTCAAACATCATGGCTATATTCCCTACTTTGAGTTATAACTAATGTATTTATTTCTTTCTCGATTAATCCATATAGCCGTAGTAATAGTATGACATAGGGCTTCACAAATAACTTTGATTTTTATAGCATGTTTTTTACAAAGGATATATTGTACTTCATTAAAGTTTATCTCTGGCTGGGCCTTTATTTCTTCGGAAATGATGTACACGAGATGAACATCCTATTTTCACAAACCTCATGGCTGGTTTTATCTCTTGATAAGTAACTTCCCCGATAGCTGTGTAACACTGTACAAAAATCATTTTGGATTTTGTAATCTGTAAATAATTTCTGGTTACCTTGTATAGGCTAGGGATTAAGGATAACTCTTCTCCGAATAGCGTGTATACGGAATTGAGTAATCCGTAATCATAAGCTGCTTTTATTAACTTTGCATTACAACCTGGTAATGCGATTAACTCGTTTGTTTTTCGAAGAGGATTAGTAACATATCCTTTTTCTATTTCTCCATGTTTATCTTGGATAGTAACTTGGGGAGCTGTGTTTAGTTTGTTGGCAATAGTCGGGAAATTTGATATATACTGTCTAACTAAGGGGTTCATTATCTGTTTTGTTCCAAGTGTTAATTTGTCTTTAAAGGAAGTAGTATCGGGGAGCTGGGGTAATCTTCATCATTGATAAATGTTGTGGGAGAAGTCTCGTATTTGATAGTTTAGGAAATCTCTTTTTTGAGAAGGGAATCCATAACTTCTTCTTATAATAGCTTTGCCTTTGGCCTGGGATCTTTAGTTAGCACCATTATCTTGTTCTTAATATCTCTGGCCACTGTCATTATCTTTAGAGCTTTCTCTACTTCTTTTCACTAGATCAAGCTCTTGTGATAACTTATTTATCAATAGTTTTTGTTCTTGATTCTCTTGAATCAATTGTTGAACTAACTCTGGAGACATAATCTGCATAATAATTTTCATTAGTTTTTAGTAATTCAACTGTAAACTCATATTGTTTGATATCAGCAATAATCATATTTATTTCCTTTCTTGTAATAGAATCTTGTAATTTCGTGTGCCCAACACTTAACATTCTTGTTATCTGTTCTTAATATAAATTTTTTGTAAACAATATAAGGTTCAAACTTTTTAATACCATATTTAACTGCTTTGAGCTTCTTTTTATTAATATCCCAATTAAACCAACTTTGCGTGGTTCGGAAAACTATAGAAAAACTGCCAGAATATTAGAAGTAGAGAGGTGAAAGAGAAGATTTTTTGTAGTAAACTCCTTGATAATACCTCACCAAGGTTTTTTCTTTGTTATGTATAGGCAAACGATATTACATAGGACGTACATAAAAAGTTACTTTTAATTTAAGCCATACAGCTGGCTATTTTTCTAAGGTTACAACAGATTTTGGCTTATCACCTTATAGCTTATCCTTATGTTCAATAGTAACTCCGCCATCCTTTAGTCGGTTATATCAACTTGTGGGGCCTTAGTTGTACTTGCTAAAGGATTCTTCCTTATCTTCCAAGTCTTGAATCATGTACAAACTGTCTGCTGATTTTTGCACATCTGGCATAAGTGTTTATTATTTTGTTGCATCCACTTGCAATATTTCTTCAACGTATCTTTTGTCATAAAATTGTTTGGGATGTATCTTGTTTGAGGAGGCTCATCTGGATGTAAGAGACTCAATACCCCATGCTTTCATAGTTTCTTCAAACATCATGGCTATATTCCGTGCTTTGAGTTATAACTAATGTATTTATTTCTTTATAATTAATCCATATAGGCGTATTAATAGCATGACATAGGGCTTCACAAATAACTTTGATTTTTATAGCATGTTTTCAACAAAGGATATCTTGTACTTCATTAAAGTTTATCTTGGGCTGGGCCTTTATTTCTTCGGGAATGATGTACGCAGATGAACATCCTATTTTCAAAAACCTCATGGCTTGTTTTATCTCTTGATAAGTAACTTCCCCAGTAGCTGTGTAACACCGTACAAAAGTTATTTTGGATTTTGTAATCTGTAAATAATTTATGGTTACCTTGTATAGGCTAGGGATTAAGGATAACTCTTCTCCGGTTAGCGTGTATACGGAATTGAGTAATCCGTAATCATAAGCTGCTTTTATTAACTTTGCATTACAACCTGGTAATGCGATTAACTCGTTTGTTTTTCGAAGAGGATTAGTAACATATCCTCTTTCTATTTCTCAATGTTTATCTTGGATAGTAACTTGGGGAGCTGTGTTTAGTTTGCTGGCAATAGTCCGAAAATTTGATATATCTTGTCTAACTAAGGGGTTCATTGTCTTGTTTTGTTCCAAGGGTTAATTTGTCTTTAATGGAAGTAGTACCGGGGACTAAGTGGGGTAATTTTCGTCATTGATAAATGTTTTTGGAGAAGTCTCGTATTTGATTGTTTAGGAAATCTCTTTTTTGAGAAGGGAATCCATAACTTCTTCTTATAATAGCTTTGACTTTGGCCAGGGATCTTGTTCTTGATATCTCCGGCCCTTTGTCATTATCTTTAGAGCTTTCTCTACTTCTTTTCACTAGATCAAGCTCTTGTAATAACTTATTTATCAATAGTTTTTGTTCTTGATTCTCTTGAATCAATTGTTGAACTAACTCTAGAGACATAATCAGCATAATAATTTTCATTAGTTTTTAGTAATTCAATTGTAAACTCATGTTGTTTGATATCGCCTATAATCCTATTTATTTCCTTCCTTGTAATAGAATCTTGTAATTTTCGTGTCACCCAACAATTAACAGTCCTGTTATATGTTCTTAATATAAATTTTTTGTAAACAATATATGGTTCAAACTTTTTAATACCATATTTAACTTATTTTAGCTCCTTTTTATTAATATCTCAATTTGTTTCATTTGCCTTGAATGTTCCTGAATGGTATCTACATATATATTCTCTTTTTTTCATTATTGTATCGTATTTCAATACCTGCACCATAACCATTACTAATTTCGCTAGCATCAGTTTCTACTATCCACACAAATTCTTTATCTTCATCAGGGAAACTTATTTTTTGGTAATCTTCTAACTAGTTCTTTGATTTTTTCTTAATTTTTTGAATCGGTGTCAATCCACCTAAAATCATGATCTTTTTTCAGCTTTTTAGTAAGAGGTTTCTGTAAACTGTGATAATTTTGGAACAAATTCTCTGACTTGATTTATTATTCCTAAGAATTTTTGTAATTCTTTCTTGGTATTAATTTCTCATTGAAATTCTATGATTTTTTGAGCTATATGTTCTTGCATTTTTACTCCTGCTTTAGCTATTTCGAATCCTTAAAATTCTATTTGTGTTTTAAATTTTTCCATTTTTCTTTTTTCTTAAGACTATTCCACTATTCTTTATTATTTCTATAAATTGTTCTAGTAATTTATAATGTTCTTCTTGTGTTTTGGAGTATATTAGTATGTCATCAATATATACTACACAATTTGGTAATTGATTTAGATATTTATCCATAAATGCTTGGAATCTTCCAGGGGCATTTTTATATCCAAATGGTAATACATTCCATTCATAAAATCCATTAGGTACTTTGAATGTTGTTAATTGTTTAGATTCTTCAGTTAATTTTAATTAATGAAAACCACTTTTACAATCAAACTTTGAGAAGTAACTATATCCTTGTATTTGTCCCATTTTTAGTATTTTATTAGGTATGGGATAATTGTATGTAATTGTTTTCTCATTTAAAATTCTTTAATCAATAACCATTCTTGTTTTTCCTCTTTTTGTTCTGAATGGTTGTTAAATATAAATGCACTACTGCTATGTTTAGAATTACGTGGCCTAATTAATTTTCTTGCTAATAATTCTGTTATATGCATTTTAAATTGTTCTTCATCTCTTTGTGTATTATTAAAGGGTTTTTGAGATGTTTTACTAATTTGATCTTTTAATGTAATTTGTATTTCGGTTTTGTGTTTGTGCCAATTTGCTAATGGATTTTCGTTACATAGTTCTTCTAATTTTATTTTTAAAGGGGTGATTATATCTAAATATAAAATTCCAATATCTATTATTGCAAAATTGATGTTTTCTTTCCTGGTTTTCATTCTTTGAACCAGTTTTTGTTCTTCTCCCTTTTTACATTTTTCCCATTCTTGAGATATTCTTTCTCTATTTTTTACTATTCTAGCTTTCAACTTGCGTTTACATGAGGTAAATAATGTAAGAAAATCTTTATCTATGCTAATTGGTTTATATTGGTAAAGGAAATTATTTCCTAATATCATATATTTTCCTGTTAATTCAAAGCAATATACTCGAGGTATAATTAATATTTTGTTCCAAATTTGTATTTGTACATTAGTTTGATAAAGGGTAATTCTGCTACTATTATTATTAAAACCATTTATCCTGAATGGTGTATCTAATTTCTTCCATTCTGGTAAATAATTTTCTTTCATAATTGTGGTTGTTGCTCCTGTATCTACCATCGGTGTGTAGTATCTACTTTTATATCTCTCAAAAATTATTTTTATAAGAATATAATTTAAATTACTCATTGATTATTCTTGTTTTCAACTGAATTTGGTTATAAGTGTACTCAAAATAGTCGATTCTATTTTCCAGGGTTTGACTTTGTTTAAAAATTAATTTCCTAATATAATTTTGTTTCTTAGACTTACTTCATATTCTACATTTATATTTTGGGTTGCAATTTTTGTTGTAATAATTACTATTCCTTTAAGTTTTAAATTTTTGTACATTATTTTGTCTAATAATTTATCCATATCGATTAAATTATTTTCCACATTTATATCTATTTGTGCTTTTAAGTTTTCTCCTTCAATTTGTATTATAATATAGTAATCTTGTGACCTCGATTGAATAGGTTGATCATTATATTTTTGTTCTCTAAATCTGGAAAAACTCATTCTTCTTTTTACTATATCTAGTTCTCCAAAGCTAGGTTTGGAGTATAATTTTAATCCTTTATCCATTGGTAATAGAAGTTCTATAAATGGGGTATCTATAGTTATTGGTCCTGGTTTATTTTTAGTATAAACTTGGTGTTGGTTAGTTAGTATGTAAGCATTTTTACATTGTACTTGTCATTACTTTAGATCCATTTAGCATCTTTATTCCATCTAGCTACCAATATAGAACCAATGCCTTTTCTATATTCTTATCAATTAAACTTATTGAATAATTTGGTTTAATTATGAACCTTACCTTTTGGTAAATTAGATTTCCATTAAGTTCAGCTATAATAACTTTCTCTATAGGTTCTTTAATTCTATCATATGCTAATTCCAATTCCAACAGAGTATCTATCCCTTCTTTAAAACATGCTTTTATTATTATTTATGTCGTTGCCAATTCTACAAATCTAAAAGTAATTGGTTTATTTCCTAATGATTTGTTAATTTTTGATATTTCCTCGGTTAGCACTTCCTTTTTTATTAGTAGAACTTTAGTATTACCTTGCACTTGTGTTATGTCAATAACGTGTTCTCTATCAGCTATCACTAAATATTCGTTCTTATCCTTTTCGAATATTTTATTGATTAAGTTTCTCTCAAATATCTCATTTGTTGACAAAGTAAATCCTTCATACTTTAATTGATTATACTTTTGAAGAGCAAAAATAGCTCTTTGGTCTTTACTTTGTGGAGTAATTTCTTCATCGTAATCTACTTCCTGTAATTCTTTAACCGTCACTAGTAGTCTCAATGTTATCTTCTTCGCTAATTATTATTTCATGACTTTCTGTTTCATATTCTAGAATATATATCTCTTCTTCTGGCGGTATATTATTTTTCCCTATTTCATATTCAGCTATATGTAATTTAATAAAGTTAATATTTTTATTTACTTTAGAATTTTTATTTACTTTTTTTTTACATTCTCTTGCTATATGACCTATTTGTCCACAATTGTAGCACCTACACTTCTTTGGGTTGTTAACATACTTATAAATTTTTCTTTTTATATAATAAACCTTTTATACTTCTTATGCCTAAGCTTTGGTCTTTTATTTCTACGTTTTATATTTAATCTATAGCATCCAAATTTTGGTGTTTCATATTTTTCACAGCAATCACTTATTTTAGCTTGTTTTCTAAAAGCTTTTAGGTTATTAACTCCTGTACAATAGTTTTTATACCAAATTTGTAAGAAAAATATTTGTTCTCCTAAGGTACCTGATTTAGGTTCTTTAGAGTATGCTTCTTGAACCATAGTATTTATAGTATTGGGTAATGTTTCCAAGTATAATTTTCGAAATATAGCTAATTGCTTAGTTGTTTATGTTCCTAATTCATAATAATTCATTTGAAAAGCACAATTGTATCTTTTTAGATCTTCTGGGCACATTGAGCATATTTCTATATTATATAATTGAGATTTACTATATTCTTTCTTAGCTTCTATATGTTTTAAATCTGCATTTAAATTTCCAAGGTCTCTTCTTATAGCAATTTCATATTTTTTCAACATTTGTATTGACTCTGTCATTTCATGTCCTTCTATCTTAGTACTTCTTATTTCTGTTTTGTCTATTGTTCCTATATGATTTAACCAGTTTTTAACTATTCTTGTAATAGTTCCTTCAATATAAGTAGATGCAATATTAACTGGGATTTTTGCTTCAATTAGTTTTGCATTTATTTTAGCTACCCAATTTTGTATATCTAAATCGACATTTTCGAACAATCTAAATTTAAGGTTTCTCCTACTTGAATATCTTTTGGTATATAGTTATCTTCTATTTTGCTTCGATACTTCCATATATGTTCATTATTTCTTTTGTTACTACTATAATTTCTTTTTCTTAATATAGGTTTATAGTGTCTACTAGTCTTCATGTAATAATAATCGTCATCTTCAGTGAGTACATTAAGATCTTTTTCTTTTTCTGTCATAAATTCAGATTCGAATATTTTGAGTAACTAAATTCTTAACTAGATTGATCTCGAATTAAAATCTTCATTGTTTTCTTCTATATTATTGACTTCAAGTCTTTCTACTCCAAGTATATATTGTTTATATAGTTTTATTCATTATTGTTTGTTCATCGATTCTTGAATTTCGATATTTCACTTTTTTCTTTTACATTCAATATAAATTGTTCTTCTATTTTGTCAAATCTGTTGTTATTCTCTATTTTAAACTTTTTTTATATCATCGTTAAAATTATTTTCTACTCTATAAACTTTGTCTAATATTTGTTTACTATTATGATGTATAATTTTTATTGATTCTTCTATTTTCCCGATTCATTCATCATATCTTCTCTCTAATTTATCTAATTTTTTTATTTATGTCATTTATTGTTTTGTTTTCTTGATTGTTACTTTCTATGTTTGTTATTTCTACTAAATCCCTATCTTTAGCTAATCTTCTTTCTCTTTCAAGTTCATTTTCTAATATCATTCCTTTTCTATCTTTTATTAAATATAATCTTCCTTTCATAATTTACGCAAATTGTCTATTATGATTTGTTTTATATATTTGAAATGTACCATCATTATATCTTATTATTTCTTCATCAATAATTTTTTCATCTTTATTCATTATTCTAATTGTTTAATGACTCTCTTATATTCTACTTCTATTCTTTTCTTTTAAAGTTTTTCGGGAAATAACGAGAATATTCTTTAAATATCTTTTTGTCGATAATTTCATAACCCCTGTTCTTCTAATTCTAGTGGAACTTTTGTATTGCTAGACTCAGTTTTGCTATCCATTAATAATTGCATAATTAATAAGATGTTTGCATTTATTATCTTTAGGTTATTTACTAGATTACTTTCTTGCTCTAATTCACTCATATGTATAAGATTGATTTATTTTTCTTATATTCATCATAATCTTTGTGTGCTTTACTAGCTATATCTTCCTGTTCTTTTATTGGTATATTTAACATTTTAAAATGATTGTCTATGTTTTTGAATTCTTCTTCAACATTATTATCCTTTGTTATTTTTTATCTTTCTCGCTATCATTTCTTTATTTATTCTAGCCATTCTTTATCTATTTCGAATCCTAAAAATTCTATTTGTGTATTAAACATCTCCATTTTCTTTTTACTTAAGACAATTCCATTAGTTTTTATTATTTCTATTAATTGTTCTAGCAATTTATAATGTCCTTCTTGTGTTTTGGAGTATATCAGTATATCATCAATATATACTTCATAATTTGGTAATTGATTTAGAGAATATATATGCAGATACCATTCGGGAACATTCAAGGCAAATGAAATAAATTGGGATATTAATAAAAAGGAGTTAAAAGCGATTAAATATGGTATTAAAAAGTTTGAACCTTATATTGTTTACAAAAAAATTATATTAAGAACGGATAACGGGATCGTTAAGTGTTGGTTGACACATAAATTACAAGATTCCATTACAAGGAGGGAAATAAATAGGATTATAGGCGATATCAATCAATTTGAGTTTACGGTTGAATTATTAAAAACTAATGAAAATTATTATGCGAGATTATCTCTCCAAAATTAGTTCAACAATTGATTCAAGAGAATCAAGAACAAAAACTATTGATAAATAAGTTATTAGAAGAGCTTGATCTAGTGAAAAGAAGTAGAGAAAGCTCTAAAGATAATGACAGTGGCCGGAGATATCAAGAACAAGATAATGGCGCTAACCAAAGATCCCAGGCCAAAGGCAAAGCTATTATAAGAATAAGTTATGGATTCCCTTCCCCAAAAAGAGATTTCCTAAACTACCAAATACGGACTTCTCCCAAAACATTTATCAATGATGAAGATTACCCCGACTTAGTCCCATATACTACTTTCTTTAAAGACAAATTAACCCTTGGAACAAAACAGGACAATGAACCCCTTAGTTAGACAAGTATATATCAAATTTCTAGACTATTGCCAACAAACTAAACACAACTCCCCAAGTTACTATCCAAGATAAACATGGAGAAATAAAAAGAGGATATGTTACTAATCCTCTTCGAAAAACAAACGAGTTAATCGCATTACCAGGTTGTAATGCAAAGTTAATAAAAGCGACTTATGATTACGGATTACTCAATTCCGTATACACACTAACCGGAGAAGAGTTATCCTTTGTTAGTTTTGCTTTTTCTCGCTATCATTTATTTATTTATTCTAGCCATTCTTCTTTTATTTCGGTTTCCTAAGTTTTTGATATCTCGCTTCTAATATTATAATCATTATCTTTAATCCTGCTCTTCTTATAGCCTTTTTAATTTGCGATTTTATTGTCATATGTATAACGAATTTTGTATATGTTTGAATTCTATTTTTCTTTTTAAGAGTTTATTTTTCTTAATTTGGGTTTTAGTTATTAATTTGATTAAAGCATCTTTAGTTTCAATATCTTTCCTTCTATGTGCTTCATATAAATAATTGTCATAACCATCTATTTTAGTTTGTAAATTCATGATTCGAAAATCTAAAATAAATTTTCTAATATCTATATTTCTTTTAACGTTTCTCATTTGTGTTTTCATATACACAAGTAAATCTTGTATTTGATATTTTCTTATAAACTTTGGTTGAACTCAATCCCTTCATTTATAATATACCTTAATCTGTTAATAATAGTTCTATCATCCTTCATATAAGTATCACTAATCCGCCCTTCAACTCTTAAGCTTAAGAGTAAATTAAGTAAGATCACACATTTTCACCTCACCACATAGGTTAAGGACTACTTATTTCTATTTTATCTATTGTTCCTATGTGAGTTAACCAGTTTTTAACTATTCCTGTAATAGTTCCTTCAATATAATTAGATGCAATATTAAGCTGGGATTTTTGCTTCAATTAATTTTGCATTTATTTTAGCTACCCAATTTTGTATATCTAAATCATCATTTTTCGAACAATCTAAATATAAGGTCTCTCCTACTTGAATATCTTTTGGTATATAGTTATCTTCTATTTTGCTTCGATACTTCCATATATGTTCATTATTTCCATTGTTACTAATTTATTTTTCTTAATATAGGTTTATAGTGTCTACTAGTCTTCATGTAATAATAATCGTCATCTTCCGTGAGTACATTAAGATCTTTTTCTTTATCTGTCATAAATTCAAATTCTGAATATTTTGAGTAACTAAATTCTTGACTAGATTGGTCTGAATTAAAATCTTCATTGTTTTCTTCTATATTATTGACTTCAAGTCTTTCTACTCCAGTATCTATTGTTTCTATAGTATTATTCATTATTGTTTTGTCATCGATTCTTGAATTTCGATATTTCACTTTTTTCTTTTACATTCAATATAAGTTGTTCTTCTATTTTGTCAAATATGTTATTATACTCTATTTTAAACTTTAGTATTTCATCGTTAAAATTATTATCTATTCTATAAACTTTGTCTAATATTTGTTTAGTATTATGATGTATAATTTTTATTGATTCTTCTATTTTCTTGATTCTTTCATCATATCTTCTCTCTAATTTATCTAATTTTCTATATATGTCATTTATTGTTTTGTTTTCTTGATTGTTACTTTCTATGTTTGTTATTTCTACTAAATCCCTTTCTTTAGCTAATCTTCTTTCTCTTTCATATTCATTTTCTAATATCATTCCTTTTCTATCTTTTATTAAATATAATCTTCCTTTCATAATTTCGCAAATTGTCTATTATGATTTATTTTATATATTTGAAATGGACCATCATTATATCTTATTATTTCTTCATCAATAATTTTTTCATCTTTATTCATTATTCTAGTTGTTTAATGACTCTTTTATATTCTACTTCTATTCTTTTCTTTAAAAGTAATTCGGGAAATAACCGAGAGTATTCTTTAATTATCTTTTTATCGATAATCTCATAACCCTGTTCTTCTAATTCTATTGGAACTCTTGTATTGCTAGACTTTGTCTTGCTATCCTTTAATAATTGTATAATTAATAATATGTTTGTATTTATTATCTTTAGGTTATTTACTAGATTACCTTCTTGCTCTAATTCACTCATATGTATAAGATTGTTTTATTTTTCTTATATTCATTATAATCTTTATGTGCTTTACTTTGTATATTTAACATTTCTTTTCGGTTGTCTAAGTCTTTTAATTTTTCTTCAACATTATTGTCCTTTGTTAGTTTTGCTTTTTCTGCTATCATTTCTTTATTTATTCTAGCCATTCTTCTTTTATTTTGGTTTCCTAAGTTTTTAATATCTCGCTTCTAAAATTGTTATCATTATTTTTAATTTTGCTTTTCTTATAGGCTTTTTAATTTGAGATTTAATTGTCATATATATAACGAATTTTGTGTATGTTTGAGTTCTATTTTTCTTTCTAAGAGTTTATTTTTTTAATTTGGGTTTCAGTTATTAATTTGATTAAAGCATCTTTTGTTCCAATATCTTTCCTTCTATGTGCTTCATATAAATAATTGTCATAACCATCTATTTTAGTTTGTAAATTCATGATTCTAAAATCTAAAATAAATTTTCTAATATCTATATTTCTTTTAACGTTTCTTATTTGTGTTTTCATATACTCAGTGAATTTTGTATTTGAGATTTTCTTATAAACTTTGGTTGAACTTAATCCCTTCATTTATAGTATACCTTAATCTGTTAATAATAGTTCTACCATCCTTCATATAAGTATTACTAATCTGCCCTACTACTCTTAAGCTTAAAAGAAAATTAAGTAAGATCACACCCTTTCACCTCACCACATAGGTTTTACGTATTCAGTCCACAACAACCTTCTCATATTCAACGACATAAAAGGACTACTACTACCAGTTGTCTCTTGGTTTAAAAGCATGATTTTCCTAAATCGAGGAGAGCATATTTAAGATAGTACAAGTCCTATATGAAGTTATAGAATTAATATTACGGATCTCAGCATTATTATAAACTAAAGGATTGAATTTATACTTAGTTCATAAGAAAGAATTTTACCTTAGCATCTTCCATAACTATGAAAGATTATCCTGATATTAACTTCTCCAAGCTCTAATACCAACTTTACGTGGTTAAGAAAATTATAGAAAAACTACCAAAATTTTTGAAGTAGAGAGAGAGGTAAGAGAGAAGATTTTTTGTAATGAACTGCTTGATGATCCCTCACCAAGGTTTTTCTTTGTTATTTATAGGCAAACGATATTACATAGTACGTACATAAAAAGTTACTTTTAATTTAAGCCATACAGCTGGCTATCTTTCTAAGGTTACAACAGATTTTGGCTTATCACCTTATCTCTTATCCTTATCTTCTATAGTAACTCCACCATCCTTAAGTCAGTTATATCAATTTGTGGGGCCTGGGTTGTACAGCTAGAGGATTCTTCCTTATCTTCCAAGTCCTCAATCATAGGTACAGTTGTCTGCTGGTTTTGCACATCTAGCATAAGTGTTTATTGTTTTGTTGCATCAACTTGCAATATTTCTTCAACGTATCTTTTGTCATAAAATTGTTTGGGATGTATTTTGTTTAAGGAGGCTCATCTGGATGTAGGAGACTTCATACCCATGCTTTCATAGTTTCTTCAGCATAGTGGCTATATTCCCTACTTTGAGTTATTATTAATGTATTTATCTCTTTATGATTAATCCATATAGGCGTAGTAATAGCAATACAAAGAGTTTCACAAATAACTTTGATTCTTATAGCTCGTTTTTCACTAAGGATATCTTGCACTTCATTAAAGTTTATATCTCGTTTGGGCCTTTATTTCTTCAGAAATGATGTACGCAAAACCTCATGGCTGGTTTTATCTCTTGATAAGTAACTTCCCATGTAGCTGTGTAACACCGTACAAAAATCATTTTGGATTTTGTAATCTGTAAATAATTTCTGGTTACCTTGTATAGGCTAGGGATTAAGGATAACTCTTCTCCGGTTAGCGTGTATACGGAATTGAGTAATCCGTAATCATAAGTTGTTTTTATTAACTTTGCATTACAACCTGGTAATGCGATTAACTCCTTGTTTTTCGAAGAGGATTAGTAACATATCCTCTTTCTATTTCTCCATGTTTATCTTGGATAGTAACTTGGGGAGCTATGTTTAGTTTGTTGGCAATAGTCAGGAAATTTAATATATACTATCTAAGGGTTTCATTGTTTGTTTTGTTCCAAGGGTTAATTTATCTTTAAAGGAAGTAGTATATGGGACTAAGCTGGGGTAATCTTCGTCGTTGATAAATGTTTTGAGAGAAGTTTGTATTTGATAGTTTAGGAAATCTCTTTTTTGAAAAGGGAATCCATAACTTCTTCTTATAATAGCTTTGCCTTTGGCCTGGTATCTTTGGTTAGCACCATTATCTTGTTCTTGATAGCTCTGGCCACTGCCATTATCTTTAGAGCTTTCTCTACTTCTTTTCACTAGATCAAGCTCTTGTGATAACTTATTTATCAATAGTTTTTGTTCTTGATTCTCTTTAATCAATTGTTGAACTAACTCTGGAGATATAATAAGCATAATAATTTTCATTAGTTTTTAGTAATTCAACTGTAAACTCATATTGTTTGATATCAACTATAATCCTATTTATTTCCTTCCTTGTAAAAGAATCTTGTAATTTCTGTGTTAGCCAACACTTAACAGTCCTGTTATTTATTCTTAATATAAATTTTTTGTAAACAATATAAGGTTCAAACTTTTTAATACCATATTTAATTGCTTTTAGTACCTTTCCATTAATAACCCAATTTGTTTCATTTGCCTTGAATGTTCCTGAATGGATCTACATATATATTCTCTTTTTTCCTTATTGTATCTGTATTTCAATACTGCACCATAACCATTATTAATTTCGCTAGCATCAGTTTCTACTATCCACACAAATTCTTTATCTTCATTAGGGAAACATAATTTTGGTAATCTGCTAACTAGTTTTTTGATTTTTTTTGTAAATTTTTTGAATCGGTGTCAGTCCACCTAAAATTATGATCTTTTTTCGGCTTTTTAGTAAGATGTTATGTAAACTGTGATAATTTTGGAACAAATTCTCTGACTTGATTTACTATTCATAAGAATTTTTGTAATTCTTTCTTGGTATTAATTTCTCTTTGAAATTATATGATTTTTTGAGCTAATGTTCTTGCATTTTTACTCCTGCTTTATCTATTGCGAATCCTAAAAATTCTATTTGTGTTTTAAATATTTCCATTTTCTTTTTACTTACGAATATTAATTGTTCTAATAATTTATAATGCTCTTCTTGTGTTTTGGAGTATATCAGTATATCATCAATATATACTACACAGTTTGGTAATTGATTTAGATATTTATCCATAAATGCTTAGAATCTTCTAGGGGCATTTTTATATCCAAATGGTAATACGTTCCATTCATAGAATTCATTAGGTACTTTGAATGTTGTTAATTGTTTAGTTTCTTCAGTTAATTTTAATTGGTGAAAACCACTTTTACAATCAAATTTTGAGAAGTAATTATAACCTTGTATTCGTCTCATTTTTACTATTTTATTAGGTATTGGATAATTGTATGTAATTGTTTTCTCATTTAAAATTCTATAATCAATAACCATTCTTGTTTTTCCTCTCTTTTATTCTGAATGGTTGTTAACTATGAATGCACTACTGCTATGTTTAGAATTACTTGGCCTAATTATTTTTCCTGCTAATAATTCTGTTATATGCATTTTAAATTCTTCTTCATCTCTTTGTGTGTTATTGAAGGGTTTTTGAGATATTATACTATTTTGATCTTTTAATGTAATTTGTATTTCAGTTTTGTGTTTGTGCCAATTTGCTAATGGATTTTCATTACATAGTTCTTCTAATTTTATTTTTAAATGGGTAATTTTATCTAAATATAAAATTCCAATATCTATTATTGCAAAATTGATGTTTTCTTTCTTTGTTTTCATTCTTTGAACCAGTTTTTCTTCTTCTCCCTTTTTACATTTTTCCCATTCTTGAGAAATTCTTTCTCTATTTTTTTCTATTCTAGCTTTCAACTTGTGTTTACATTGGGTAAATAATGTAAGAAAATATTTATCTATGCTAATTGGTTTATATTGGTTAAGGAAATTATTTCCTAATATCATATCTTTTCCTGTTAATTCAAAGCAATATACTCTAGGAATAATTAATATTTTGTTCCAAATTTGTATTTGACATTAGTTTGATAAAGGGTAATTCTGCTACTATTATTATTAAAACCATTTCTCCTGAATGGTGTATCTAATTTCTTCCATTCTGGTAAATAATTTTCTTTCATAATTGTAGTTGCTGCTCCTGTATCTACCATCGGTGTGTAGTATCTACTTTTATATCCTTCAAAAATTATTGTAATAAGAATATACGTTAAATTACTCATTGATTATTCTCGTTTTAAATGTACTCAAAATAGTCTGATTCTATTTTACAGGGTTTGACTTTGTTTAAATATTCTTTTCCTAATATAATTTTATCACTTAGGCTTACTTCATATTCGATATTTATATTTTGTGTTGCAATTTTTGTTGTCATAATTACTATTCCTTTAAGTTTTAAATTATTGTACATTATTTTATCTAACAATTTATCTATATAGATTGAATTATTTCCCATATTTATATCTATTTGTGCTTTTAAGTTTTCTCCTTCAATTTGTATTATAATATAGTAATATTGTGACCACAATTGAATAGGTTGATCATTATCTTTTTGTTCTCTAGATCTAGAAAAACTCATTCTTCTTTTTACTATATCTTGTTCTCCATAGTTAGGTTTAGAGTATAATTTTAATCATTTATCCATTGGTAATAAAAGTTCTATAAATGGAGTATCTATAGTTATTGGTCCTAATTTATTCTTAGTATAAACTTGGTGTTTATAAGTTAGTATGTAAGCATTTTTACATTGTACTGTCATTACTTTATATTCATTTAGCATCTTTATTCCATCTAGCTTCCAATATAGAACCAATGCCTTTTCTATATTCTTATCAGTTAAGCTTATTGAATAATTTGGTTTAATTATAAACCTTACCTTTTGGTAAATTAGATTTCCTTTAAGTTCAGCTATAATAGCTTTCTCTATAGGTTGTTTAATTCTATCATCTGCTAATTCTAATTCCAACGGAGTATCTATTCCTTCTTTAAAACATGCTTTTCTTATTATCTTTGTTGCTGCCAATTCTACAAATCTAAAAGTAATTGGTTTATTTCCTATTGATCGATTATTTATGTTTATCTATAGTTCCTATGTGAGTTAACCAGTTTTTAACTAATCCTCTTTGAAAAACAAACGAGTTAATCGCATTACCAGGTTGTATTGCAAAGTTAATAAAAGCAGCTTATGATTACGAATTATACAACCAAAAAATCAATAGTAAAAAATCTAAACAAAAGGTTGCAATTTTTTTAACAAAAAGATCACAATATAAACTCCAAAATTTGTTCCTCAACATTAAATAGATTCAATCAGGTAAGTGTAAGACCTTAAGTAACTTAACAAAAAAAACAACAAAAATTTAAGAGAAAACATCCAAAACCTAAGCTCTTGCACGGTTATACAAGCAAACATCAGTAGTAGTTGTTCTAGTAAAGATAAGAGTACCATATTATTGAGGATTTCATTCTCGACTGGCCATTTATTCATGGCATCATCCTGTAATCCTGCAAGAACAACTGAATTTTCTCGTGGCGTCTAAAATTGAGGAAACCGTACGTTCGATAAAATGGAAGAGTCACAACTCTTAAACAATTTGAACTTGGGCATGCTATAGATACATATGATGGTAATTGTTTAGATAGTGTGTTTGGTATAGTATACGTATAGAACTACAATAGATCGGATGTAGAATTGATGTGAGCATAATTGTAAGTAGATGTATGAAAAACGGGGAAGAGGGAATGCAGCAAGTAAACCTGTAGCAAACAGCTTATTTAAAGGAAAGTGAGTTTTTTTTGGTTTGTAACTTAATTATTTCAAGGAAATGAGAAACAGTTGTGCTTGTCTTCTTGGAGCAGAATGGGTGTTGTTACTGAGGTCGGGGGTACAATATTTTAAAAGAGCAGCACCAACATACGCGTAAAGAGAACATTGCAAAACTCAGGAACACTGCCTAGCTAACGCTTTGGAATCGGTCAAACTAACAGTGGCAAGCTTCTCATTCAAGAGTCTATGCAGCCATTAAATTTACACATATTGCACAATAGTTACATCAATACTTGTATATTAGCTCTCTTTAATGTGCTCTAGTGCATGCTGCGCAAAAGATGTGGCAAGTGTCCATCTGAACTTCAAAAGAAAATATAAAATATAGAAGTGTACAGACAAAGATCAGGTTTTGGTGTCTACAGATATGTCCCTTGATAAGCAAGCCACCTGGCAAGAGTAAGATACACCAAATAAATGGTAATTCAGAAATATTTTTTACGACCATTATGATTCAAGACACAAATAGGATGTATAAAATAGATGCAATTGCAGCGTATTTATGTTGTTTACATGTGAAGCAAGGTAGAGACGTCACCGAAGAACCACAAAAGGCCTGCTGGGCATGATAGCAATGGTTTCTACTGGAGTTAGCAAGGCTTCAGAGTGCCTGACCACCATAGGCAAGACACTCATGTAATCAAGCGTGATGTGCTTAACAGAAGGGCAGGCACCTAGGTATTCATTTTCAGACGGCATGCCTGCTGGCAGCCCCTTCTCCACAACTTCAAGTTCAATTCTCTTAAGTTTATAGAGGTGTGCACATTTGTCAAACATTCGCTTTTTGCCAGCCGTGAAATCCTCAACATGGACACCGTATTTACCAATGAGGTCACGGACAGCTACTTCAGCAACTCTTTCGCACGATTCATCTAGGTTGCTAGCCTCCCCACCAACATACATATAAGCAATTGGCCACTCTCTGTCCTAACAGCTACGCAAGCATTGTTCTTAGATAGATTGACAAGGCCATAGGTGGGAACTTTGAAGTTTAGACAGTCGGTAATTTGCCTCAGCAGAGGTTGGAATGGGATGCGCATTGGTTTTGGAGACATAGCTACAACATGTATAGGCAAAACAACTCAATTTACAGTGAATGACCTCTACATAAATCAAACACAACAGCCGAAGCATGACGTCTCAAAAGGAGCTATTCCAATGTTCTAGCACAATCACAAGTTTTTTTTTTTCCAAAAAGAGGTTATTTTCATTTTCCAAACCCATAGAAAACAACACATTTTTACTAAGAGGTTAGGACAATAGGCTTTTTAAGAACAATCACTCATGGATACTAGAATATGGGTAAAACAATGAGCAAAAAAGTAACAAGCAAACCACATATATACAACAGGACAGGGCAAACAAATTTGTAGGGCAAAGACAGCTGAGCAAGCATATAACAACCAGATAGTTAAGTATGCTACTACAAGAGATGATAGAATTGGATTACCAGGGACTGGCTTGCAAACTGCTGAGCACTGATCAGTGATAATCAACAGGAAATCCTACAGGGGAAACAAAAATTAGTCAGCTTGGCAATTTTGTTGAAAGGCTAGCATACCAACAGATCTATAGGATAAGAGCAAAAAACTCCTAAACCCTAATATTCCATACAACTCAGTAGAAACCAGTCCAGAATAATAACTAATACCTCCAAACATTAGAGTCACAAGACACAAGCCAGTTGAACAATATTAAGATCAGTTCAACAATTCAGAGGCAGCACAGCAAAAAAACATGGTGTGAGAGGATATCTTTTTAAAACTGAACTTTTAAATCTCATTACCACCAAACCTCCTTAAAAATCTTCAAACAACAGTGGAAAGACCATCAACATGTCTGAAAGATTGGCACTTTAAAATTTAACTCTAAGCTTGCACTACTATTCTCAATTGGATCTTCAGTTTTATTCCAAAAACAATGGCATAATGAGACCACTAAGCAACCCACACAATCTTTACAGCAACCTAACTGCGTTTTTTTTTTTTTTGTGAGTTTGTAATTATCAAGCTAGGTTTTTTGCGGGAGTTCATTATTATCAAGTTAGTTTTTTTTGTGAGAGTTCATATGTCAAGTTAGATTTGGTGTGCAAACATTTTTCTCTGATAATCTTTGTAAGTCTTTTCAGCAATTAACTTGTGCCAAGTTCAATTTGTTTGTATGATTAAGGGCAAGCCACCAACCAAACTAACAGATCTTTATTTAATTAATAAAAGTAGGTATGAAGCAATTACCTACAACTTTTAGAAATTTGAAGCCTCAAGAACACAGAAACACAACGAGGCACTTTCTTTCAGTGTTAGTATTTATACCATAGGATTATATGGGAAGACAACTCAAACCCTAGAATGGGGAGGACTGTACTATGGCAAAGGCACAATTTACCTAATAAAAACTAAAAGCCTATTGTACCCCATTCCTTCTTTTTAGTTCAGTATGAGCTTTAAAACCGGAATTCACACTTCCTTCACTAGTTAGAACAGTAACTGTACTTGTGGAAAAGCTCTAAAATATTATAATATTATCATAACCCTGCTGGACATCACCACCATCCCCAATGATAAATATGAAACCTCATTTATATCTGTAATCTATTATTTAGTACATATTTGTACAGTTTAAATGTCCCCCCAATTGCAAATCTATCAAACCTAAACCAAAAAATTAGATTATCCATGATAAATATGAAACCTCATCTATTTTTTCACTCCAATAAAATAATAATTATTACATATCTGCATAATTGAAATAACCCTAATTTAAATAACCCTAATTGCAAATCTATATAATAATAATAATAATAATGACTCAAGAGACAAATCTATGTATACTGTACGAATGTATGAATGGATAGCTAATTCCCCAAACATATGGATGAGAAATTGAATGTGAATTAGGCTTTTACCAATTACCAATCAAAAGCAACTGCAAAACTTACCCTTTGATGAAGAACATTGAAAGCGCCATTTCGCCTCGCCACCAATTCACCAACCTTTGCAATCTTTGGCCCTTGCAATAAGTTGAATTAGATGAAGGATTTGCTTCAGCAACCCCTGGATTTTCCCGCGTCCAAAATCCCGTCCAACCATTTTTCCCGCAAGCTGCAACCCAGGCGAATTGATGATGATTAACAGGAGGAGATGAAAGTAAAACACCATTTAATTCAACTTATAATTGCAGATTTGTTAATTCAGTTCAAATCTGTTAATTTGCTTTGCATATTTTTGCCTTACAGAAAGCCGGTTTGCAGATCCGCTTTGGAGAAGAAGATGTGTAGATCAAAACAAAAGCAAAAGAAATTAATTTGAGTAGGAATGTAATGGAAGAACTGAGCTGCATGAAGAAGAACACATAAGTGAATATGTGGGTTAGAAATCTGCCACGATGGCGAGGGAAGAGAGAAGACAAACAGCCACGATGGCAAGCGAAGAAAAGAGCGCCAAAGTGAATTGTCCAAGGCACGTGAGCAACACATGGAAAAGCTTATGAACAGTGAATTTCGGGTTTTTCACAATTCATTGTTGAATTTAACAGTAACTGAAGTTCCCACTCTTGAAAGGTTAGGGATTAGGGATTAGGGATTAGGGATTAGGGATGCTACATTTCCCTTAAATGGAAATGTCCTAATAGATGCTACATACCATAAATAGATCCCTTTGTAGATACCAAATTTTGAACCCCTTTTCGGATAAATAAAGATTTTGAAAAGAAATAAAAATAACAAAAACCGTCATGCATCGTGGAGCGCACGAACCGTCAAAATGCATGTTTCGTCCCGGAGCGGAAGTTTCATTCCATCGTACAGTTTTCCATTTGTGCGTATTAGTCATGCGGTTTCGGCTTAAAAAAAAAAAATTCGTGAGTCGTAGTCAATAACTACAGCCACGTTTAATAAAATGATTTGTAATATAATCATGCTCGTCTTTATTAATTTGACGAGTTTTCGTTAATTGTCTTAAGTTAGTCTTTCGAAAAAACAAAAAAAAATCGAGTCGCAATTAGGCGTCGGGATTTTAGTCGTATCCCAAAACCGGTATTAATCAGTTTTCTTGATGGTCAAGTCATTATTCATTGGATAAAGAATAAGAATATATTCTTTATCCACTAATCACATCCTTTATCCATTAGTTAGGGAATAAGAATCATGAAAAGGAGTGAGAATAAGAATCAAATCCCATGTGTGAGAAGGAAAGAATCCGGATTTTTTTCCGGAAGAATAGAGTGTGCGCCTAGCACACAGCGTGGCCTACGCCAGACGCAGAGCCCTACGCCTAGCGCACGACGATGTGCCTAGCGCAGGCTCCTGCGTTTGGCGAAGCGTTCTGATCAGCTTTATTTTGCACGTTTTTCGATGCATTTTTTTTTACGTATTAGGGTGTTTGGGGAAGAATATTTTCTGAAAATTTGATTTTGCCTCATTGATGAGAAAATCCAAAAAGAATAAGAATATTTGTGTTTCCTCAATCATCTACTAACTCTCTCCTTGTTTCTTCTTACCATTTTCTAATTTTTGGAGTGATTTGGGTATAAGGAAGTCCTAATAGGTTCCCAACCTTAAATCACCCCACCTAGAATAGTCAACTCTAATGGGGAGACTCTTAGGAAATAATTTAATTATGTGATTTTCCTTAATTAAGTTGTTATTCATCACCAAAAAATGTTTTCATAAAAAAAATTCACGACAAATTGTGCATAAACATCTCCATAAAAAGAAAATGTGATGCTGTAATTAAGATCAGTTTTGATTTCGTACTTCATTTCATTTTTCGTCTGTATTATCAGAATATTTTGTAGGATTTAATATTTTTCCTATTAAGTGCAAGATGTTTCCAGAAACTGAGCTTTGGAATTTATAAAAAATGAATTTTGTATAAATAATTAAAAATCATACAACTTTGTTGTGCAAAACTGATTTCGTCCAGTACCACATAAGCTTGTCTTGTTAATAAAGTTTAAAATAAACTCATTTAGACAAAACTAAAAACATAAACTTTAAATAAGACATCAGTAGATTTTCAAAAACATAAAAATCATGTTCATATCAATTTTATACAATTTTATCTCATTTTTACAAAAACGTTCATGTAAATCACTAAATTCCAGAACACTGATTTTCTCTTCAGTGAAGAAAATAAATAAAAAATGGTCTTAAAAATGTCCAATTCAAGTGAAAATTTCCATTCTAGTCTTTCAAAGTGTCTAGAATGTTCATACCAATATTCACTTCAAACTAAGTTCAATAAGTTTGATTTCAAAGAACAAATTGAATAAAGGTCTTGTTTTGACCAGTTTTGGCATAAAATTCACCATAATTCAAGTTTTCACTAAAAACTTGTGAAATTTTGAAACTACATAAAGAACTCACTGACCTATCTATAGATGTATCATATGCTCAATTTAATTCTTTCTACTAAAAGTTGTGATTTTTACAAATCAGTATAAGAACAAAAGTGCAATCTGGAAAATGAAATAAAGTGATTAACTCAACTTTCATAAAAAAATATTATTTTCTTCATACGAAAATGTTAATTTAAAATCATGAAATTTTAAGTTTCTCTTAAAATAAATCATTTTATCATGTAAATAAAAATCAATAAAAATTGTCATAAAAAATCAAAATCAAAGAGGTTAATTAATCTCTAATTTTTCACAAGTTTACAAATAAACATGAATTCCAAAGCCCATTCAAGGAGATGAAGATCAAGGAGCATCATGGTGAAGATCAAGGTTGAAGATTTGTATAGATCATAGATTTTCTACATATTGTTGTAATAATAATTTCTTTGTAAGTAGTTATTACATCACTCATTAATAAAAAACATGGAGATGTTTATGCAAAATTTTCATAAATAATTCCACAACTTCTTTTAATAAAATGAGCAACCAATGTTACAAATTTTGCATATTGGGCCCAATATATCATAGTATATGAATCAAATGACCCAATCTCAATTAAGAGGAATAATTGCAAATCTAACTAAGTTAAATTGTATGATGATCCATCTTGCATTTTAAAAACGTGTTCTCCATATTCAAATGGATTAAATATATAATTTGACATAATTAGATTGGTAATTATGATCTCCGAATTGATTTAGGCCGTTTCACGTGTCTCGCTTTAAATGGCCAAATTCCAATTAGCCAAACACAAATCTACAAATTTGATCTCAAATTGATCATTTCTCCCTAAATGACTTAATAATCTTCAATTAAGATTATTTCTCAAAAGCCTTCAATTAGGAAGCAAACCTCTTCTTCTAAGATCTCTTAAAAATCATAAATGTGATCACTAATTAAGGTGGTTATTTCAATCCTCGATTAATCGCTAATTAGAGCGGTTAACTCAAACTTTTCATTTAATCACTAATTAGAGTGATTATCTTAAACCTTTGTTAATCACTAATTAGGGTGATTAGCTTAACCTTTCATCATATTTAATCACTAATTAGAGTGATTGTCTTAAACATTGGTTAATCACTAATTAAGGTGATTAACTTAACCCTCTCTATTTAATCACTAATTAGAGTGATTATCTTAAACCTTAATGATCGTTAATTAGGACGATTATTTTCCTCATTTAATCACTAATTAGAGTGATTATCTTATTTTCCTCATCTAATCACTAATTAAGGTGATTATCTTAATCCTTCATATTTAATCACTAATTAGGGTGATTATTTTAACCTCCATTTTCCATCACTAATTAAGGTGATTATCTTGATCTTCCCTCATATTTTAATCACTAACTAAAGTAATTATCTTAATCTCATTTCAATCACTAATTGGAGTGATTACCTTAATCCTAATAGATTTGTTTAATTCTAAAGGTGAATTATTCATAATCTAATTCCTTTTCTTCCCCGATGGAATTGGCCATTTAGGGTGAGACATAAGATCGAACTACGATGGTTTTGATCCATGAGTGGATTCTAATCCCGCAATGATTGGTACGTAGTGCAACTTCAGTGCTCAAACCTACCATGTACAAATGATATATTGGCCTCTTAAAAATGATTGATGTGTATATGTGCAAACTATGTGATTTTCTTTCTTTTGAATAGCCATGATTACTTTAAAATGGAAAATAACGCATTTAGTAAGATCCCGTTCTGTAGAACGGAAGAGGAGACGAGTTCCAGACGTTCGCACCTCTTAACCTAAACCCCGAACCCTATCTCATGGTATGAAAGACCAATTTTCAAAAAAGCCTTATCCATATGAAGTCATCATCGTTTTAAATGATATTTTTTGAAGTTAATTTTAAAATGATTTATTAAATAAATTTGTCCCTATTCAAATATTAATAGGGTGGCGACTTCCAAGTTATCTAAAACTCATAGTCCAAAGAGAGACTTTCGTGGGATTCAGACCATTAATTAAGACAGTCAAAAATCGGATACCACACCCTTTTCAACATAAAGATTTTAAAATACTATTAAAAAGTTGGTGGTCCCTCACTTTTCTCCTTTAAAATACCCATACTTTTTCCTTAACAAATTTTTTTTATTCAAAAAGTGGTGGTCCCCCACTTTCTCTCTCTACCTTTCTTAAAAAATCCCCACTTTCTCTATGTAGCATCTATAAAAAAACGGAGGAAGTATTTTTTTTTTCAAATATTCACTTATTGGTCTTGTACTCAAAATTTATACCAACACTTCAAAATATAGAATACATCTAATGAACCCAAAATAAATTTTTATTAAACAACTTAGGGAAATTATTTCTGTTACATAAGAAATCCTCAAATTTAGTTTAAAGGTAAAACTCGATATTTCATAAATATGATTCCAGAGGAATTATTAGTAACTCAATTATACTAGTAAAGTATAATTAACTCTTTAATTAAATATGTTCAGAATTTGGACTATTACATTCTACACTCCTTTGCCTATTCCAGATAGACCTTGGGAGGACATTAGCATAGATTTTGTGGTTGCTTTGCCTCGAACTCAAAGGGGAAAAGATGCTATTATGGCGGTAGTGGATCGTTTGTCCAAGATGGCTCACTTTGTGCCATGTCACAAGTTGGATGATGCTATGGATGTGGTTGGTCTTTTCTTTAGGGATATAGTGAAGCTACATGGTGTTCATAAGTCCATTGTGTCAGATAGGGATTGCAAGTTTCTTAGCTACTTTTGGCGCACACTTTGGAGTTTGCTAGGAACTAGACTTTTGTTTAGCACATCTCGTCATCCATAAACAAATAGACAAAGAGAAGTTACTCATAGAACACTTGGAGCTTTGTTGCATGGCTTGATGAGTAAAACTGGGAAGGATTGGGACATCAAACTTAGTCATGCTGTGTTTGCTTACAATAGAACTCCAACAAGCACAACAAAGTATAGTCCATTCGAGGTAGTTTATGGAGTTAATCCTTACGTGCCTATTGATCTCATTGCTTTGCTAAAGGATGAGTATATATATAAAGATGCTCGTGAACATGTTGCTGCTATGATCAAGCTACACAAGCAAGTAAGGGCTCAATTTAAGAAATCAAACGAGACTTACGAGAAGATAGCAAACACACACCGAAGCCAACATGAGTTTAAACCTAGAGATTCGGTTTGGTTACACTTGAGAAAAGAAAGGTTTCCAGGAAAAAGGAAGCACAAGTTAAGGCCGCGAGCTGATGGTCCATTTACGGTTCAAAAGAAGCTAGGTTTTGGTCCATATAAGCTTGATTTCCCGAGTGATTATGGTGGTGTTTCCCCAAGCGTTAATGTTGGGGACTTGGCTCCTTAGTTAGGAGATGAAGATATGGCAGAATTGAGAGCAATTCCTTTTCAAGGAGGGAATGATGCAAGATCAAGTGACACACCTAATGAAGATCATGAGGTTTTGCTAACTAAGGGAGTAGATGGAAGCCATGAAAGATTTAGTGAAGCTCATCGACCGAGTTTAGAAGAAACAAAGGTGTGTATGGTGGTTTCATGGAAAACCTAAAGCTTGTAGGTTCTTTCCTAAAGCTTGTAGGTTTTGGTTACTTTTCTATTTGGAGTTGGTTTTGTAACACCTCTTCCTTCTACTACTAAGATACTTAACAATATCTACTTTAAATTGGCTAAAAGACGTTAGCGGAAATAACGTCAGGACGGATGTGCTATTCTAAAACATTAAATAAAAGTAAACTCAAACTTAAGTTTTCATAGCTTCCAAAAGATGACAACTCAAAGTATTATAAGTTCTAATACATAAAGAAATATCCAAAAACTATAGTCAAAACCACAATATTATTCAAAAGCTAAGAGACATGCAAGTCTCGCAAAACCCAAATATGTATAAATATCCTTGAGACCTAACATTATATAAGACTCCATATTGTCTTCATAAAACTCATCTACTAGAAAAACTATGAGAAGCTTCCACTCATCTCCGGCCCACACTCTGCTAGCCCAAGCAGTTACAAGTCTAGAGGTCATTTTCATCTGCAAAGATATTATTAAATAATTCCATAGTCAGTGGGGAGTAACTAGCAGTTCTCCCGAAATAAAAGAAATCAAAGTCTAATCCAGACATAGATTAGTAAGAAAGGAAAGAATAAAGTCAAATGAACTACAATATGCATCCACATCCATAAAGCTCATAAATAATACAAATGAAAAGTAAATAACAAGTAAATAGGGTAAAGTAAATAAATCATCTCGAGGGTACTTAAATAACAATAAAAGTATACATAAAACATGTTATTGAGTTAGAAACCGAACGCCAGTGGATCTCAATCCACTTCCTAAGGTTTGTCAGATCACAATCTCCAGGTCAGTCTATGGACTTACGTTCCCCACTGCCTGTGTCTAAGAATGGTCAAACTCCCGGTGCAGGGTAGAACACACAGAACCCCCTGTCCTCTCGGACGACAACAATTAACCCAGGTTTACCCCTAGATCGCAATCTAGGTGGTTGGCATGTTCTTCACCGGGGACTACATCTATCCCACCGGATGTTCTTATCTCAAAATAAAATCATAAGTAACATAACAATACCATTCAACTCAATAGCATTTATCAAAGGGATGCCACCCGGCCTTATACCCACAATTCATCAATAGATATCTCATCAAAATCCTCAAAGAAGTAAACTTACAAATTTACAATGTATACTTTAAACAACAAATACTTTGTACACATTTAAGCACAAATAATGATATAAAAAGAGTTTTATAGCACCAAACAGTATCAAATCAGAATTAAATCGCAACATGAAATATCACCAATTACATGTAAAGCATACGTTCAAGCACAAACAAACATCATGCGACACAAAACAGAACACATGTGCGCTCGGCGCAGGAGTTTGCGCTCCGCGCCAACCTCGTACATCTAGCGCACGAACCACCTCGCGCTCGACGCATCGCGTGCGCGTATGACGCCACCGAATAACAGTATTAATTTAACTAAAAACTCATTAATTCAACAAAACGTACGTAATTAATCATTCTTACTCCAACTAAACGTAAATATAATAACACCCAATCATGCAACAAGAAAAATAAAATCATCACCTTCAAAGAATGCAAAAAGTTTCATTTTAATCCCGATTATTAATATCTTAATAATTAAAAAGAATAAACTCAAATCATTAACGGAATCACAATAAAAATTATTTAACAAATAAATCCGAACCCTAAAATCTCACAAAAATTTACATACAACAATCATAGCTTTATCGACACAATAATAATTTTATTCCTAATTTTCGGACTTTAAAAGTAATTTTTAACAATTATTTCCAGATTACTCAATAAAGGCAATAAATACTTAAAATTAGAAATATGAAAAAACCCACGGAAATACAGATTATGCAAAGAAAAATATTTTTCGGCCTCAAAATATAATATTCACGAATTAAATACTAACAACCACGAAAATGCAAAAATAGAGAATTCAATTAATTAAACTCGTAAACAAGTAGAAACAAAATTATTCTAAGACATGAAAAACATATTACACATATAACATGTTTCAATAAAAATATTTTCGGTAATTATAAAATTCATTCTTTATTATTTAACAATCAAACCATAAACACATAAAATACCAATTTAATCAAATAAATAGGAAAACTCAAATGAAAATTATTTTGCTGCACATAATATATACACAACATATATCATGAACATTCACGTAAATTTTCATCAATAATTTCATAAAAAAGTAATTTAAACAATTCCTAACGTAATAATCTACTACCGAAATACTCTAATCTCTAGCGTTCTAAGATAACTACTAGTTACCTGGATCGTCGGAGGAGAGATGAATCTATTGAGATAATTCTGAATTATGCGTGCACTCCACGTCTTCTTCAAACCCCAAAGCACCACGAACGAGGAATAGGCAAGTAGAATAAGTTAAGAACAATTTGATGAAGAAAAGGAGTAGATAATTTTTAGAGAGAAAATGATGATGATGATGGCCGAATGATATTCAATTTCTTAGTAAAAATAGGTGACGGCATTCTGCCAATAGTAATCTGATTTTAATCAGATTTTTGGTGGTTTAGAAAGAAAAAAATAAAAGAGGTTTAATGGTGATATTATGAAGGAGGTTAAGGAATGCAAAAAGACACCAAAAACAAGTGAAAGAAAATATCTTCTTCTTCCTCCACAAGGCCGCTGCCTCATAGCCCAAGCCACACAAAATATTTCGGCCCATTCATCAATGATCCATGTGACAAAAGTCCGTTATGCGATAAATCGATAAATTCCTAAATTGCGCCTAAACTTTAAAAATAATTAATAACGAAAAATAATTTTAATAAAATTATATTATAAATATAAATATAATTCACATAATAAGCACATAAAATAATAAAAATATTTCGGCTCCCATTAATTTATAAAAATTGAAATCACTAATTTAGATAAAATAATAGTTATAGGGAAAACTTTTGCAAAAAACTATATGAGCAAAATTATGGGGTGTTACAGGTTTACTTTCCTAAATGGTTTAGGTTTTCAATACCTAAAAGGTTTAGGTTTCTTAACCTATTTCATGTAGGTTTTGGTTGGATTCTCCTAGTTATGTTAGGAGAAGGTTTGTGTTTCTAATCCATGTTGGATTTTGAGTTTATTGTCATTAGGAGTCTTTTTGCTAACTAGGTTTTACTTTCCTACTTGGGAGAGGTTTTACTTGGTCTTAGAATAGGATTAGGAGATTAGGGGCGTGTGAGTACGCTTATGTTTGTCGTCCAAGTTTCTTTGTTCTGGATAGTTTTTGGAGTTGTTATTATGTTATCTTGTTATAGTTTAGCAGTTTAAGGAGTCTTAGTCTATATATTTTAATATTGAATCATTAATAAAGTTAGGGGCCGTTTGGTTGCCATGGGGCAAATGGAATGGAATTAAGAAAGGGGTAGAGAGGGAAAGGAAAGCAAAACCCTTAGATTTTAAGTATTGTTTGGTTGGTTTAATATCATTTCTCTTTCTTCATCCTCTTACCATTTTCCACCATAACACCACCATTTCCTCTCTCTCTTGTTGTCCCCCCGCCGCTCCTCCCCCTCCCACCCAAGATCGATGTCATGCCTCCCCCTCTCCTCCAGCGTGCCGCGACGCCTCCCCATCCCCTCCAGCGCGCTGTCGCGCCTCCCCTTCCCCTCCAGTGCCCCGCCGCGCCTCTCCCTCCCCATCCCGTAGCCTCGCTTCTATCCCTCTCCTTCTTGCAACCTCACTCTCCTCCCCTCCCTTTCCCACCGCACCGTCATTTGTCCCCTCTCCTCCTCCATGCACCGACGCCTCCTCTCCCCTCCCTTCCCCCGCCGCCGGTTTTGCCCCTCCTCACCGCGCCGACGTTCTCCCATGTAACTTTTTTCTAGGGTTTGGGGTGGTTTAGGTGGTGGTTGGTATAGGCTGGGTGAGATTATGGTGGTTGGGTGGGCACGTGGTGGTGGGTTGGGTGGGAACGTGGTGGTGGTCAGGTGGTGGTTGAGTGGGAGGGCTGGTGGTTGGGTGGTCGGGACATGGTCGAAGAAAGGGTAAGTTGAACTTTAGGGGGGGGAATGAGAGTTAAGACTTTGAGGGTAAGGAGAGGGTAAAGGGTATCATTAAATGAAGCAAATAAACAACAAGTAAGGGAATCAAATTACTTGATTTCCTTACCCTTTCCGAATACCCTCGACCAAACTCCCCTTAGTTTTCGCTTTGAAGTTTAAACACACATTTATTGAGTATTGCAATTGTGTTGTTTTGCTTGCTTATTTCCGAATTATTCTTGTGAGTTTCCAAGAGTGATCAAAGAATTTGTGAGTGTTGCGAGTATTTTCAATACAAACAAGTTTAAAACCTTAGTTTAGGATCCAAGAAACAGTTTCTTAACTAAATCGAATAAAAGAGTGAGTGTTCTTCTTTGTTTCAACTCGTTCATTTCTTGTAAAGTGTGTGTTATCTCATACACGTTACACATCAATATATCAGGGTTCCTTTATCTATTTTAAAACAAAAAACCTAATAAATCTAGGGGTTTTGCTTTCTAATATCCTTCGTTCCCTTTCTTAAACCCTTTCCCTTTCCCCTTCCCCTTTGTGAACCAAACACATCCTAATTACTTTATTAATTTGTTAAGATTTGTAGTTTTTTTGGGGAAGTCTTCCATTCATTTCTTACCATGTTAGGAAGCTTTATTTAGTTGCATGTTTAGCAAGATTACCCTCCGTTATAATAATAACTAGCATTATATGCACGCTGTGCGTGCGTGTCATATTAATTTTTTTACTCAATTAGTTATTCATTAGTGTTACAAAAAATTTGATTCCAACATACATTTGTAATTATTTTTAATACGTTATTCTTAAATCAATGTTTCGTTGGATTTTTTAGTTATTTGTTCATCATTATTCAAATCTCTATTATATAAGTGAAGGGGGGGGGGAGGAAGATAAGGAAATATAAAGCAGAAGAAAGCTTGTGCTCAAATAAAGTGGAAGAATTTGTGCATCAGGTTTAATCGTTGAATATTAATAAAGTGGAAGAGTTTGATTTATATAATAGAAATTACCGAATAATAATCAATATTTAGGTTTTAAGATATTATCAGTATAATTATTAATATGAAATTCAAGTTTTTATTTTTTCTTCTGATTGTGTCAATCACGTTATATTGTCAATTTAATTTTTATTAGAGTTTTTGACACATCTTTGAGAAGAGGAAATTTCAAGTTTTATTACATTGTTAACTTGTTCAATCTATATAGCAAGTAAGAAGAAGAAAATATTATTTAATATATATCGTAATCTAAATTCATTAGTGATATATCGACTTTTGTAGCTTTGACACCATCTTCCCCCTTCACTTATATAATAGAACCTGTCGTTTTGCTTTATGGAAACTGCCGTTTGATAGCAGGTGCTAATCTGGTAGCCCCTTCTTAAACCCTAATTCCATCTCCCCCTCCTGAATTTATAAGCTGTCACACAAACTTCCTTAGCTTGTGCTTTCTTTCTCTCCCAAAGTCAGTCAGTAGAACAACAATGGGTAAAGTAAAAGGAAAGCACAGACTCGACAAGTTCTACCACTTAGCAAAAGAACAAGGGTACAGATCACGAGCAGCATTCAAGCTAATTCAACTAGACTCAAAATTCTCTCTACTCCATGCATCTCGGTCAGTACTCGACCTGTGCGCCGCACCAGGTGGTTGGATGCAAGTAGCCGTAAACCGGGTCCCTGTTGGTTCCCTTGTTATCGGTGTTGATCTCTTCCCTATTCGCCCCATTAGAGGGTGCATCTCTATTGAAGAAGATATTACTAAGCCTAAGTGTCGCTCAACTATCAAGAAATTACTATCGGAAAATGGCTTTAAAGCTTTTGATCTTGTACTTCATGATGGTTCACCTAATGTTGGTGGTGCTTGGGCTCAGGAAGCTACTAGTCAGAATGCTTTGGTTATTGATTCTGTTAAGCTTGCTACTGAGTTCTTGGCTCCTAAGGGCACTTTTCTCACCAAGGTTCTTTTTTTTTTCCTTTCATTATTAATAAAATTAACTGTTAAATTTGTAAACTTAAAAATGTTGTATAAATAATTGAACCTGAATTGTGGTGTAATGGGAAGCCCGGTTGGAATTAGGTTGAGGTTCATTGCTAGATGATGTGTTCTGTTTTAGAGCTGGGAGAGAGTTGAGAGATAAAATAAGTTGTGTTATGAAATTTACATCTATGGCCTGGAACATTTGTCCAAAATCCGAAATTGATGAACCTGGATAAACTGCTTGTGGGAAAAAGCATTACTCTACGCAGTTTTCCTCTCAACTATCTGATTGTGTACTTGTGCTCTAATTAACACTGATAGTTCAGAGTTTTATCTGTTATCTCAGGTCTTCAGATCACAAGATTATAGTGCTGTGCTCTACTGTCTTAGGCAGGTACTGCACCACCGTCCGTCCTATTATGATGTCATTTTAATTTTCAAAACACAGCTTAGGTTACTGCAAGGTTTTGTCGTCTCCCATCGGATTATTTACGTCATGTTTGATCTAACTTTCTTAGATGAATTATTATTGTGCAGTTATTTGAAAAGGTGGAGGTAACTAAACCTGTTGCCAGTCGTTCAACATCTGCAGAAATTTATGTTATAGGTCTTAGATACAAGGCGCCTGCAAAAATTGATCCTCGCCTTCTGGATTTCAAGCATCTGTTTCAGGGTGCTATTGAACCACCAAAGGTATCTTAACCAGGGCATAGTGGGAAAAGACCTATGCTTTCCTTTTTGCTAATACTATGTCATTTGAAAAGGTTCCATCTTTCACTTGCATATCACCTAACCTTAATGATATTGACGTTGAATTTTTTTTTCGGAATGCAGGTGATTGATGTCCTGGAAGGTGGAATCAAGCAAAAAAAGACACCGTGATGGGTGAGTTTGCATTGCCGAAGCTTTAGAGTAGATCTGTATTTCTCTTAATGATATCATGACTGCCTGTATATTCCATATTAGCGACGATGCCAATTTTATATATATATATATATATATATATATATATATATATATATATATATATAAAATTCCCCTATGTAATTATATTTAAATTGTTAAAAAGATGTCATTGTTTTAGTGATGAAATATATTTTTAAAGCTATTTTTTCTACCAATTACGTTTCGGTACATCAATGCACTCATCGAGTGCATATAGGACTTGTAATAGGGGAGAGAGAGAGAGGTGGGAGAGGAGATATGCACTAAGGGTGTAGAATTCCTTTCTCTTGTCTAACCAAGTAAAATGTCATTTTTTAGTGATGAGATAATTTTTAAAGCTATTTATTTTTACCAATTATGTTTTTGGTACATCAACACACACATCCGTGCATATAGGACTCGTATATATATATATATATATATATATATATATATATATATATATATATATATATATATATATATATATATAGAGAGAGAGAGAGAGAGAGAGAGAGAGAGAGAGAGAGAGAGAGAGCGGGGGGAGGTGAGAGAGGAGATATGCACTAAAGGTGTAGAATTCCTTTCTCTTGTCTAACCAAGTAAAATGAATATTGGAGGGTGTAATTTCTTTCCTTCGTCATATTATTCCCTTCTTGTCCTTCGTCATGAACCAAGCGGCACCTTAGGTTTTCTGTTCAGTCAACTTTTCTGGAAGAAATATTCTGGGCAAGCCAGCATATCCTTCCATGTTGAGTTTCTAGTAAGTCAGTAAGGACTTCTATAAGTTGTATGTATCTTCTGCTGCTCAGAATTCTTTCTAGAAAGGATGCTAGTATTTTCATCAGAACCCAAAGGTGTCCTGCAATAAGGCCACTTTTCTACTTTGGTAGCTCTTTACTGCTTGCTTCTTCCTGCTCCATATATCCCTTTCCTTCAACTCATCTCAAGGAACTTATCTTTTCCAAATAGGCAAATACTGTTAACTTTTTCTGAAATCAAGCCTCTAGTACTCGATGTGTTTTTTTTAATATCATTTCCTGGTATTGTTAAATGTCAGCGGCAAATGTCAGTATACTCATGTTTATTCAAGATGGTTACTTGATATGGATCTAGTCTTTGATTATTGGTTACTAATATCCTCAGGTACGAAGATGGAGTAGTTCTAGTGAGAAAGGTCTGTCCTGCTACTGATTTTGTGTGGTCATCAGATGATCCTGTTAAGACTCTTGGCAAAGTAACTTCCTTCAGCTTTGATGATCCGTCCAGCTTGCCTTTGAAGGATCATCCTTCAACAACAGAGGAGGTAATATTCTGCAGTAGCTATGCATTTCACATTTGTCCCGCTGTATATAATATATTTGACTTCTTTGAGCTCTGATGCTTTGCCAGATTATAATTTTATGTGAAGACCTGCGTGTCCTGGGTAAGCAAGACTTCAAGCAGCTTTTGAAGTAAGCAAACTTTAATTGCTCTTTTTTCATATTTTTTAATATTTCATTCCCCTTGTTGCCAAGATGCTCTAGGTGGAAGTCTCTGTGTAGCATTAAATTTACAACCAGGACATGCAATCATGCATACGTTTTTTTTTGTGTTACGACACATTGAAAGTTCAGAACATGAACTCAACTTTTAATAATTTATGATTTTTTTTCCGTGATCCGAAATTTAAGGTCTGAAAATCAACTTTTAATAATTTATCATTTTTTTTCTGTGATCCCAAATTTAAGGTCTGAAAATCTTCACAAATTTAAACTGTTAGATTAGTCTGTACCTTCGGTTGTGATTTCACATATATGTGGGTATTTCTTTCTGATCTTTGTAAGGAATGTGTGGTAGTTTACCCCCCCCCCCTTTCTGTCTCTAATTACGGTGTGCCATATTTATCACAGGTGGAGGATAAATATACGGAAGGCTCTTTCTTCAACAAATAAAACCAGTTCTACTAGCTTAAACACTGATAAAGATGTGGATGCGAATGAGGATGAGGATGAGAAACTTCTCAATGAAATGGAAGATTTAACACATGCTGTAGAGAGAAAAAAGAAACGTGAAAAGAAACTTCTTGCAAAGAGACGGGCTAAGGTTGTCTTCAACTTTTTCATCATATATAAATTTTCTTCAACTTCTTCCTAGTAGTTTTTACTAGTTGCTATGGAACTCAGGGCCTAAGAAAAGGCTTTACGTACTTAGGATTGTAGATTGAAATGTAGTATTATGTCAGAAAAAGCTTTAATGTGAAAGATTATCAAATTTTCATGTGCAATAGGCTGTTACATGACATGGTTTTTAGAAGACAGCAAGCCGCATGTTAAATCTTATATAGCTCATCCTTTGAACACATCTTTTCTTGAATTGCCTTGAATCTTTACACCAGTAGTCGCTGCTAGATTTGATGCTAGTTACGTGACAAAGATCTTTGTTCAGCTATTGAGGCCTCGGTAAAAATGTAGCAAGAAAAAGACTAATCTAAATTGTAGAATTTGCAACTTTAAACTCTTGTGATAATGCTTCAAGATGAGGCTCTCACAACCCAGCCACAGTTATTGGGTGTTTGTGACAGCAATCAATACTGCAATCACCGACTCATTTTATGTTTGAGGTGGCTTTGGTGAACAGGGATGAGTAAACCTCGGTTTCAATTCATCCAGTTTCAAGATTGCTGTATTTTACTCCTATGTTTGGAAACATTAGCATGTGTACCGTTTTTGGAAATCTGTAAAGGTATGATAAATTTTTTTAAATAGTAGTTGTTTGTGATTGGATTCCTCACTATGTTGTTGGATTGAGGGATGGAGAGAATGTGGGAGTGGCCCCACTCTTATGGAGGGATTTTGTTGTTAATTATGTTGCACCCTTAATTATTGGGATTAGAAAAATGTAACAGTCACTCCTTTATCCGAAAATAATGGTCACATACAATACTTCGGGATGTTACGAAAAAGTCCCATTTCCTAAAATAGAAATAAGTTATGATTGGATTTCCAAACATATACCCCGTTTAAATGGAGTTGTGGAGAGAGGATGGAAGGAGGCTACTATTGTAAAGGAAATTTGGGTGCATCATGTAGATCCTTAACTGCGAAGAGATGATGTGTTGAAAAGCAGTGTAGATAATTTGTTGTTGTTTAAGGAAACTAGGCACATGACTTGAAGCCTTTAGTTTTAGGGGGTTTTGACTGGTGATTGGTAATGGACCTGGGGCCTTCTATGGACAGATGACTAGGGTGATTTTCAAGGCCTCAGACTGGTTTCACATCCACGCAGGGGCCGGGGTGTCTTTTGAAGGTATGAAGCCTTTACATATTTTCTAGAGCAAAGCAATTGCTCCATGCTTATGCCAAAGTATTGTCCTTTTTATATTTTCAAAGATCCTGTATGTTAAAGATCTTGGACATTCTTCTGTTGATGTGTTTTAGTTCTGGCTCGACATGAGGGTTGCAGCTTCTGTGATAGAAAAATTGAGTGCGTCACTTAGAGGCGGCAATTAAAAAGTTTCTTCTGCATGTTCTTTTTCATCTTCTCTCTTGAATGATTTGATCTCTTACCCCCCCCCTCCCCAAAAAAAAAAGAAAAGAAAAATGAAGATAAAAAATATAAATGAGATGGGGAAAAATAAAGGGGCCATACTTAAAGAAGCTCTAAGATAATGTTACTCAGGTTTAATAACTTACTGGTTGTGTGCTTACTGGCTTGTGTATTTTTTTTTCTGGTTTGCAACTCTTTCAGAATCACCATCTGTAGATTCTACAAGTTTAGGAATTAGGTTATGTACATCGTCCGCAAACCTCATCATAAGAAGGATCCATTCTATGGCGGGGTTCGTACTAGCTGGTTGTTTTTATTGTTAGTGATTATGTTTTTTTATTCATTTTTGACTGATTGCGTGTTCTTCTGGATTTTTCAGGATAAAGCCCGGAAGGGAACAGGAATGCAGATAGATGCCCTAGAAGACGGTTATGTCGACAATGAATTGTTTGCTCTTGCTTCCATCAAGGTTCGTCATCATAAGTTGCTATATTGCCTGGAAGTTTTGGGTGTCATTTTGGTGACTTTTGTGTATTGTGGAATTTATATCTGGACACTCATTTTCTTAATTCTTTATTCCCTTTCTTTCCTCTCTTCTCTTTTCCTTTTTCTTGTCTTTAATTTTAAAGGGAAAGGGCATTGTTTAGGGGCTGACTTGCTTCATGAGGAATCAAATATTATCTGATTGGTTCACCGGGTTTTTACTTGTTAGTAAGGTGATATCAAGGAGAAGTGGATAGATAGTTCAGAGCTGTGGGTTGTTTTCTCAGCATTATATGCTTCTCTTTGATGGTTCTTGCTCATAAATCTCATCGGGCTTATCAAAGTTTTCTCCCTTCAAATGTTCTACTCTCATTTCATTATTCCTTCTCCTTTAGAACTGGAGCATTTTATAATTTAACTTGAAGTTGCTGATTATAGGGTCATGGCGGAAAGTACATAGTCTTACTAAGAAAAACAATTGCACCATAGATGTATGCTCGTCTTAAAACTTCAGTTTTAATTGGAGTCATTGTCTTTCAGGGCAAGGAGGATCTTGCAACTGTTGATACCACAGAAGACGTTGAAGTTGATGATTTGGCTGGTACTGATGATGATGCAGACAATGAGGCTGATGAGGATAGTGAATCCAATGACTTGGACTCTGATGAGGAGCGTACAAGGTATTTTTTGTGTGTGTTGATCTTCCTTTTGATTGGCTTTTAAGTAAAGCAATGTTTAATAATGATTTTGAGATGTGCTGTTGTTGTAATATGCTCTCCTGTATCTTTCCCAGGTATGATGAGAAGCTAGATAAGATTCTTGATGAAGCTTATGAACGTTTTGTTGCTAAGAAAGATGGAAGCACAAAGCAGAGGAAGCGTGCTAAGGAAGCCTACTCTGATGTGCTCTTGGCGGTAAGGAGCTTCTATGGGAATCAACTGTCTATCTCCTTGTTTTATTAGTTAATATAACTCATTATGATAATACTGTGGCACTAGTGTTGCAATAGAAAGTAGGATCTGTTATCATCTGACATTTTTTTTTTTGAGGAGATCGTCTGACGATTATTTAATTAGTCTGTTTTGCATTTCTTTTGTTTCTTGTGTTGGCGAATTATTTACTGTTTATGTACTAGTCGAATTTATTTTGGCTAATCTGTGGGAACTATGTATGACATGGATCGTCAAGAACTTTGGGTGAGCCCTATGATATTGTGGTAATATCTTTAGTGTTGTTTGTGCAGGGTAGTGGTGATGATGAAAATGACGTAGATCTGCCAGATTATGATTCGGACAGGGACCAGGGTGTCAAGGAAGCTAATCCTCTTGTTGTTCCTATCCACGAGGATAGAGAACCAACCCAAGAGGAAGTTAAGCAGATGTGGTTTAGTCAAGACATTTTCACTGAAGCTGTAGAGGAGGGAGACCTCAGCAAGGATATTAGTGATGATGACTTGGTAGGTGTACGACAACAGAAAAATTCCCTCCCAAAAATAACTAAAGAAAGCTCAAAGCCACATTCTTTGGGCGCAGACATTTCTCACAAGAGACTAGCAAAGATGCAAGACGAGTTGGAGGTTGTGCCTGCTCCTGTTACTGATTCTAGCGAGAGCTCGGATGATGAGTCTGAGGAGGAATATGATACTGACACAAAGTGCGAGGTGTTGGCTGTTGCTAAGAAAATGCTGAGGAAAAGAAAAAGAGATGAGATCATAGATGATGGTTACAACAAACGCACATTTGATGATCAGGACGGGTTGCCTAAATGGTTTCTTGAAGATGAGATGAGACATAACCAACCATTGAAGCCAGTCACCAAGGAAGAGATAGCTGCTGAAAAAGCGCGATTTAAAGAGATAAATGCGCGCCCTGCCAAGAAGGTAGTGCAAGCCAAAGCGAGAAAGAAGAGGGCTGCAATGAGAAATTTGGATAAGGTAAGAAAGAAAGCTAACAGCATCGCCGACCAGAATGATATCCCTGATCGTTCCAAGAGTCGGATGATTGATACGCTGTACAAGAAAGCAGCAACCCCCAGAAAGCCTAAGAAGGAATTGGTTGTTGCGAAAAAAGGGGTCCAGGTTAGGGCGGGTAAAGGTAAACTTCTTGTAGATAGGAGAATGAAGAGTGATTCAAGGCAATATGGAATGAACAAGGACAAGAAGGGCAAGGGCAAGGGCAAGGGCAAGGGTTCCGGCTCCGCAAAAGGTTTGGGTAAGAAGGTCGGTAAGGGTAAAATGTGAGCTTAGGGAGGCTTGTGGAAAAATGTTCCAAGGTTTTGGCAATTTTGACTTATTCTGAACTTTTGGATTGTTAAAATATTGATTTGAATGGAGCCGATAAGTGATATATACTGTTGCATCCTATTTGAATTTGGTGCTTTGACGTCTATAAATGCTTACAAGAATCACATTCTAGATATTGTGACGAAATTTATGATGTATGTTGGAAATGTAATTTTTTTAAAAAAAAAGTCCATTTTGACTTCTAGACTAGTCTTGGTCAATTAGTAGTGGCGGGTGAGATTTTGTGCAAGTCATGATGAGGGTCATCAAAATGTGGTAGAGGCGAGCTAGTATGGTTGAGCATTCCTAGGGGGATTCAAACTCAGGACTTGGAAGTGGAGAGGGGTGAGAAATCACTCCTAGAAAGCCTAGTTTTCTAGAAGACTCGGTTGATCGGTGGATTGGACCTTTTAATTCACTATTGTGCTTCCTAATCATCGTTCCTCTTGTGTTTGGTTTGTCTCCTAAATCTTGTTATGAACTCATTTAGCTTACATGTCATGTTTGTGGCTTTGCATTTAGAGCTTTTATTTTAGGCTAGTGTGTTGCATGATTTTTCCCTCTCTTCTTTTTCTCCTCTTTCCTTTCTTCATTCTCATTTTTGGTTTATTTGAGGATAAGTAAAATGCTAAACTTGGGAGAATTTGATAAGTGCGTTTCTAATGCACTTTACGGGCTCTTTTTAGCTTGTTTTGATCCTCTTTCTGCCCTTTCTTCCCTCTTTCTTCTTCATTTTTTTCTCTATTTGATTCACTTTATCATAGTGACATTTTGCTAGATTTTCGGTCGATTTTGACTGGATTTCTAGTACATTTGCTTTCACTATGCTTTGTTTTGTTCTGATAGTAGGTGTGACCATTTATGAGGTTGCGAGTTGGAAGAAACGGTATGAGGCGAGTGTGTTGAGCTCTCTTTGAAGATATGGTGCGTCCGCTCCATATGACACCTTGCCCGCACAAAAAGAGAAGAAAATAGGCACTTTAGGCAGTAGCTGAGGTGCGTCCGCACCACATTGGTGCGCCCGCACCGGTTACTATGATGCGCCCGCACCATCCAGCCAATTTGGAGTCCTCAATGTCAGTGGCTGAGGTGTGCCCGCACCATCCAGCCCAATTTGGAGTCCTCAATGTCGTGGGCCGAGGTGCGCCCGCACATGCTAAAAGTTGCGCCCGCACATGCTAAAAAGTTGCGCCCGCACCACTCACCTAGGTGCGCTCCACCTTTCGACGGATAGTATGACTTGGATATCGTTGACATTTGTGCGCCCGCACAGGCTTATTAGGTGCGCCCGCACTCCACCCGCACCGTTTATTTCCGTCAAATTTTGTAAGGCTTCGTGTCTATTAAAACAATAGAATGTTTTATTATTCGACTTATGCTTTAATTTCCAGATATTAGAGAGTTATTTTAGGGTTCCTCCTAGAGGAAAAAAACACATTGCTTATTCTTAGATTTCGGATGAATAGATCAAGGTTGTTGATTTCTACACATTCGGGGTACTTTAGTTTTTAGATTTCGAATTGCAAAGTTTTAGTTTTTATCCTCCTTTTCATTGTTATTCTATATTCTTCTATAGTATTAGATCTATTATATTATAGTCACATAATTGCTTATTGCTATTAGATTAATCATCCCTTAATCATGTTTAGCCCTAGATTAGTTATAAATTTCACATTTTTATGTTTAGATTCCATGATTAGTGAGTAATCTGATATCTAGGGTTAGGGTGAAAGTATGAATTAAGGTTTTCATGTCTTGTTAATGTAATTGTAATGATCTAATGATGACTATGCATTGATCTTGGTGATTTGAGACTTTAGGATAGATATTGATCACATTTATGCTTTGGTATTTTGATTGCATATATTCTTAATTGAAATTTGAACTCTTTTATCATCCTCATGAATCAACTTAATTTCTAGGCCAAGATATTGGGTAGAAATTAAGGGGATCATTTTATTAGGGGTTTTCCGTACCTATTGGATCTCTTAATCGATTAACTAAAGACCATTCGAGAGAGGATATAGTTGATTGATTAAGCGATAATTCTTGAGGACCATTCGAGAGAGGACTCGAGTATTTTAGAGGAAAACTAAACCTTGCATAATTGTCGCCTTTGAATCACATTTGCACTAATGATCATTGTCCATTTTGATTCATGCTAGTAGCCTTAACTCTAGTGTCTTCCTTATTGATATTTTCATATCGTATTTATTTGCTAGTTTTTTCATAATAGTTAGTTACTAGTTGTTACAAAATCATTCAAAACCCCCAAAAATCCTTCAACTAGGTAATTTAGACTTGTTAGATTTTGATTAATCCCAATTTCCCTGTGAATCGGCCATTGACTTGCCTTTAGTACGTTCTTAGTAATTGTTTGTTAGGTGTTAAAAATATTGTTTGAAAAGCGATTTTTGGTGCCTTAACGACACACGAAAAACCTCTTATCAAAGTTCAGATAAGTAAAAATAAGGTACACTAAACATAACCTTATTTCAGTGAGTTGCATATATTACACTTCTTGTAATTATCGGAAAATAAGTAGTTACTTGATTTTATGTATTTTGGGTGGAGTCTAATGTCCCCAAGACACATAAAATACAAAACAACGAATTATCCTTTTTCTTTTTTCTTTTCAAATTTTTTCATGATATTTTTTTGTCGTACAAAATGTAGGAATGAAAGAGTTTTTGGGTGATATGAAGCTAAAATTATAGAAGCATACTATAAAGTTACATATATTGGTGAAATTTGATTTTTAGTTGTATTGGACAATTTTTATTTTTTTATTTATTTTTGTATTGGTTCATTGTCACAATTGAAAACATACAATTAAATACTTTTAAGGAAAAATTGTAAAAAGTAAGTCAACCTTTGGGTGGTCTTGTAGGCGTTTTTTTATTCGCTTACGCGGGATGAGCGCGTATTTTGACTATTTCATTGTAAAGGTTTTATTGAAAACGTTTTTGAAGTCGCCAACAAGTCTTTAAAGGAAGACTCATAAACCTAATTGGATATTGGAAAATCGTGGGGACAACTTAGGGGTTTATCCAATGTACATTTCCCCGTCATGGCTCCATTAATGGCCAATGAACCATAGATTGAGTTCGGGGATGAGGGTACGAATAAGATCAAGAATCAAATTCGCCCATTGATGGTCCTACTTAATACCGATTCATATCTATATTTATGCAAATAAATAATCACATAATATTTTAATACAATATAATAATTAATCTATATCGGTTCATTAAACAAACAAAAGACTAATTTTTATGACATGTTATATGCAATCAAATTACAGGGAACTAAATAGGTTGTCCAAATAATCTGAATTTAATGTTAGAACAATTCTTTAGGTCTTTGATTAGCAATAATAATCATGTGAGATGATGAAAGCATTAAATCATGCAACATGCATATGAATAATATCAATATAATGTAAAAGAAAATATAAAAAAGGTAGATTTAGATAAGAATATACAAGTATAACGCTAATTCCCTTTAAAATCTACATCTTGACAAGTAGATGGTTAGTAAAAAAGGAATTAAATAGGAATTGACCCTCAGACGACAAAGGTAGATTAAATGAGCGCGTAGTAAGTCGCCCGATCGGGCCAAGTCAGCCCGATCAAATCGGGCTCAACGCAGCAGCAATACTCCATGCGTAGCCAACCGCCTGATGCTATCGGGCCATGCCGCCCGATGCTATCGGGCTAGTCGAGGTCAGTGCGCAGCACTCGAGGACGAACACAGCAGCAGCAAGCAAACGCCCGATGGAGTCGGGCTAAGCCGCCCGAAGCTATCGGGCTAGGGGAACTCGCAAAGACTCGGCACTCGAGCACGAACACAAGAAGAAAGAAGCACTCGAGCACGAACACGCCCGATGATGTCGGGCCATCTCGCCCGATCGGGCCGGACACCGAACAACGACAGGGCGGATCAAGCCCGATCGGGTCCGCAACAAACTATCTTTTGGCTGTGATGGACGCCCGATCGGGCGTCAGGAGCCCGATGGAGTTGGGCGAGGCACCGTTTAGTCATCCCTTGGCTTCAGACGCCAAGGATGCACTTCTTCTTTTGTCCAAGGCCTCGGGAAGTATTCTTGGGACCCTGGAACTCATCAAATATGCCTTCGAACCTCTCCATTCGATTGTAGAAGACGTAAAACAGTAGAAAATAGGGAAAAAGCTCCCTAATACCTACAAATCATCACAAAACAGAAAACCACAACTAGATGGAGAAAGTTAGCGTGAAATGGCTCCTAAGAGCACCATTGATACACATTTTAGCTTAAATACAGGGGGAAAAACTCTACATAAAACCATAACATCAAACTCCCCCAAGCTAAACCTTTGCTTGTCCTCAAGCAAAGCACAACATGAATAAGAATAGGATCGCTTCACCCCTCAGATATGGAATTTTAAACTCAAATACTTCCAACTCAAAATCGTTCAAGCAAGCAAAATTCAAGTTCAGTTGCTTAGATTACCTGACTACCAATCACTTAAGTAAACCGTCAAATGCAGCTGCCCTACATATCATGCAAATCTTGAAAAGGTGCTCACCGAGGTATCACTCCTCTCAATTTTGTGGCAGGCAAAATATGTGCCCGATCGCTCGCCACCCTAACCATAATAGCCCTTCCCACTCACACTCTCATGTGTTTAGAAAGGTAAAACATCGCTCATCCTAATCAGGTCGACTCAAATAACAAACTTAGTCTTCAACTTTGGCATATTGACTCAGTATTATTCCAATAAACAATCAAACACGTGCTCAAAAGGTCTTTCTCAGGGTTGTAATGGGGCTCGGGTAAAGGTACGGAAATTATTTAGGGAATGTGGTGGAAAAGCCAAGAAAGGGGAGCAAAAAACACTAGTAGGACTAGGTGTGGTCGAAACAACTCCCATGGCATCAACAACATAACCAAGATAATAACCAACTCTTGAAATTTCACGAACCAACCAATAATTGCCTCTTTTCAACATAATTTCCAATGCTTTTGAAAGTTAATAAGTGAAGATCACAGAAATTTTTCAAAATTTTCACTATCATTTTTCACTTTATTTTTTTTTTCTTTTTCTTTCTTTTCTTTGTACCAAAATATCATTATTTTCCAATCGCCCTACTTAATCAACCACACAATATGATATTAACTTAACAAATGCTCCCCCAAGCTAGGCTTGGGACAATAGTCAATGTAAAGGCTCAAGGTGTGTAATGTGGTTTAATATAGATCCAAAAAGAAGTCATTAGGCTCAGCGGGGCTAGGGGGGAAAATGATTCATTAAATAATTCTGAGGCTTAAAAATTAAACAAATGAACGCCTCTATCACAAAGACATGTCCAAAGTCACCGTAACTCAACGAGTACAATGCCAAAACCAAGATAAGAATGCTACGAGGAACTAACACACAAGAATAGACCGGATATAGAGATAAATCCGAGGGCTAGAATGAATCCTCACAATCTAATCAATTCAAGCATGCAGTTAAAATAGGCGCTTTATCAACAAAATCTACTCAAGATCAAGGCAATCAGAGATCACATCACAACATGTCAATCACAAATGCCCAACTATCCAGTATAATGAGTTAAATCGTTTTTCAGAACAAAGTTCGGGGCATGGGGAAGCAATCAATCTACTCATATTCAACTCGTATTTTTGTGTTTTTTCAGCAATATTTCATTTTTTTGTGATTTTTCATTTTTTTTTCAAAGCAATTAAACTAACTTAACTAACCTAAAAAGCAGTAAAAACAAAAAGAAAACAATACAAGCAATTAAACTAACTTAACTAACCTAAAAAGCAGTATAAACAAAAAGAAAACAATACTAATACTTACAGAAATCCTCCCCCAAGCCGAACTTGGCAATGGCCTCATTGCAACAAGGGAAAGGAAAGGGACATGGACATCGGCCGCCCATCGCCCGGATCGAGCGGTTTAGTGGCCACATGTTGTACAACCTCTTGCAACCCGCGTCGGACTGTAATGCTAGTGTGGTGGCCCTCATGTAGATGAATGCGGTGCTCATTGTGGTCAGGGCTTATTTCTGTCAAGTCATCAGTGCTATAGCCAATGGTCTTTTTGTGAGTATGTAAGACCGTTAGAAAATGCTCATCACCTGCAATAGACTCTAAGACAAGCACATCATTTGAAGTAGCATGGGAGGGGGAATGAGGCATGCAATCATGGATCGGTTCATCTATAACATCAACACTATAACATGATTCCTCTAGCATTGGGCATTTAGGTGCATTGTTTAGGCTAAACATGACCTTATCATCCCCCACGTCGGTGTCGGCTTCCCACTCTTAACATCTATCATCGCCCCAAAGAAGTATGGAGGAAAGGTCTCCCAAGGATAATGGGTGTTTGAGTGTCTTCGGCCATGTCTAATATAACAAAGTCCACGGGGATAAAGAATTTACCTACTCTAACAGAACGTCCTCTAATATACCTAGGGGTATTTCACAAAATGGTCAGCCATTTGCAGAGTAATGGTAGTACATTTTAATTTACCCATGTTCAGTTGCTTACAGATAGAAAGAGGCATGCCACTTACACTGGCACCCAAATCACATAAAGCTTTGTCAATAAATATGGTGCCAATGTGATAGGGGATGGAAAAACTCCCTGGATCTTTCAATTTTGGTGGAGACTGGTTTTGTAAAAGAGCGCTGCATTCAGCAGTAAAAGCTACAGTCTCCACCTCATTGAGAGTCCGCTTCCGCATCAACAGCTTCTTTCAAAAATTTAGAATAAGCAGGCACTTGATTTAATAATTCAAGAAAAGGAACCGTTACCTGCAGATTCTTTACCACCTCTAAAAACTTACCATACCGGTGGTCGAGCTTCTTCTTGAGCATCCGCTCGGGGAATGGTAGCTTGATCACCGGAGGCACAGCTTTTCTCCTTAGTCACCTCCATAGTCTTATCTCGCAGGCTCCTTGCTCCGCCCGAGGTTCAGCATCCTCGGGCACTTCTTGTGGTTTCTTCGCAATTGATGATTCCACCTCTAGCATTGCCGGAGCATTGTACTGCACTCCACTGCGAAGGGTGATAGCATTGGCGGTGTCCCTTGGTTGTATTAGTTGTGAAGGCAATGACCCAGATGGCCTACTAGCGAGAGGAACTAGCCACCGAGCTATTTAGTGACTCCAACATCTTATTATGTGTCCCTTGCAGCTTATTCTCGAGCATGCAGCTCTCAAATTGAGACCCGGTATCCGCTTGAAAGGAAATAATACCCTTCGCATCCGCAACATGAGACTTTTGAGTTCGCCTATAGCCGGGTCCGGGAGGAGGTGTGTTGTGATGCTTGTTGAAACCGAGTTCTCTCGATATCCAGGAGGAGCTTGTGGTTGGTAATGTTGTTGTTGTTGAGGATAATGTTGTTGTTGCGGATTCATCACATTATTACTCCTATACGAGAGATTTGGATGATCTCTCATCCCAGGATTATATGTATTGGAGTAAGGATCGAACTGGGGCTTGTGTTGGGATTGTAATGCGTGCACTGGCTCACTAGAATGTGAAAGAGCGGGGCACTCTTGAGAGTTATGTCCAGTTATCCCACAAGCATCACGGATGAAAGCATTGTGACCGTAAACACTAGCCATAGCATTGACACTCATGTGAGGGGAGGAATTGTTACCTAGCTTCAAAGAATCAATCTTCCGGTGAAGAGCGACTAGTTGTCCGGTCAAGAAAGAAATGGCTTCAACATCATGTTTGCCTCCCTTTGTCATAGAAGAACGAATAGTAGACGCTTGGTTAGAAGCGAGTTTCTCCAGAAGTTCATACCCTTCGTCTACGGCTTTATCCATGAAGAACCCACCAGCAGCTCCATCAATTACCCGTCTCGTATCTGCATCAACTTTAGTGTAGAAAATGTGGCACAAATACCACTTGTCAAAACCATGATGGGGACAAAGACGCTGCAGATCTTTGAATCTTTCCCAAGCTTCATATAGTGACTCTCCGGGATCTTGGGTGAAAGTTACTATGGCATGACGCATATCTCGGTCTTTTTGGTAAGGGTACCACTTGATGAGAAAAATCTTTGAGAGCTCGCCTGTGTGGTGATGGTGGAAGGCAGCTTATTATACCAAAATAGAGCTTTGTCGCGCAGAGAAAAACCAAATAAGATGAGTTTCATCTCATCGCCAGTAACACCCGGCTTGCTTCGAGTAGCACAACATTGTAAAAACCGCCGCACCGCCGATTTGGGTCTTCGGATGGTAACCCAAAAGAACCGATTATTCGAACCATATTCGAACATGAGACTTGATTTCAAAGTTTGCAGAAGAACAATAGAAGGCAACCGTAACCCGGTTGGCACATTATCGGGAGATGGTTGGGCATAGTCTCCGAAGGTCGGTTTAGCTTCGTCACCCATTCTAGCAGTAATAGGTGAGGTAGGGAATTCTTGTTGTGGTGAAGATGGTGGAGAAGGTGTCTTTTGGGAAGGTGTCCCCGCAGACAACTTGGTTTGCTTAGTTGTCTTTTTGAGTCTACGAGCGCCTTTTTCAATCTCCGGGTCAAATGGAATGAGATTTGGGGATTTCAATTTCCTACTCATCCATCAAAAACACTAAAACAAACGTGAGATGCTCCAAAGAACAGGTGTTCTTCGGAGTAGAGGTTACCGTAATACTATAATTCGGACAAAATAAAAATAAACCGTCTCCCAAGAACGACGCCAAAATTTGACAGGCTAAAGTCGTATCACCTTATCAAAAATAACCTAAGGTCCACTAACAAGTAGTCAGGGAAGTCAGGATCGAATCCACAGGGAGAAAGTTATACTATTGTATCTGAACTCTAATATTATACTAACTAAATCAGATGTAAATGGTTGTTTTACTGAACTAAGCAAATGATAGAACTAAATACGAGGGAATAAATCAATTAATAAAGAACTAGAACTATGGATCACTATGCATACAATTCGGGAAATCAGAGACGAATAATAACTACCCAATAAGTCAATTTATCTAGGGCACATGTAATTTCTCACGAACATTACCTCCCTCAAAGATCACCTAGCCGCTCTCGCATGGTCAAGGATCACTATGCCTAATGATTGAAAGCCTATACGAAATCTCTCCTCTCGAAGTAGATTCAATATTGCGATAATAGATATACAAGTCAGGCCTAATTCATAAATCTAGCATGAACGATTCAATCACAGGAAACAATTGAAATAAAGGGTAATTATACTAATCTATCAATCCCTCATTGCATACATAGATCCCCACAATCCTAGAAATAAAACTACTCACTCATGCTTGAGAAAACAATAACAAAATCCATGTAAAAATCCATACTTTGAACTATTGCAAATAACTAAGAAATTAATCTAATCAATAATAGAGAAAACAATAAAGAGGATTACCAAATTGAAGAATTATATTAAACTTGCGAATAATCCAAAGATTTGATCTTGAATCGACAATGAAAAGTAGTAAAACTAGGGTTCTTGAGAGAAACTATGAGAGAATAAGGATTAAGACCAAGATGAATAAAAGATCTCTTATTTTCCTATTTATACTAAGTAGCCCGACATTCATTAAATGAGCGCGGAGTAAGTCGCCCGATCGGGCCAAGTTAGCCCGATCAAATCGGGCTCAACGCAGCAGCAATACTCCATGCGTAGCCAACCGCCCGATGCTATCGGGCCATGCCGCCCGATGCTATCCGGGCTAGTCGAGGTCGTGCGCAAGCACTCGAGGACGAACACAAAGAAGAAGAAGCAAACGCCCGATGGAGTCGGGCTAAGCCGCCCGATTCTATCGGGCTAGGGGCCTCGCAAAGACTCGAGCACGAACACAAGAAGAAGAAGCACTCGAGCACGAACACAAGCAGCAGCAAGCACTCGAGCACGAACACTCCCGATGATGTCGGGCCATCTCGCCCGATCGGACCGGGACACCGAACAACGACGGGGCGGATCAAGCCCGATCGGGCCCGCAACAAACTATCTTTTGGCCGTGATGGACACCCGATCGTGCGTCGGGAGCCCGATGGAGTTGGGCGAGGCAAGTTTAGTCATCCCTTGGCTTCGCACGCCAAGGATGCACTTCTTCTTTTGTCCAAGGCCTCGGGAAGTATTCTCGGGACCCCGGAACTCATCAAATATGCCTTCGAACCTCTCCATTCGATTGTAGAAGATGTAAAACAAGAGAAAATAGGGATAAAGCTCCCTAATACCTACAAATCATCACAAAAAAGAAAAACCACAACTAGATGGAGAAAGTTAGCTTGAAATGGCTCCTAAGAGCACCATTGATACACATTTTAGCTTAAATACGAGGGGAAAAACTCTACATAAAACCATAACATCGGAGAGTATGTGCGTAAGTCGTAGGAAAGCATTGTGAAAAGTCGTTCGAACAAACGAGGTATTTATAGGCAAAGGAAACCGAAAACAAAACGAAAAGATAAAATAAAAACGTGCGCTAGACGCACGGCCTTGCGCTAGACGCATAGCTATGCGCCATGCGCACTTACTTTCCTCGGCCGTGTTTTTTTATTGTTTTAAGATTCTTTTTTATCTTTTCATAAAATCTATCATTTGAAATCCGAAATCAGTCATCTTTAGGAATAAAAATATGATTTTCGAAATATCCTTTAAAAATTAATTATCAAGCATAATTAATATTAACATATTAAAAATACAATTAATTATCAAGTTTAATTAATTGGGCCTTTAAAATTGGGCTTGGATAGACTTTATATTTCCAAAATGCTTTTGGGCTTAGCTTGTTCGATTGCTCTTCCTTTGGACCGGATCAATTAGGACGACGATATGTTTCATCATTAGGTACTCAATGGGGAGACACGATTTTGTGTCTACATGTCTGCTTAAAAATAAGTCCGACTTTTGATTAACTCACAATAAGTAAAGCTTATTGGGCTATTCGCTTTAATGACTTCAACGAGTAAACAACCGGTTATTGCAGGTAACTTGTCCACATGTCTTTTTCTAGTTGGTTTAAATTTTCAATTTTATTTTAAATATTAATTGAAAAACTACAAAAATACTCACTTCCTTCCTCTTCTCACTCCTCTCCTCTCCGTGGACCCCACTACTCCTCGTCCTCTTCCACCAGCCTCCCACCCTAGCCACCACCCCAGAAACAGACCAATCCCAACCCCTTCCTTTCCACACCCTAGACAATAGCCTTCCGAAACGCACCATTTATTTCATCGATCCTCCTTGCCTCTCACACCATTATTGACACCGAAGAATCCGTCCTGAAGTGAGCCTCGTCTTGCGTGAAATCCAGCGTGGTTAAGGATGAGGCCGATATTGCGGGTTAGAGCAAGCTCTAGGAGCAAAATAAAGGCGTTTTTGAGTGAGAGGAGAGAGAGTGAGGCGACGATGGAGAGAAGTGAAAAATCCATCGATGGAATTTTGAGCGTTCTCTCTCTAAAATGAAAGGGGGTTGTGCTTATCTCTCTTACCTTCGTATTTTTCCTTGTGGTGGCGGGGGTGTGGCCGGGTGGAAGGAGAGCTACACCGCCGGGTGGGTTTTAGTGGGTGGTGGAGGGGGTAGGGTGGGGTTGGGGTGTTGGGTTGTGGTGGGGAGGAGGGAGAAAGACATGCCGGAGTGGTGCTGGGGGCTAAGGTGTTGGGTAGGGTGGGGTTGGCATGTTGGGCTTGTGGTGGGAGTTACGGTGGTCTGGTGGTGGTGGAGTGAAAAGGCTGGTGGAAGGAGAAAAGTGTTTAGAGGAGAGAGATAAGTCAAAAATTTTAAAAAAATATTACCCTTTGTTCAGGTCACTAGTCACCTGATCCTATAAAAAGTGAATACTCATATAAGATTTGCTTATTTTGAGTTAATCAAAAGTCCGACTTATTTTAAGCAAACTGCCCAAAGTTTGTCTTATTCTTGACAATTTTTCCTACTTTTAATAGATTTTTAATGTGGTAGTTTATCATTTAACCTTAATGCGTGAAAAAAGCTAATGGTGTTTTATCTTTCATATACCCACTTGAGGTCTCTCACCCTAAACATCAAAAATTGAGGTCCTCAAACATAGATTTTGCGAAAATTTAGGTCATTAAAGTTACCTTAGCTCTATCCAAATAACCAATTTTAGCTTCGTCCATTGCCAATAATCCCCTGCCAAGAAGAATTCTGAAAAAAAAAAATCGACTTTCCCAACGCAATAATCTACAATTCTAACTAGCATAACTTAACATCAACAAACCCAAATTTCCTAAAATTATTATAATTTTGTTTAGTGATCCTATCCATCATATTTATCCTACCACCATTTGAAAGAGGTAGAAAGAGAAAATAAATTAAAATTTTAAACATGCTACTCCCTCGGATACCATAGCCACCATGATTTTGCATCTAAGATCAACAATATATCGAGAAAGAAGAGGGTCTTCCGATAAAATAAAAATAGAGTATACTAAACGTTGAAACTTGGATTTTCATCTTAATACATGATGGTAAATACAATGGAGTATTGACATTCCTTCCCTTTTTTAATATTTGCATTATATGAAACAAGACAAATTATTAGAATACGCGATCTAATTTTAACATAAAATTAGACATATCTAAGCCTACATTATCCTAATAAGCCCATTCCATCTCACTCTAACCCAATATTATCCCTGGACATCTTGCACACCAATCTAGTTGTCCCTTCTCGTATCCTTCCTTTGTTTCCCTTTGAATCTCAAACTACAACATACAATTTTAAAATATAACTCGACAATCTTGCGAGAATGAATTAAACTAGTCACTATATGGATTAAAGAACGTGAGAATTGAATAGATTAAACTCGGTCATTAAATAGATTAAATGGTCACGAAATAAATTGAGCTAGTCACTTTATTCAGAACGTTGGTTCGTTCACTTCTTAATATTGGGCTTCGGTCGTTGCCTACTTTAAATTAAAGGTAGGCGTTCTCTTGCAAGGGCAGCTAATGAAATAATTAGGCTTTATAGTGCAATTAATATTATACACTCGACCCATGAAGTTGACTGAAATTGAACTGCATCCGACCTCGGTTATAATTAACCCGAGGAGGTGGTGACCCATAATTGACCCAAGTGACCCCGAACTCGCCTTGTAACTCGAATTGACCCGAAAATGTAGACCCGCATCCGATCGATGTCTAATTCATAGACAATGGCGACTCGTTATTGACCAAAACCATAATAACCTGAAAACGATTAAACTTGATAAATAACCAAAATCTCCAAACTTATTACAAACGCCATGAAATGTTATTAACTCGACCTGTTACTATATGTGATCTGATTTTACCTGACCTAATGTTGACCTAACAATATTGTATTTATCTCAAAAGATTTCTTTTTATGTTTTTAAACTTATTATATTTAAAAGAATTCTTAATTATCTAAATGATGTCAGGGATGCAATATCTTAAATAACTAAATAAAAAGACGATAATGACTGAACGAAGAATGATATGATAAGGCGATAGTGACTTGAGCTAATGGGATAAATCAAGATGTATATAACAAAATTTCTAAATTGGAATATATCCCGTGTAATGATATGATTTTGGGAAGGATCGGATCCGAATATAACCTCGATATTCATCTCGAAATTGAAAATTGTCTGACTTAAGATAACTTGAGACTAGAAACGAACCCGGCTTTAAAAGTCACAATTACAATATATATAATCCGTAAGACCCAAAATTGAGAATCATATAATCCGAGTCTAGTGCCAACCTGGTTAGGCCCGATCCAAAATTCAACCAAAACTGAAAAGGACTCAACCCAAATTAATCCAATACCATATATAATCGGATTAGAATTCAACCCAAACATAATCACAGCCTGGTTTTGAGAAGGATATGATCCAAATATAACTTGAACCCGATAAGGCCCCACCGAAGTTCAACCTAATTCGAAAATGATCCAAGATAACCCTGGTATGATATGAAGCGAAATCAACTCGTACTAACTCGATCGTATAAACTCATTTTTACAATTGGACCAAATTGGCACGAACCGAATATGTTTTGACACCATTAAAGATTGACTCGACCTACCTCGACCCAACATGCTAAAATGACCATTTCAACTCGAACCCGTTAGTAACTTGTCTTGAACTAACCGACCCTTCAAATTTAATTGATCAATTCCAATCCCGATATGATAAGTGCCGACCCGTAACCGATCCGAGTATTCGAACTAACACTTTTACCCTTGAGTGTACGATTTAACCTTTGACACTATAATCAATCTTATAAACTCCCAACAAATATAGAGTATTTAACTAAATCTTCGACTTTCAAGCGGGATCTTAGGGGCCAAATTTCACCAAACTCTAAAAAAGGACTTTCCCTTATCTCATCCCTTACGAATTGACCTTCTTATTAAAAAAAAAAAAAAAAGTAAATATGTTGTTCAAATACAGATACGAGAAATGAATACGAAACAGATAGGAAACAGGAAACATCCTATCACCCCCTCCCTTTGACCGAACCCATCTCCATACAACCGAGTCCACAACACAACCGCAGTTTTCAGAAAACCCCTCCCACCTTCACCTGACTGCAGCTGCACTCTATCGCCTCCTTTTCGTCTCTTCTTCTTCTTCTTCACAACTCCCACTAACATTCATTCATTCATTCTCTCTCCTCTTTTCTTCTTCTCACTTCCCACTTTCGATCTACCTATATCTTCACCTTTTTTAAATCATTTTTATGTCTCACTTCCACCATTTTCTCCCCCACAACAAGCCCTAATCAAATCCCCAATTCCATTCAAAGTTTTTTTCCTTAGATTTCTGATTATTAAGCTGCCTTCTTTAATTCCATGAACTGGGTCACTCGCAAATTGTCGGTCGCTCCACTTCCAACCTCTGGTTAGTTTATTTATATATATTTTTCATTTTTTGTTGTTGTGATTTTGCTTTAATTTCTTTGATATATAGCCATGCAGATAAGATATATCAGTTTTTCGCTGAAATTCGCATGTCAATATGTTTGATCTAATAAACTGGTGTCTTCCTTGGCATTCATCTGTTTCTAATTTCAAACTTGAAGTGGGTTTTTCTTAATTTTTTTATAATCTTTTTTTAAAATATTTGTATTCGAAGTTGTTCTTGGTAATTCATTGTGATGCAATAGTATAATTGTTGTAAAACTTTCAGTAGTTTCATCAAAATTACTTGACTTCATATTCGACAGCGATGCATGCTAACTTCTTCATTTCTAATTAATCCCCCCTCTCCATTTTGTTTCATTTCAAATTGCTTGTTTGCTTCACTTGTCTTATATCAAGATTTCCCTTGTTTAGCAATTAAGATTGTCGCGAGGTCTAGTAGCTCTGTAGTTGACCTCAGTGTGATTTTTATTTTGGAAGGTCAAATAAAGATTTGGTAATAACTGATTAGTGATGGTGAATACATTCTAATTTAGAGTAACATTAGAGGAAATGTGTTTTGAGTATTGATAGACAAAAAAAATATGTCAGGGTATTGCTCTTAAAATGCGTAGTTTTATGTTGTTTATTCTTTGCTACCCTCAATGGTGAAGATCTATAAGCTTGTGTGTTGAGTCGATTTCCTTTCAATACGGCTATTTTTCTCTTGTTCATCCTAGGTTGCTGTTGAAAATATTGATAAAAACTGTACACTTGTTTTGGCTATTTGGTTCATGATGGGATGAAAGAATTGGTTTGATCTAAGGAGTTCCTCAATTTTTTTTTTTATATTTTGGTTACTGTAGTGTTTTACTGTCACATTCTGAATGAATTTTGTAGATCTCATATCTGTTCTAATTGTGTCATCTGCTATAAGGGGGAGATTGAGTTTGTTATGTATTGGCTGTAAACATAGGTCACCTATCACTATGTAACTCCTTCCTTAGATTGAGTTAGGAGCCTGCAACCTGAACAAATGATCGGAGGATGTCTGTTTCCATCACGAGTTATATGCTAATACCGTTAAGGCTGGGTTTGGTCATTATCGACATCCTTTGTGTTGAAGATCAAGATAGGTCATTTTGTTACATGAATGTTGTTTTGGGGTATTTGCTCAAACTTGTGATCATAATGTGCCTCTTACTGTAATACCATATGTCTTAACTTTATTTTTTTATGACAGGTAATTTCAGTTCCAACCTGCTCCATCCATCTTTTGTCAAAGACCTACTATTTTGCTTGTCATGGTGGTAGTCTTTCCCCTGAGATTAAATATGATTTATTTTCCAGCTACTATCTCCTTTCTTGAATCCTCTAGGTCTATTGTGATGAAAATGAATCCTCATTGATGACTTAAGAGAAAGGTCCTTATACTTAAATACTGACCATGGAATATCCAAATGAATATACCCAATATTACCACAATTTTGTAGCAGCTGGAAATGAGGAAGTTCATCCTGTCTCTGAAAGGTTTATGCAAGATGCTACAAACTGCATAAACATGAACATGAGACCTCCTGAGGTGAGTACATCAGAAATCAAGCCAGTTCATAATTTTTCTATACAGACAGGAGAGGAATTTGCTCTTGAGTTTATGCGCGACCGTGTGCTTCCACGCAAACCGGTTGTTTCAAAGGCAGTGGGTGACCCAGATGCGGTAACAGGTTATATGGATCTTAAAGGTATTTTAGGCATCAATCGTGCAGAGTCTGAAACTGGATCAGATGTATCTATGCTTGCATTGTCAGAAAAAGGTCCAAAAGAGTTTGACAGAAAGAACTCATTGTTGTATGAGGGAAAAACTATCCGTGGATCAATGCAATCAAAACATCATAATTCCTCAGAATATGGAAGTAGTCAAGGTTTTCATGGCTATGCTTCATCTGGAATGGCAGATGGTTCATCAATGAAGATAAAGGTTCTCTGCAGCTTTGGAGGTAAGATCTTACCTCGTCCGAGCGATGGAAAACTTCGGTATGTTGGGGGTGAGACACGTATCATTCGCATAAACAAAGATATATCTTGGCAGGAGCTCAAGCGGAGAACCTCTACAATATTAGATGATCCTCATACCATCAAGTATCAACTTCCAGGGGAAGATCTTGATGCTCTGGTGTCGGTATCTAGCGAAGAGGATTTGCAGAATATGATGGAAGAGTGTAATTTTTTAAGAGATGGAGAAGGGGCAAAGAAACTCCGGCTATTTCTGTTTACCTTGAATGATTTGGAGGAATCTCATTATAGTTTGAGTGTCGGGGATGTTGATTCAGAGTTTCAGTATGTTGTTGCTGTCAATTGCATGGAGATGGGAATTAGAAAAAACTCTGGCATGCATGATATAGCAAGCTCTTCCGCAAATGATTTAGATGCATTAATGGGACAGAATGCTAACAGGGGTGTTAGCAGTGTACCGGCCACGATTGGATTAAGCAGCTCAGCTCATGGTGGAGGTGCTGTTCCATCAACAGGAATACTACCTGCACAGCCAATTGTACCTGGAACCACCAACAGCTATCCACAACATCCTCTTCAGTTTCAAGGACAGGTGATTCATCATGAAGATTCAAAGGGGTATCAGCTGCATGGTGGTGATGTTCATCCCTCTGTACACTTGCCACGTGAGGAAAGTATTACTGCTATGTCATTTCATGGACTGTCAACTAATCAGCAGAAAACGACCGAAGCTGAGGTATGCGTTGACTAATTTGACAAGAAATTTATTGTTTATTATAATGAGTTAGCCTCTCTAAGATTGGTCATGTTCTTTCAGTCGAACCAAGGTCACACAAAGGGTAATCTTCCTGCTGAAGAAGCATTCGGATCCACTGTCAATGGTGCTTCAGTGAAAGAATTCTCAGATCTACCTCCAAAAGGTGAAAAAAGACACCAGGAACATATTCAGAGTTCTCCGTCTGATGCTGTGTATGTACCACGGGTTTCGGAGCCAATCAATCCTGAAAATCCTAACCCTTTTGACTTTGCATACACTTCTGAACATGCTCACTCGGAACCTAATTCATTTAATATGAATCACAACGAACTTCCTGCAACCCAGAGGCCTTATCTTTCAGTGAACATCCCTAGGGAGCAGGGCGAGCTGCTGAGCAGGCTAACTAAGTCTGATGACTCACTGAACTCTCAATTCCTCATGTCACATTCACAAATGCCAGTAGGACAGCAGGATTCAGTCACAAAGTCATCTGGAAAGTTTCAGCATATGAATGCGGTAGCTGAGTCTGACATGCATACTGGCTCTAATATGGTTGAAAATGAAGTGGTCAAGGTTCTTGCAGACAAGGATAGTGTGTCAAGGCAAACAACTTCAAGCGCTGTTGATGGGAAAGATGCACGTCAAGATAACCCATTTGTGGAACGTAACTCAGAAACATCTTGGCCAACCTATAACCATAAGGGACATCCGGGTGATGCTGTTGAAGTTGGGCATGAACGTACAGATGTTAGCCAACCTTCTAATAGTGAGCAACATGATTCTACTCTCCCTGAGTTAAAATGGGAAGATGAAGCTGCTCAAAATTCCAGCGGTAATGTCGCTGAGAGTATCCTTATAGATATCAATGACCGATTCCCTCGTGATCTGCTATCAGATATATTCTCACAAGCAATTTTATTCGAGGAGTCATCTAGTGTCAATCAACTTCCCCATGATGGGGCTGGCTTGAGCATGAATATTGAGAACCATGAACCAAAGAATTGGTCTTTCTTTCAAAATCTAGCTAAGGATGATTTTCGAAAAGATGTTTCTTTGATTGATCAGGATCATCCTATATATTCATCTGGACTTGCCAAGGTTGATGGAGAAATATCTGGACATTACCAATATACATCTTTATCTACAGACGGGGTTCCTGCCAGTGATGTTGATTCTCGCATTTTTGGTGAATATGGTCAGAAAAATTTGCCTGATACTGTGTTAGCTGATCAGGTAACAACTACATCAGATTATAACCCCTCACAGGTAAAATATAGTGAAGTTGTCCAATTTGATGGTGTTGGGGCTCCCTACTCAGGTTACGAGGTAAATTATCTAAGATAAATCATTTTTCTGATATGTATTTGGATATGCATACTAAATAGACTTTCTACTATTTCGATTTTGTTAGGAGGCAATTCAAGAGACAAAGCATGTTGGTCTGCCTCCTTTAGATCCTTCTATTGTGAATTTCGACATTAGTACCTTGCAGGTATCAACTATCATCTTCCCGTTACATGTATTGATTTGTTAAGAGTGGATTAAACTTGTCTGATTCTAGTTGTTTTTCTTGTTTAAGTGAGGGATATCTCTTAAGATAAGCAAATAATTTGTCTGAAATGAATGGTGTCTAAAATGTGAGATGAGCGCCACCTTAATTGATGCTCTTCTCATCTAATTATCTATAGTCCCGTAAGTCCGTAACTCTTTTTTGGATGACTTGTCTCAATGATATGATATTGAAAGTAATATCTGGTTTTATCCAAATTATTGTAGTTGATACAAAACTGACAACAGAGGAGTCATTCTCCAGTAAGGATTTTGAAGTTTCAGCTTATGTTTTTTTTAAGACCAACATAGTTGAAACAATAGAAGCCTCCACAAGACATGTTTTCTAATATCATGAGAATTTAGACGTCCTCTCAGCAATAGGACCTTTGCCCATGTAAATAAAAGAAAGAAACCTTGTTGAATCAAAATTTGATGGTTAAAGACTCCAGAACAGAATGAAATGAACAATTGCGATTGTGTGATTGGAGATATTAATGTTTAAGTGTTATTCTTAAGAGCTTAATCTAGTGGTCACCATTATATTCTCATAACTTTACCTTCTTTGCTTAGATGAAGGAGTTGCAGAGCTAGATAGCAAAGGTGATATTCAAAATTGTCGTTCTAGTTGATGGCCTTTGTTTTATTTAAGTGCATAAAAATGGAAATATGCAAAAAAACTCGATAAGAAATAGAACTTGTCTCTTGATGAATGTGATCTTTTGATTCATTGAAGAGAAAATTTTCCGTTGTTAGATATGATATATTGTATATACTCCCTCCACCCTATAATAGAGTATATTGTTTGCTTTTTCCGCGATCGAAGCTCATCAACTTTGACCATATATTTCCACTAATATATACTTCCTCCGTTCCTTTTTACTTGCAACAATTTGACTTTTTATACTATTCACCAACTCTACTTAGATTATCTTTGGTGATTTATAGTTAAGCAAAGACATATTCATGTGGCTCCTTGTTAGATTCATCTGAATGTATATTTTCCCGATATCTATGTTTATAATTTTTAATTATCGGTAAATAAAGGTATTAATGGTTGAAGTTGTGCATTGGCAAGCGTGAAAGTCAAATGGTTGCAAGTAAAAGGAAACTGAGGAAGTGAAACTTATCATGTGGGATTTTGTGTGCTTTGCTTCAATGAATATTTTTTAGATATTAGCTTTTTGTAGTGTTCAATTAATAAGTAAATTTTTGATAATGTTATTAATGTTTTAAAATGACGAGATCGTTTTATCAGGCAGTGGGAATTACTCTTGAAGTATTCCATTAGTTAGGTATCAATGTTCCAACAAAAACACTTGTATGCATCAAAAACCCCATATTCCATGGGGGAAATGTGTTAAAAAGGGACAAATTTTAGCATATGGTGCTGCTACAGTTGGTGGTGAACTGTTGGCACCAGCTCGACCTTTTGTTTCCGTGGAGCGAGGAGAAGGGGGGGGCTCGTCGAGAAGAGGATTGTACGATGAGAGAAGCAAGAGTAAATATTGATAATGTTATTAATGTTTAAAAATGTGTCTTGGAGACCATTATGGGATGAAGGGAATACTATGTTATTCTTCATCCACAAGGCTATAAAGTTTGGAGCTCTCTCAGAGGCTCCACATAATTCGTACCTTGGGAGGCCAACAGTAAGTGGTAGTCACAGACACAAGAGTTTAAACCAAAAAGTGAGCTCTAGAATGTAGGTATCTGTTCTCTGTAGAGAAGTCCCTGTAAGGCCCGTGGCCGCCTTAGTTGATTTCAAATTTTATGTATGTCATGTGCCCCCTAGTTATTTACCTGTTGGACCAACTATTTTTAAATATCTACATTTCTATAGAAGAGATTTGGGTGCTATACTGGTTATCATTGTCCAGAATTATTTTTCTAAGTTGCTGTTAAGTTAATTTTTGAGGACATCCATTACCTCTTCTAGCTATTCCATTGGAGCTAGTCCTCATATCACTTGAATTTTTTGCATTTTACTTGCATATCAGCTGTTTTGGATGAAAGTGCTTCTCACACTTGTTAAGCATTGTTGTGGCAATTTATAATACTGAAAGTCATTTAAATCGAGAGGATATACATGATTGCCTCTATATTCTTTGAGTAGTATATTAAGGTTTAGTGCTACAGGTGACTACAACCTTGGACATGCAAGATCTGATTCATTTCCAAATTGAATACCTTTAATTGTTTTTTCTGTTGTTGAAGCAGATCATAAAAAATGAAGACCTTGAAGAGCTTAGAGAGCTGGGTTCAGGAACTTTTGGCACTGTATATCATGGAAAATGGAGAGGAACAGATGTTGCTATTAAACGAATTAAGAAAAGTTGTTTCACTGGTCGATCATCAGAGCAAGAAAGATTGGTACCTTGTTCTATAACCCTGAAGCTCTGTTAGACCTTTTTTTATACCATTCTCATTATAGATTCCTGCAAATGATTATAAATGCCATAGTTTTGTCTGAAATATAATACCTTCCTCCTCTTTTTGTGATAGTGTAATGCTATGTTACTCCGACACCTTCATTTACCTCAAAACGGGGTGTCGTGTCGTGTCGCGTCCGACACGACACTTCACTTGGATACTTCATTTTAAACAAAAAACTTGACTTTTTTCTACAAAATAGCCGAGTCGGATACTTGGACACCCGTATCCGAGTAGACACTCAATCCGTGTCCGAGTAACATAGGTGTAATGTAATGTCTTATTGAAGGCAATGGCGGGGATCGTCCCGCTTCCGATACCATGACAAATTCATCACCGGACTCGCACACACAAGGCCACACCGGAGAAGAGAGTGACCACACACAAGCCCGGATGAGGTTCCATCCTAAAACCAATTGGCAATAAATGATTGAGTTTATATATCTTATTTATACAAAAGCTTTCACTAAGATACATGATAGTGGATCCTCTCGCATACTTTACCAATAACAAGCTGATGACCACCATGTATAGATCCTGCCAGGAGCAGGGTCTTGGGAGGTTAATGTATGCAAGTTTAGAGTATGTATCAACCTGCAAAAGGGTTTTCTAGTAAAAATATTGACTAGCTTCCCTTCGTAAGAGGAATAGTAATTCTTTCCGATTTTTACCTCAGTTGGATATTAGATACACCCTGCATTTTTTTATAATCTATACACTTTGGCACTATTCACATACTTCACTTGGACCATCTTTTGTAATTTATATGTAAGGAAATACACATATGAGATCTCGTTATATTCGTCTTAATGCGTATTCACAATATTAAGTTTTTGTTATCTTTACTTATTGATAATTAAATATATCAATGGTCAAACATCTGCGTTGCAAGCATGAAAGTCAAATTGTGTAAATTAATAAGAAACAGAGGTAGTACCTCTTAGCTGTTACTAACTTTGCTTTCATGTTTTACAATCTACTTAGACTGTAGAGTTCTGGCATGAAGCTGAAATCCTCTCAAAGCTTCACCATCCAAATGTAGTAGCATTTTATGGCGTTGTGCAAGATGGACCTGGAGGAACATTAGCCACTGTTACAGAGTTTATGGTTGATGGTTCTTTGAGACATGTTCTTCTTAGGAAGGACAGGTAAAGATTCTAACTCCTTTTTCAGCTTTTCTTAAACCTTCCATAAGAGGAATGACTATTTACATCTTTTATAGTTTGGCTAAATGATGATAGCGATATACATCAAAACTTTAAATCTTAGATGAGCCAAGTGTGAGAGAGTACAACCTGTTTCTTGTGAGAAGGATTAGATTGCATCTTTTTCAAAACTTCAGTTTGTCTAATTACATGTTTGACCCTTTTCAAAGCAGACAAAAATATATCTTTCTTTGGATTATGACAGACTACATCAAAATGGTTAATCGAAATGTTTGTGCTTCTATCTTATTGTGAAGTATCAGCAATGTTGCCTTTTGGGTCAAGGATTAATTTGAAATGATCCTGTGTTAATGTTAAGTGCAACTGCCCCCTCCCCTCAAATTCGCTGCTATGGTGGGAGCCTTTTAGAGACACTGTCACATGAGTTATTGTTTAATGTTGATGCCTTGTTCTTTTATCGTCAGTGGTGTTGTTCTGAGACCAGCTTGTGTACATTGTAGTTTCCAGTGGCTTTGGTCTTTTCGACTTTAAGTGGTGGAGAGTGAAGTATTGTAAATTTGTTCTTGTGTCCCATTCTGGTTGGTTTATTTTTTTTAGAATTGCTGACGGGAGATTTCTTGTTAGTTCTCAAGACTATTTTTTCTTGTGTTACCCCCTTCAAAAGCAGGAGACTTCAGTGTCACTTCACAGTCCTTTTGATTGCTGTCTGCGTCGTTTCTTTCCTATTTTCTTTTGTTTCTCTTTTATCAGTATCATTATCTATTCTTGTTCTTCCTTGATTATTCACAATAATCTGCATCTCACTATTCTTCCTAATGCCATACTATTTAGGCATCTTGACCGTCGCAAACGACTGATAATTGCAATGGATGCTGCATTTGGAATGGAATATTTACACTCAAAGAATATTGTGCATTTTGATTTGAAATGTGACAATTTACTTGTGAATTTGAAAGATCCTTCACGGCCCATATGCAAGGTATCTTTACATGTAAAAGGCAACGATTTATTTTAATCTTTGCTCCCTGCCTCCCCTTTTAAGGGCGATCTGATGGCAAATTAAATTTTATAATCAATACTCTAACAGCTTATTTCTGATAATCTACTTCAGGTTGGTGATTTTGGTCTATCAAAAATCAAGCGAAACACATTGGTTTCTGGTGGTGTAAGAGGAACTCTACCGTGGATGGCTCCTGAACTTCTGAATGGAAGTAGCAGCAAGGTTTCCGAAAAGGTAATGTGGTGTCCTTTTTTTTTTTTTTTCTCGTTTTGGGGACGCTTTGTGGCCTATATTTTAGACTACTCTACCTTCTGTGTCAACTCAGGCTTCCTTAATATACATACTTAAATCAACACATAAATTCATATTTAAGTATGTTTTGGCTGACTGCTTTCTGTTATCTGGATCAGGTTGATGTGTTTTCTTTTGGTATTGTACTATGGGAAATTCTTACGGGGGAAGAACCCTATGCAAACATGCATTATGGTGCCATAATAGGTACGAGTACAGTGTTTGCTTTTCTGTTTTCTTCAACAAATGACAGTTGCAAAGTTGCAATTTCTGCCAAATATTATTCTATGACCAATGACATAAGTTGCTACTACTACTGCCTGTTGTTTCTCATTTTTGCATTATACTTTGTGATCTATAAACAATGTGTTAACTAGTCTGCAATGTCATATATCTATGGCAATTGGAAACCAAACAGTTACTGGGCAACTAAGTCTTTTGCTGGTGTAATAGTGTTCTATGTGACCTTCATCAATCCGTTAGTTCTGGCAGATTGAAGTGAGGGATGAATGTGAAGAGTCACAGAACCGCTTCTTGCACAGAGATGTGATATTCACTTATGTTGTTTTGGGTAAAGCCAGAATAGCTTGATAAACATTTAAAAATACTAACATGAATTCTCTCTTTTTTTGGTTGTGGCTGTATGCATGTGGGCTCCTTTGCACTTGTTTCGTGATATGGACATTTGTTTTCACTTTTTGTTCTGGCTTTTCATTGTGTCAGCTCACTTTTGTTTAATCATTCTATTTTCTTGCATATCCCATCTCTGCTGTTTTGTTTTCACTCCACTTGTGGCCTTCTAGCATCTGGAGTATGGTTGTTGATTTGGGCTGGTTCATATTATTGGATGAAATGGCCATGGAAAGGATTACTCAAGTAGTGAAGGTCATATAGATTCTTATATATTAGATTGAGATATAGCTTGCGTTACAAATGACTCTGTGATCGTTATTATTCCAACTGTTTTCTGCTTATGTTGTTAACGGATTAGGTCAAATTTCAGGTTTCCTGGCTGCGCATGTGTCCGTCATATTTGTTGTTTGCAAACACCTATATGAGCCCTCTTTCCTCCCTTTTTTCTTTTTTGGTGGTTGTTTTGCTTCCCTTTCAAGTATTTTAGGTAGGGCAAAAAGGGTGCTAGGGTTGTCATTACTCATTAGAAATGTCCTGAAAACCCGTTGTAAACCCACTGATTACTTGTCATTTCAAGGTAATGTATGGCATATCTTTAACAAAACTGTTGTTTTCATAATGCAGGGGGAATTGTGAATAACACGTTGCGGCCCCTTATTCCTAATTACTGTGATGCCGAGTGGAGAATGCTCATGGAACAGTGCTGGGCCCCAAATCCTGCTGTTCGGCCTTCATTTACTGAAATTGCGGGTAGGTTACGTGCAATGGCTGCTGCATGTCAAACTACTAAAGCTCAGGGTCCGAAAGCATCTCATTAATCTGATCTAGAAGGCTGCTGTGCTTTTCGCATCTGCTGCAGTTTTCATGGCATCTATCTCTGAAATATGAGCATCTATCTTTAAGTAAGTGTATTTTACACATTTTATGATCCTGTAATCAGCTCCCCTCAATGTATTTTCTGAAGCAGGAGCTGTAGATCTTTAGTAGCGACATACCATAAATCTTTGTATTGGACTCTTTCTTTCACATTATAATCCGAAGAACCTCAATTATTTATTTTGTACAGGAGTGTGGTCAAAGCTAAGACAGCGTTGGCTTCTGCTTGTCTAATATGTTAATGGGCAGGCATTTATTATTGTGTCATCTCGAAGTTAAGTGTATGAACGAGCGTTTGCTGAAAGAAATTGGTTGTACTAGTTCAGTCTTAAGTGCGAAGAAGCATCTTGCTCCTTGATTTTAGCTGTAAAAATATTGAAATTCGGAATGAGATCTTTTGCATTTATGTTAATTTGGTTGTCCTTGTCTTCTATTATTTCTCCCCCCCTAAGTGGAGTTATGTTTCATGCTCTGCTAAAATTCCCAGCTTCGTACTATGACCTTTGTTTTTGATCATGTTAGATTTAGTAAACAATTAACATTTTCCCTTCCATGTCTTGCCCTTAAGCGGCTTAAAATACTAGATACATTTTAGTTATTCAAGGTTAATTTTCATGGATTTTGACCATATTCTTTCAATAATATAGGAGTAACAAAAGACATTATCATGCTGGATTTTGTTAAAATTGTCCCAATGTGTATTTTTGATATATTAGGTTAGAATTTTCAAATATGTATAGAAGTTTATATAGTTCGTCTTTTGTGCGTCAAATGCTCATCAATATTATTGTGTAGCGAGTTGGGTAGCGTAAGAAGGCACAATATTATTTGTTCTTTTTCTTTGGTGTTAGATAGTGTGACTAAACACAATGATGTAGAGGGGATTCGATCCATATTTTCGATTACCCTAGATTTTACTACCTAAGCTAGATAGCATCAACACAATATTATTTGTTGCCATATTATAATCAATTGCAACTTTGGTGTTGGGGTTTGAACCTGTACATAATGCTTTTTCAGATTTAATAACTATTTTTTTTATTGTTTTTGTTTTTCAGGTATTATTTTTTGCCCTCTTTTATTCTTTTGAACGCCAATTGATCTTTTTAAATTTCATATTAAGTATACCAATTCCAACAAAATTTTGTCAATAGAGCATTCCTAAAATTTTGAAACAAAATCGACATTTCACTGGACCGATTTTTCACACAAAAGTTACTCTTATCTAATAAAATTACCCTTAAATTAGCCAAATTATCCTTAAACCGATTAAAGCGATTCTAGTAAACTGAAATCCCCTTACGTTACTAATTAAAGTTAATCTTATATACCTTTAAATTATTCAAAGGTACCCTAATGTGTGAGATGAGATGTAGGAGTCTTTGGTGGGGTTGATGTAAAGTTCGATGAATTGAATCTTCACCAAGGGTTTTCGAAAGAAACCTTATCCTAATCCAATAAACAGAGATATGGAATGTGTAGAATTTTATTATTTTGGCTCAATGTGAATGTACTTTGTCCTGGGACCATGACAAGGGATATTTACACATTGTTTAGATAGCAACAAAAAAAGGAAAAGGATGAGGAGGAATAGAGGAGGAAGGAGAGGGGGAAGATGGAGCTTCATTTTCTCTCCAAATCTCTCCAATTGGGGGGGGAGGGGAGGGGAGGGAGGATGATGTTTATTAAACACTTAGTAGAGCATGAACACCGTAGTTATGTTTGAACCAACAAAAGATGGATTGATCGCTACGGTTGTAGTTTTGGTGGTCATTTGGCGGAGCGAGGCAAATTGGTGGATACAAAAGCGTAGGTAGACCATGGAACGACGTCAAACATGTCTGTAACTTCTCAATGTTTCTATTTCACTTGTATTCACTAGAAAGTTTTGCGGGAAATATGGGTTTGCGACAACCTTTTTGGCTACACTAGTAGAATAATTGCTTATTCTTTGCGGTGGTATTCTTTGCGGTTTTACCCGCACGCAAAGAATATATCATGTAAAAAGAAAAGATAAAATATATAATAAAGATATTGCTGCGGTTTTAGACAAAAACCCGCCAAGAATATGGTATCAAAAGAAATTTTTTGAAAAAAAAGTTGACTTTTTGATCGGACCTATTGCTTTGCGGTTTTTGACTAAAACCGCAAAGAATATATTAAAATAATATTAAAAAATAATATTTTTATATATTGCTGCGGTTTTTGACAAAAACCGCAGCAATATCATTAAATAATATTAAAAAAATATATATATAAGGCGTGTATCAACTAGGGTTTTTTTTCCTCACTATTCTCTCACGCCTCCTCTCACCATTCACTCTCAGCCCACGCCTCCTCTCACCATTCTCTCTCGGCCCACGCCTCCTCTCACCCTTCACTCCTCTCACCATTCACTCTCACTTCTCTCACCGGTTCTCTTCTCTCAGTTCACCCTCACCGGTTCTCTTCTCTCACTTCACCCTCACCTTCACTCTTCACCTTCACCTTCGACCATGGCGAAACGCGCTCCATCTTCGACCATGGCGAAACGCGAGCAACCGTGGCCTTCACTTTCGTCATCACCGAGAAGAAACGAAAGATGGTGAGACGCGAGCAACCATGGTTGGAGATTTGTTGGCGAGCGACGATCAACGAAAGATGGTGAGACGCGAATGACGAACGAAGATCTGGGGGCTGTGTTTCTTCTTTTTCGTCCTCACCATGGCGAATGCGAGAGGAGTTTTTTGATTTTTTCCTTTTTTTCGTTTTTTTTTTTTCGGTTTTTTTTTTTTTTTCCTTTTTTCGTTTTTTAGATCTCGTGAATTAATGTTAATGACAACTATCACCATGGCAAGAGGAGTTTTTCGTTTTTTTCCCTCACCATGGCGAATGCGAGAGGAGTTTTCCGGGTTTTTTTTTTTTCCTTTTTTTCGTTTTTTAGATCTGTTTTTTTCGTTGCTGTCAGAAATGGTTATGAAGTGCCTAAATGAAAGTAAAATATGTTATTGTTTGTTGCAGACAAATTTCAGTTTGGTAGATAATTGGCAAAGGTAGAATTGGTAGTATGTTCATCGAATTGGCAAAATTTAATTGCAAACTGCAAAAAAAAAAAATTTTTTTTTTGACCTACACCTGTACATATTGCTGCGGTTTTTGGTGAAAACCGCAGCAATATGTTTATTTGTTATTAAAAATTAGAGTATATTGCTGCGGTTTGCCCTAAAAACCGCAGCAATATATTAATATATTGCTGCGATTTTCGCTAGAAACCGCAGCAATATGTTAGAATATTGCTGCGGTTAAAAACCGCAGCAATATATTAATTACCTATTGCTGCACTCCTAATTGCTGCGCGGCCAAAACCGCCGCAATAGGCCACTTAATGACCGCAGCAATAAGCATTTATTCTACTAGTGCTAGAAAACCAAAGGTTGAGGTTAGCATAATTGCCAAGTTCTGGTTGATGATGGGAGAGCATATTCAACGACTCTTTTAGTGGGTGATTATAAGCAAGAGGAGAGGGTTACTCTGAGTAAAGTTTTTTTTTGGTTATGCTGTAATTTCATATTGTGATTCGATGTTTCAGTCCAAGTTTTGGCATAAAGTCTAGTTAAACCGAGTACATCATTTGATCCAGCAACTTATGGCCAGATTGAAAGAACAAACTAAACTATGGAGGAGATGTTGTGTAACACCCCAGAATTTCAAAGACCGAAAAGAAAGAAATAATAATATATTTAATAGGACGATGGCGGAAACATCGTCTTCTGGGAATGTCACTACTACAAGAATAGTGTTTAAATAACTAAGTGATAAAAACAAACATAAGTAAATACTATAAGTAAATTAATTACTTAGATAAAAATGAGAAAACTATCTCAAACTAAAGAGAAGTCTAGAACTAAAACCCCTAATAATTTATTTCTCGCATCTCAACCCGAGCCCAAAATCAAAGAAAATCCCCATCAACAAAACCTGCAAAATATACAACAAATATCCACAATCAGTGGGGAGTAACTAGCAGTTCTCCCAGAACAAAAGCAATCAAAGTACGATTCAGACATAGATTAATAAGAAAGGAAATAATTAAGTCAAGTTAACTACAATATGCATCCACTTCCATATAACTCACAAATAACGCAAATGAATAATAAATAGCAAGTGAGTTGGATAAAAATAAATAAATCATCTCAAGAGTACTTTTAGAAAAATAAAAGTATAGGTAAAACAAGTGTCCGAGACGAAACCGAACGCTAGTGATTCGCAAATCACTTCCTAAGGTTTGTCGGATCGCAATCTCCGAGTCGGTCTATGGGCTTACGTTCCCCACTGCCCGTGTCTAAGAATGGCCAAACTCCCGATGCGGGGTAGAACACGCAAAACTCCCCGACCTCTCGGACGACAACAATTAACCCAGGACTTACCCCTAGTTCGCAAACCAGGTGGTTGGCATGTTCTTCACCGGGGACTACATCTATCCCACCGGATGTTCTTATCTCAAAATAAAATCATAAATATCATCAAAGTATTATTCATCTCAAAAATATTCGTCAAAAGGGATGCCACCCGGCCTTATACCCATAATTCATCAAAAGTAATTCTTCAAAAAATCCTCAAAATAAATCACTTACAAATTTTCAAAAAATATCTCTCACAATAACACTTGAACATTCCAAAACATCAACAATGACAATATACTGGTTTTTACAGCAACCACACTCAATCACAAATACATTACCAATTAACTCTAAATCATATTCATTAAAAGAGTAATAACAATTAAATCATTTTATTTCATAAATCAAACCTAAACATGTGGTTACCCAAATGATGCATACTGTATACTACTGAAAATCAGAAACCCAGAATATATTAAATTATAAATTATATCTGATTTACAAGCCCTCAAACAATTTAATAGTGTGTCCTCAATTTCATCACAAAAACACCATAATAATTATGAAACCTACAAATTCGAGCATCAAAATCACACAAAAATTATCATATAACCCTAATAGCTCTACTGACATGGTACAATTTTTATTTATAATTTTCGGACTAAAAAAAGTATTTTTAACAGTTAATATACAGATTCCTCAAATAAGCCATTATAATAATTAAAAATATAAAAAGACGCCCAAAAATTACCAAAAATTCACATAACATGTAAAAACTCACGTAAATACATATTATTCAAATAAATTAATTTTTCTGCCTCTATAAATAATTTTCATGAATTATATACTGACTGAACAGAAATTACAAAAACAGATATATCAATTAATTAAAACAGTAAACAGTAGATAAAAATTATTCTAAGGCATGGAATACATTATACGCATGTAACATGATCAAATAAAAATGATTTCATCAATTTTAACAGTCGTTCAATAATTATTACGAAATTTAGCCAAAAACGCACAAAATACTAATTAAATCAAATAAATATTAAAAATCATGAGAAAATTATTTTTCTCTACACAGTATTCACATAGCATGTGTCACGTATGTTCATGTCAAATTTCATCAAAAATATCATTCAAAAAGTATTTTAGATAATTCCTAACGTAGTAATCTAATACCGAATAATACCCTAATCACTATGGTTCTAAGATAACAACTAGTTACCTGGATCGTCGGGAGGAGAGCTGAGTCTAAAGAGACAATCATGAGTTAAGCATGCAATCCAAATCCTCTTCTAACCCCAAGGCATAACGAACGAGAATTGTAGCAACAAGACACCAGGCATTTCTTCTTGAACGTTGAAAACTCTTGTTTCGTACTGCTCTGTTACGACCATGATTCCCGATGATTAAAAGCTCAGATTCTAAATCGCTCCGGTCAGAATGTAGAACAAGACGTTATAAACGTTGTGTCCAAATTTGAAGACGATCTAACGGTTAGATATCCGGCTACGGTTATTTTCGTGAAGGTGCGACAGGAAAAACCGGGTTGAACTTTCTATTCTTTTGCTCTTCCTTTTCTCTCTTTCTTTTCTTGAAGCGGTGGGGGGGGTTAAATGAGAATGACGCTGCTGAACTTCTTTGAATAAAAATCAGAATTTTATGGATGTTTAATGGTTGAAATAAAGGGTTTTAATGAAGGAGAATGATTAGGGGGGTTACAAAGCAACAAAGAGTCATGAGAACAAAAAAAAGAGAAAAGAAAAGGAGAAGGCTCCCCTTAATCCTTCACTTGGCCGGCTCCCCCAAGCCCAACACCCACACAAAACTTTCGGCCCAATTCAACAACGATCCATGCTCCGAAAGCTCGATACGCGATAAAACGGTTAATTCCTAAATCGCGCCTAAACTTTGAACATACTTAATAATAAAAATAATTCTAATAAATTATATTATAAATATAAATATAATGCACACACTAACACACCATATAATAAAATAATAATTCGGCTCCCAAATTATAAAGAATAAAAATCATTGATCTAGAGAAAATAATAAATTATTTATTTTTTTACGAAAAGAATATCATTTTAAAATAAACTAACACCAAAAATAAAGAGGGAAAATTACGGGGTGTTACATGTTGAGAGCTTTTTCTATTGACTTTCAAGGCACTTAGAAAGTTAAATTGGATTTGGTTGAGTTATCCTATAACAATAGTTACCATGCTAGGATTGGCATGATGGCTCCTTTTGATACGACTTATGGTAGAAAATGCCACATTACCATTTGTTAGAATGATTTTAGTGAAATTATCGAATTGGGGACTGAATTTATTGAAGAGACTATAATCAGGTCAAGTAGATTCAGTCTAGAATCCATAATGCCCGCGATAGGTAAAAAGTACGCTGATTTGAAGCGAAGAGAAGATGAGTTCGCTGTAGGTGATAAAGTATTTCTCAAAGTTTCGCCTACAAAGGGTGTTATGCGCTTTCGCAAGAAAGGTAATTCAGTGCCAAGTACGTTGGCCCTTACGAAATTTTGCAGCAAATTAGTAAGTTAGCTCACAAGTTAGCATTACCCATGAAATTTGAGAAAATGCATGATGTGTTTCACATCTCAAAATTTAAAAGGTATATTTTTGATTAAAGGAATGTGTTGCAATTTGAAATAGTCGACTTGGATTCAAAGTTGACCTATGAAGAAAGGCATGTGAAAATCTTAGATAGCAAGGTGTGTGATATATTTAATCTTATAAAGATCACATATTTGTGCAAAAAACGTGAGTAACAATGGTTTATGGATTGATTTGATGAACAATGGATGAACAATCAATGTATAGTACTTAGTTTAGGTTTCCTATAAAGAATTCAATGACCAAGGAATTAAACTAAGGGTTTGAAAGCATAAAGAAATTAATCACCAACTTTCAGATGTGGATGAATACTTAAATCACTCAAAGTGTTTATCAAAACTCAATAATATTCAATAATGATTCGAACTACAACCCTAAACTATATGAATAGACAAACTTGTATGATGCTTAGGACAAGTCATTAAGTCAGACTCTTACTATAACTCTTAAGTAAATAAAAGATAAAGATAAACATAAAAGGGTCATAAAGTGCTCAAAACAAGAAAAATCTATTCCAAGTAGAATAGTAAAAACTTGTGAGCCAAAAACCTAAAGCAAATAAGATATGAACAGTCCTAATAGAACTCAACTAAGCATGAATATGCACGCCCCTTCACCTATGCTTGTTGTCTAAGGTGCACAACACCACCTTTGTAGTAATAAACCCTAGAAACGAGCCATGCATACTTTCTCACTCTAATAGAGGTACTTTCAATGCAAGGGCAAGTAATTGAGCCTATGCTTGCTGTCTAAGGTTTGTTACCATCACAACACCAGTGGCGGACCTAATCGGAGACATGGGGGTACAAATGTACCCCTTTTTTTTAGTAAAAAAAACAACTTTTAAGAAAGTAAATATAAATATCCCACGTCAAACATAATTTGATTAGTTGACTTGGCCCAGTGGTCATTCCACTTATATAGTTCTTTATCCGCAACATCGCAATGTCGAATCCTGTTACTTCATATACATTTTTTGTTTTAAATTCTATTACCCACACTTTTTGGGAGCCGACGTCCTACTTGCCAGGTTTGCACTTTGGAGCCAGTATTACTTCATTTTTCACTTCCTTGAATGTTGCACCTCTAAAACTTTAATTCTGTATTTTTATTTTTCCCATCTGCTTCCAATTTTCAGTTTCTAAATAACTAATATTCCCCTTGTTATAATTGTTGTATTTTGTACTTTGACACTAATACGCAATCTATATGTAGGGAAAAGTATATTCACATGATATCCTCATTACTTTTACAGTCCATAAATCTATAATTATATCTATTTTATAATGTCTAGGGATGTGTAAGAAAATAGTCAATTAATTATAATCAGATGATTGATCATGTATTCACGTTGTTAGTGCTAATTACTAAAGGTTTGTATTTAATACTAACTTTGATAGGATAATTTTTAACTTTATTGATAGGTAATTATAATTATTTAAACAAATAAGAAAGTGTAGCCCAGTAAGTTTACTCCTTAGTTATCAGTTGTAATTTGCTTGAAATTTGAACTAATTATTGAAATATATATAAATTAATCATCGTCATTTTTTTAAACGATTTCATACCCATGCAATCTTAGTCTTAGACCCGCCACGGATGTATCGTACAATTGTTCCCTACTCTTGTGTTTGTTGTACATCCATACCCCCAAAATAAATTCCAGGGTTCGCCACCGCACAACACCACCTTCATCTACTCCCCGTATCAATGTGTAGTATCCGCACTAAGGATGTAAAAATGGTTAAGGCCCTTTGGTCTAACCATGAGTTGACTATAATATTTATGAATTTTATAAATATATTTTAATATACTTTATATAATATTTATATGTATTATATATTTTATTTCAATAGAATTGTTTAAGTTGACTATTTCAAAGTCAAAACAAAATAGGTTTGTCCGCTATTGACTTTATTTGACCCAAAAATTATGTAATACTTGCATCGATTTAATTAAATAAATTACATAACCTTTTGGTCTTCTTGTTGTACGAAGGCACCAAAATATGAAAATAGGGATTAAGACCAAAATTTCTTATCTGTTTACAAAAACCCTAACTTCGTTTCTCTCTCTCTCACACCCGATATCTCCTCTCCTCTTCCTTGTCGCCGATCGTCGCCGACAACAACCACACCACCACCGCATCACGCTGCTTGCAGCTGGTCGATGGCCTCCTTGTTTTTGTATTAAATTTTTATTTAACTATTGTTAATCACATTTTTAAAGTATATAAATATTATGATTTTATAATTTAGTTTTGTGGTATTTATACTTTAAAGTTCAGATTTAAGGATGGAGTTTTTATGCCCTTTAAAAGGGTAATTATATATGGCGCTCCTCTATTATTGACTTTTCTATGTAGTACCCTTACATGTTTTAGTATTTAAAATGGTATACCTTAATTATTGATTTTTCTATATGATACCTCTTAAAAGACTAATACTTTCTCCTACCTTCTTAATAACCATTTAATCACCCTCTACGAGTTCTTACTACTACTATTGCCATCAACCAGAACCATTAACCCTCTTTTCTCAACTCTAGACCCTTTACTAATGATGATGTTAATTATTACATTTTACTATCAGAATGAGTAGAAAGTTGTGAATCGAAAACTTGGCGGGTCTAAGTGGTGGCAATAGTGAATGTAAGGATTGTGGGAAGGTATTTGTGGGTGTTTAAGATGGCAGGAGATTGCATAATTTTTAAGGTGGTGCCATAAAGAAATGTAAATAGTAGAGGGGTATTATGTAGGATTTATAAATCTAAATGGTACCAAATAGAAACGTCAAATACAATGGGGCACCATATAGAATATCCCTATTTATAATAAGAATTTTTTTTGTCAGAAACAACCTTTTATAGTCATTTTTTTTACGAAAAACAATCTTTTAATTTTTTTTTTTGCAACTTACAATTTTAAACCAATTTTTTTTTGCAAAATGAAACCTTTTTCGGATTTCTGTCATTAACTGTTAACTTTACCACACAGTCAGTTGGTTGTCTTCCTTCTCTTTAACATTTCATTTCCCTCCTTTTTTTCCCTAAAGGAAAAAACCCCTTTGTATTCTCTCTCTCTCACTTAACTCTCCTCCGTTAAAACAATACTCTGCCACCCTACTTAAAAGTAGTGCATGATAACTCTTCCAACTGCAAACACCATTAAAGGGGCAACAAGAATTATGGGCGACAAGAGTTCTTAACTCAGAATGGTTCAACGGAATTATCAGAAAATGTAAAGTAGATCAAAGAAGTGATCTACAACAGGGTGCAGTGCAGAAACACCATTTCTAAATGAAAGTGTGCAAGTGCAAATGTACAACATGTTAACTGAAACTCTTGTGTAATCATTACCACATGAATGTCCATACCTCAGTACCTCTAAACCTCCAACCTAGGCAGAGTAGAGGGACCAAGCAAGCAGCACTAACCCCAATTGCAATGAGGCTTGTAAAAGCTTAGCCCTGGAATTGCAGAGAGCTTGTTGCTCTTGAAAACATGGGAAAGGGAATTGATTGCCCTAAACTTACAGAAATAGGAAGTAAATTTAAGGATTTGGCAAATTCAGTCTTCGCGGAAAAATAGCGATTCCTAATTCCGTTAAACTGCTCGAATTGCGGCCAATCTTCCTAACTGTGCGGGCTGGGCTCAGCTGGGCCGGGTCGGGTCGAGTCCAAAATTCATCATGAAGACACAATGTTAGCCTCACTCGCATAAGAAAAAAAAAGAAAACTTAATTCAAAGGACACCAGGACATTCTCTTGGGTTCCTAACCCCAAGAAAAAGACAAAAGCTCAGTTGCCAGTTCTACCATCTTAGTTGCCCTCTCTAGAAAGTGTTATACATAGCTCATAATCCATACATAGACATACCTCCTTCACTCTCCTTCCACAACCACTCTGAAACTGCAGAATCATAAGCAGCTACGTGTTGAAAAGCCTTCCAGGCAAGCTCCTACGGAACTGTTGGTCATCCTGATCTCCCATGAGATAATATATCAAAGTAGAGTAATCTTATGGTTCACCAGGAAATCCTGGTGATTCTGTTAAAAAATCAATGTGAGCATCTACTTTATATTTCACCATTCTGAGTTAAGAATTCTAGTGAGCATCTACTTTACATTTCACCATTGTTGAAGGGGAAGAGAGATTTCAGATCTGGTGAGCAAGAGCCCTAAATCTGTTGTTGGGGAAGAAAGCTTTCAGATTTGGTGAGAAAAAATGAATTTGGGGAGCCAAGGGTTTTATAAGAGAAATGAGAGGGAATCAGAGGGAAAAAAAAAGGAGGGAAATGAAATGTTAAAGAGAAGAAAGATAACCAACTGACGGTCAATGGTGTAAAGTTAACAGTCAATAACGGAAATCCGAAAAATGTTTCATTTTGCAAAAAAAAAAAAAATTGGTTCAAAATTGCAAGTTGGAAAAAAAATTTAAAAGGTTGTTTTTCACAAAAAAGTGACTATGGAAGGTTGTTTCTGACAAAAAACTCTTATAACAATAAAATGTTGATTTTGAAGGTTTTTAAAGAGGAAAAGATGTACTATTAGTATGAATTGGAATTTTGGTGTTTAAATGAGTGTTTTAAAGGTTTTAGAAGACTTTCAATATTTATTATATTGCTGCTGGAAGTTTATTAAGGATGGCTATTGATTATGTATATTGTTAACTTGCAGAAGAATAATATACTTAAGTGAATTTTTTGCATGAAAGTGGCATATGAAAGGATAGTTTATACAAGGTACGTGCATATCTAAGAGCTTAGGGCATAGTATCATGTATTAGGGAATGTTTATTGAACTTGGTATCATACTTAGGGAATTAGATAGTTTTTAGGCAAGATGTTTGCAATGAAATATAGCATGTTTCCGTTACTGTTGTGAAAGCATGTGAGTGATTATTAATTATATGTTTGTATGGATTGCTGATATAAGCATGTAAAGGGAATTTGGTGGAATTTGATTATTTATTAAATGGAATTAATCGTTGTATTATTCCATGTTTTACTAATTCATTTGTTCTTCATGATCGTGGATGTTGATTGAGTAAGTGGAAGGTATGTCTTAGTGACATTGGATTAATGTTGATTTTATTCAACAGTGGGATTAAAGGAACTAATGGTTATTAAATTGGTATATCATGTGATCATGATTGAAGATAAAATATATTTATGTGTGTGGTTGTTGTAATTTAATTGTTAGATATTGATTAATTAATCTATCAATTACTTAAAGTGAAAGAGAATGAGTAATTGGGGCATATCTGGAGTATTGCACAAAAGGAGTTGGAGTACATGGTGGTAACCCATGGCTTTACCTAGGACAACTTGATCAACGCGTTCATATTTATTTGTATTTATCGATATCTCTTGGTTTTGGGGGCACAGAGTCACGCATGTTGCCTTGTCTTCTTATTGAAGACTAGTTTTGGTTGGACAACTCGTTCATTGCTTATTCAAAATAAATAAATCAATAATCAAATACACTATTTAAGTCTCGTATTGTTCAAGTATATTTATTGCCGCAATGTATAACTTCTATTTGTTTTGTAGTGTTATGCTAGGTTGTTTTATTATATTATTCTTAGACTATATATACTCAACTTTGTTGAGTACACGTGCTTTATATGTTGATCATGGTTGGTGCCTTATTAATCCTCTAACAACCCATCTTTACTATTGTATTGTTCACCTGTATCAATTGGCCTTAGTTATTTCAGGTTGGAGTTCATGATACATGGGGAATGCATATGTTTAGATCATCCTTTCTTTTGTGAATTTGGTTTTTGAATTTGTTGATTTTGGATTGTGTTGTGTTTAGGGCTGTTCACCGGTCCAAGACCGGACCGACCGGACCGGACCTGCTTGGACCGGTGGACCGGATTTGTAGGATTTGGTGGACCGGGGACCGGACCTGATTTTTCCGGTCCGGTCCAGGTCTGGACCGGAAAAATCAGGTCCGGTCCCCGGTCCGGACTCGATGGACCCGATTTTTCGTTTTTTTTTTTTTTGATTTTAAATATTCTATTTGGACTTGTTGGACCTGTTTGGACCTGTTGGACCTGTTTGGACCGGTTGGACCTGTTTGGACCTGTTGGACCTGTTTGGACCTGTAAAAATGACTTGGGTTGGCAGTTAAAAAAAAAAAAATACTAAAATTCCGGTTTCCTGGCCGGACTCGATTTTTCCGGGTTTGGACCGCACGGACCGGAAACCCGGAATCGTCACTTTCCACGGACGGGGACCGGACCGAATCTCGGTCCGGTCCGGTCCGGTCCAAAATCCGGTCCGGTCCGGTCCAAATTCGGTCCGACCCACCCATGTGAACAAACCCTAGTTATGTTGTTTTAAATACTGGTTTTCAATTTGTTTGACTTTAGAATTGACTTTTAATATTGAATTTGTTTGGTCTAGGTGGGCCATGATTGATTCCAATATGTAAGACTTTCGTTAGACTTTGTTGTTGGCATGCAATACTTTATTTGTTTTCCGCTGTCAAATTGTGAATAAGCCGAAACATTTTTATATGTTGCGATAATACTTTAATAATACTCTATTGTTCAATTAAAGAATTATTTTAAAAGGAAAGAATTATTAGGGCGTTACATAATTTGAGTAAAGGTGGAAAATTTTGGGTTTAATTGCTTATTTATAGAATTTTTGGTTTCCTACTTGTTGTAACCTAAAAATAAAGGGTCAGCATTGAGACACGTGGACCAATCAGGAGCATCCACGTGTTCCAGAGAGGGGAGAAAAGTTGGGCAACTTTTCTAAGGGGTTTTCCTCCTTAGAAGATTAAAGCCCTCTTTTGGCCTGAAAAGAATAATCAGAGCCCAACTCCCAAAAAATGGCTGCATATGATTGGTTGATATTCAACTCCCAATCATTTCCTGCCACGTGTTGCAATTTGATTGCTTATCCAATTAGGTGCTCCCATTCTAGGGTGACATCAAATGGCAGCTTTCAAATTCCAAACACTATAAATAGTCTCCTCAAAATCAGGTAAAAGAGGGCTCATTGAACAGTGTGCCATTACTCAGCTAAAATATTCTATCACTTTCTCTCTCTATCTCTACTATATTTTTCCACACTTGATAGCTGACTTAAGCTTCGGAGGGAGAACCACCACACAAACCTCCCGGGTTGGTTCATTTTTCTGTAGGTTTGGGAACGAAGCCAGGTTCGGAGTGCAGGATTCAGGAATCGTTGCACAAGTCTCCATAAAAGAATATCTTGAAGGATTGAAGTTGCTTGTCGGATAAGCAAACTAAACATTTGGCGCCGTCTGTGGGGGGCGCAATGATGATTGATTGTCACTCGTCCAATGTGGCTAGAAATCGCAGTTTTCATATTCGAGTAGAAGATACAGTAGATGATGAGCGACCACCTAGGGGGAGGGACATACCTCCATCTATTATCCATGTTCCTGGTCAGAGTCAAGTGGCTGTCATCCAAGAAAATCTTGAACGTCCAGGTGATCGCTTCCCATCTCGGAAAATGTTTTGTATGACTTCTAGACTAAGATCGCAGCTAGTCGTCCGAGAACGTATCAAGAACAATATGCTTGTTTTTCCAAGTAAACCCGTAACTCCGTCGTCAACAATCCAGTTCCTCTTCGAGGACGCTCTCAAGAGAATCGTGCAGGACCTAGTAGACCTGCTCGTCAAGAAGCCTCTAGAAGGACAGTAAAAGGAAAACAGCCAGGGGATAGTGAACAGCGAAGGAAGATGGACTGGAACCTGGTGGTTAGGACCCAGGATAATGTTCGTCCAAATGGACATAGGATGGAAACAGATGCCATAGAATACTTGGAAGCAAAGAAAGCTGCTGCATTACAACAACTGGCCTCAGTGTCTACACCGTACATGAGAGATCCCCCTTTAAGGTTACCTTCCAGGATAGAAGGAAAAAGTCTGGGTCCTTCTCTTCTTCGTTCAAGGCAGGAGAAGACAGTGGTGCGGCCGATGGTTTATCGGCGTGCAGCCCCAGCAAACAAATCATCTGATCCCGTGTTAAAGGAGTATCGTAAGGAGTTCATACCCATTAAGGGACAGCTGGGAGCCCTCCGGATCAACTGGCCAACCCCTTTCTCGGCCGGGATCATGGAAGCGCCCCCCTTCCCAAAGGTTAAACTCCCTACCATAGAGCCGTTTGATGGAACAACTGATCCAGATGGTCATCTCTCCGCTTATAAGCATCAGATATACGTCCAAGCAGTAGATGATGCTACTTGGTGCAAGAATTTCCCGGCTACTCTGAAGGGAGTAGCTCAGAAGTGGTTTAACAATCTCCCCCCTAATTCAATCAACAATTTCACTGAACTCAGTTATCTATTCACCAGTCACTTTGTAGCCAATCGGCAAGAACAAAAGACAAGTATGCATTCGGGCAAGGTCATCCAAGGACCAAAGGAAGCCCTTCGAAGTCTTGTTAAGACAGTAATCTAGAAGCTTTGTAGATTCAAGATCTTAATGTTGGTATGGCTTTTGACGCCTTCATTAGACGACTACGGCCAGGAAGTTTTAAGTTTGATCTTGTTAAGAAGAATATCACCACTCTTACAGAAGCCCTGAATGAGGCTAAAGCATTCATACATGCCACTGAAGTTTGTGCTGAGGCTAAGCACCCTGAGTCCAAGAAGCCTAAAGAGGTGGTTCAGGCAAAAAAGAACAACCCTAAGAAAGCTGAGACTTAGGCAATAATCTCCACAACTACATCATCCAGGCGAGGAAAGAGGAAAGAATCCAAATCTTCAGCTGTTTCCATAGAATTTAGCAAAGATCAATACTCTATTATTATGGAGATAAAGGATCAATATGAGCTTAAGGCTCCAACTGAGATGAAGACTCCTTAGAGAAATAGAGACAAGAGCAAGTATTGTCATTTCCATAAGGACTGTGGTAATGAGACAAATGCATGTAAGCACCTCAAGAGGGCCTTGGAGGATTTAGCTCGTCGAGGGAAGATGAATTCGTACTTGCCCCAAGGGGGAAGAAAGTTTCAAAAGAAGGATGATCTTCAGAACAAGAAGAAGGGAAGTGAAAGCACTGATGAAGATGTGGTCTCAGTCATCTTTGGTGGATTTGCAGCTGGAGGACCAACCAATCGAGGGCACAAAAACTATCTCCGGGAGCTCTCGGCTAAATTTTGCTAACCGATCAGACAAAGGCCGAACCTTTCCTAAAGATAGTGGTAAGTGCGCAAGATCGAGGGAAGCTGAGGACTCCTCATGATGACCCCTTGGTTGTGGAAATGAAGATAACAAACCTAAGAGTAAGAAGAATTTTGAGAGACACTGGAAGCTCGATAGACATCATTAGTGCAGATTGCTTGTCCAAATTAAAGTTTGATGAGAAAAACTTGGTCCCTGGCCACCACCCAATCATTGGGTTTGAGGAAGGAGGTATCCATCTTATGGGGATGATTACTTTACTGTCCAAGTAGGAGAGAAGGATGTCTCTCGGACTTTGTTCATCAAGTTCCTGGTCGTCCGAGACTTGATAACTTACAATGTCATTCTTGGACGACCAACTCTAAATCATGTTAAAGCAGTGATAGTTACTCACCTTATGCTCATGAAGTTTGAATTTGATGGAGAACAAATTGGAACCCAGTATGGAGATCAGCAGGCGGCCAGAGAGTGTTAGCAAACTTCTTTGTAGCCATCATCTTGGAAAGTAGAGAAGCAGGGCCGCACGAAGGCCGCCGGCGAAGGGGAAACGGCCGAAATTGTGAAAGACCGCACAACCTCGTTGAGGATGACCATTGAGAGTCCTCGGACGCGGGTTGCTCCCTCAAGGAGAACTTCCGAAATTCTTCCCAGCAAGAAAAGAAAGTATGTGCCCGTCAAAGAAGAATCTCCCTCGTCTAAAGAGGTGATGGCCATCATGGGTTTGGCACTCGAGCGCCCGCAGCATGTTGAGGCCCCAGAGGACATATGTTTAGATGATGCTCGTCTAGAAAGAACCCTGAAGATTGGATCTTCTCTCACCCCTGAAATGAGGGGCATTTTGATAGATTTGCTCAAAGAATTTCAAGATGTGTTTGCTTATGGTGTTGAAGAGATGCCTGGAATTGATCCAGAGATAGCTATCCACCGACTGAATGTCGACCAAGTATGAAACCAGCTCGTTAGAAGAAAATACATTTAGGGCCGGCCAGAAATCCGGCGGTGGACAAAGAAGTACAGAGATTGTTGGAAGCTCGGTTCATAAGAGAAACTTATTATCCAGAATGGATAGCCAACGTGGTTATGGTACCAAAGCCCAATGGCACATGGAGAATGTGTGTGGACTACACCTATCTCAACAAAGCCTGTTCCAAGGACATTTTCCCTTTGCCTAAGTTGGATCATCTAGTTGATTCCACAGCCGGCCATGCTTTATTAAGCTTCATGGACGCTTACTCCGGGTTCCATCAAATTCCTATGTGGCCAGATGACCAGGACAAGACGTCATTCATAACAGAGAAGGGATTGTATGGCTGGCTGGTTATGCCTTTTGGCCTCAAGAATGCACCAGCCACCTTCCAAAGATTGATAAATACGGTCATCCAGCCACAATTGGGAAGGAACATGGAGGCTTACATAGATAACATGATAGTAAAGAGTTAGCAAGAAAAAGACCATGTTGGTGATCTACGGGAGACCTTTGAGACTCTCAGGAAGTACAAGCTAAAGTTGAATCCCAAAAAGTGTGTTTTTGGAGTCCTAGTCGGGAAGTTCTTGGGGTTTCTTGTAGATCAGCGGGGAATAGGAGCAAATCTCGAAAAAATTCAAGCCATATTAGATATGAAATCACCGGCTAAGATTAAGGAATGCAACGTCTGACTGGCTGCCTGGCGGTTCTTGGCCGTTTCCTTTCTAAGTCGGGGGATTAGTGTTGTCACTTTTTTGCTATGAGTGGACAGCTGAAGCAGAACAAATGCTTCAGCAGGTCAAAGACCATCTTCGTTGAGCTTACTCCGCCAACCATAGATCCAATAGCTGATCTAGCTCAAGCCAGGAAGCACTGGACGCTCATGGTAGATGGAATGATAACCGTCAATGGATGTGGGGCAGAAATCATTTGTCAGTCTCCAGAAGGGGATAAGTTCGAATATGCATTAAGATTTCAGTTCCAGGCGTTCAACAATGAAGCTGAGTATGAGGCTCTGTTGGCTAGGATCAAGATATGCAAAGCGGCTAGGGCATTAGAGATCGAGGCCAAATTAGACTCTCTCTTAGTCGTTAGCTAAGTCAATGGAGATTATGAATGCAAGGAAGCATCAATGAGAAAATATATGCTTCTGATCAAGGATGAGATTGAGCCTTTAAAGCGCTTTGTTCTGGAACAAGTACCAAGATCAGAAAATCATCAGGCTGATGCTCTCTCAAAGCTGGCTAGCTCGGCTGACTGTGATGTACCAAGGACATCGTTTTGGGAAGTCAAGCTCAAGAAGAGTACCGATCAAGAACAATTCATGTTTCTTAGCCGAGGAACAGTATGGGTGGAGCCTATCATAAACTTCAAGAAGACAGGCCAATTACCTTCAGACCCTATGGAGGCCAAGTATGTCAAGGTTAGGGACAAGTGGTTTGAGCTATAGGATGAAACCCTGTACAAGAAGTCATTCAATCGTCCTCTTCTGAAGTGTATTACTAGGGAAGATGGACTAGAAGTGCTGAAGGAACTCCATGAAGGAGCTTGTGCATCCCACATTGGGGGAAGAGCCTTAGGAAAAAAAGGCCTTGAGAACTGGGTACTATTGACCTACCTTAAAAGAAGATGCTCTTACTTATGTAGAGAAATGTGAAAGCTACCAGAAGCACGAAAACTTGGATCAGAAGCCGTCCGATTATCTAACTCCCATCTTGTTCCCACTTCCTTTTGCCAAATGGGGCATGGACATTTTGCGACCCTTCCTGTGGCCGCTGGACAAAAGAAGTTTGTAATTGTGGCTGTGGACTACATTACCAAGTGGGTAGAAGCACAACCAAAGGCGAGGAATAACTACAAACGACGTCAAGATCTTTATTTGGAAGAATATTATAACCCGTTTCGGCATGCCGCAGTCAATCGTATTCGACAATGGTCCACAATTTGAAACGCCAAAGCTAAAAGATTGGCTGGAGAAAGAGAGATCAAAGCTCCTTTTGCTGCGGTAGCCCACCCACAAGCCAATGGGCAAGTAGAGTCCTTCAATAAGATCTTGTCAAACGACATAAAAAGGAAGCTGGAAAATGCTAAGGGACTATGGGTTGAAGAACTACAGCTGGTATTATGGTCAATCAGAACCACGACTAAGAACTCTACAGGCGAGACACCTTTCATGTTAGTCTATGGAACTGAGGCTGTCTTGCACTAGTTGAAAAAAGTTCAACCGATGCGGTCAAAATCGGGCTTACCGATGCAGTTTTGGGCCGCAATGGTTGGACACATAGCGGTAGCCATATTTTAGCTACTGCAGTTTCGGGCCGCATCAGTTAAGCACAAACTGATGCGATTTTCATGGAAAACCACAATGGTTAATCAGAATAATTGATGCGGTTTTCCATGAAAACCGCATCAGTTTTTCCTTTGCCGCCATAAACTTTGTATGCATTGCAATATTAACTGATGCAGTTCTCTTAGTAGACCGCATCAGTTAATTATATATATATATATATATATATATACACATATACATACTTGTATATATATAATACTCCCTCCGTCCCAGAAAGATCTGAACACTTGTTGGGACACGTAGTTTAAGGTGATAAGTTGTGGTGTGGTTATCAAATGTTATTTTATTTGAAAAGTAGATGTGATAGGAGTTGGTGGGGTATTTTTTATTAGATGAGAGAGAAAGTTGGTAACTTTTTTTGGATTAAAGGTAGAGTGTGGCCCAAAGATGTATAAAAAAATAATATATTAATGGTGGGACCATGCCAAGAATGGAAGTGTTCAAACTAATTTGGGACAAACATAAAAGGAAAGTGTTCAGACTATTCTGGGACGGAGGTAGTATTTTCTTATATCTAAACCTGCTATAGTTGGTACAAATCCCACAAGCGCGTCGTATACAAGTCAAAGTGATATATATATATATATATATATATATATATATATATATATATATATATATATATATTGGCTCTGATATATATATATATAAGAATGTACTACAAATGAAGTTGTACTCATCCAAAATAAACATCAATTACATTGTACCTAAATAACTAGCTAGTAACACGATAAGAACAAATAAACTCAAAGTCGCAACATCATCTTCACATGCAAACTTCGATAAGGTAGTGTGCTAACAAATCCCAAACCTCGTTCATCTCGGTTGTGATGAAAGAACTCTCCCTTTGTTTGCCAGTGAGGAATACCTTAAACATAAGGAAACACATATAAGATCATTTTGAGTTTGAGTAAGACTTTAGTTAACTCTAAAGAGATTGAGCAAAAAATAAAATGTAAGAAATTAAGGAAATCGAGCTTCAAAAGCCAAAATCGGCCAAAAATGACAATCATTTACCCAAAATGGGTATCATAGCATGTGAGTGGACTTTAGTTGACTTTAATACTTACATATGTACTTATCAGAATCATATATGACCTAACATGTGGCTAAATGCGGGAAACTAAGTGAATTTAGCTTTAAAGGCCTAAATAGGCCCGAAATGGCCTTCATTTACCCAAAATGGGTTTCAAAGCATATGAGTGGACATTAATTGACTCTTATAGTTATATATGTACCTATTGGAACTATATGACATAACATGTGGCTAAATGCGGGAAACTAAGTGAAATGAGCTTCGAAGGCCAAAATCGGCCCGAAATGACCTTCGAAGGCCAAAATCGGCCCGAAATGACCTTCATTTACCCAAAATGGGTTTCAAAGCATATGAGTCAACTTTAATTGACTCTTATAATTATATATGTACCTATTGGAACTATATATGACCTAACATGTGGCTAAATGCGGAAAGAAAAAGAAACTAAGTGAATTGAGCATTAAAGGCTTAAATCGGCATGAAATGGCGTTCATTTACCCAAAATGAGTTTCAAAGCATATGAGTGAACATTAATTGACTCTTCTAGTTATATATGTACATATTGGAACTATATATGACCTAACATGTGGCTAAATGCGGGAAACTAGGTGAAATGAGCTTCGAAGGCCAAAATCGGTCTGAAATGGCCTTCATTTACCCAAAATGGATTTCAAAGCATATAAGTGAACTTTGATTGACTCTTACAGTTATGTATGTACCTATTGGTCCTATATATGACCTAACATGTGGCTAAATGCGGGAAACTAAGTGAAATGAGTTTCGAAGGCCAAAATCGGCCCGAAATGGCGTACATTTACCCAAAATGGGTTTCAAAGCATATGAGTGAACATTAATTGACTCTTATAGTTATATATGTGCCTATTGGAACTATATATGACCTAACATGTGGCTAAATGCGGTTAACTAAGTGAAATGAGCTTCGAAGGCCAAAATCGGCCTGAAATGGCCTTCATTTACCCAAAATGGGTTTCAAAGCATATGAGTGAACTTTAATTGACTGTAATAGTTATATATGTACTTATTGGAACTATATATGACTAACATGTGGCTAAATGCGGAAAGAAAATAAAACTAAGTGAATAGAGCTTTAAAGGCTAAAATCGTCCCTAAATGACATACATCTACCCAAAATGGGTTTCAACACATATGAGTGGAGTTTAATTGATTTTAATTGTTATATATGTACTTGTTAGAAGTGTAGATGACCTAACATGTGGCTAAATGCGTGAAACTAAGTGAAATGAGCTTCGAATGCCATAATCGGCCCAAAATGACGTTCATTTACCCAAAATGGGTTTCAAAGCATATGAGTGAACATTAATTGACTCTTATAGTTATATATGTACCTATTGGAACTATATATGACCTAAAATGTGGAGAAATGCGGGAAACTAAGTGAAATGAGCTTCGAAGGCCGAAATCGTCCCGAAATGACCTTCATTTACCCAAAATGGGTTTCAAAGCATATGAGTGAACTTTAATTGACTCTTATAGTTATATATGTACCTATTGGAACTATATATGACCTAAAATGTGGCTAAATGTGGAGAGAAAACAAAACTAAGTGAATTGAGCTTCAAAGGCTAAAATCGGCCGTAAATGACATACATTTACCCAAAATGGGTTTCAACGCATATGAGTGGAGTTTAAATTATTCTAATAGTTATATATGTACTTGCTAGAAGTTGGTTGTCTTGGGTGGGGAGTGCAGTGGGGCAACATGGTTGGTTGTGCGGGGGTGGCATCGGGGTGGGGGCGGTTGGGTTGGTCAGGCTTTGGGGGCATCAAGGCGGGGTGGGGGGGGCAAGAGTAGTGGGGGTCACTGGGTGGGGAGTGCATGGGGGAAGCGGGGTTGGTTGTGCAGGGGGGCAGCAAGGCGGGGGCGTGCAGGGGGGGGGGAGTTTGCGGGGGGGGGGGAGTGTGCGGGGAGGTGGGGCGGGAGTGGGGGGGTTGTGCACGGAGGAGGGTAGTGCATGTACTTGCGTAGTTTGTATAATAGAAGATATAATAGAAGCTAGATTGAATTACGCAGATAAGTATAATAGAAGATATTATTTGTATAACAAACATATATCATGATGGTAGTGCATGTACTTACAACGACATTGGCTATATTCAAGGTTCCCAAATATGAAATGGTCATGTTATTGTTCATATCACGCCTATGCAAGTAGCACCACCAATCAGCGACACGATCAACTTTGACAGACGCGGCCTTAGAGCTAGAAGACGGCGTTGTAGTTGTATCGGTAGTGTAGACACATAATTGTGTCTCCCCATTTAAGGGTCCAATGATGAAATATACCGCGGTCTTAGTTGGCATGGCCCAATGGAGGAGCAGCCCGAATAATTAGGCAATATGTGTTTTAAAATAATATTAAAAACCCAATTAATCATTCATGATGATTAATTGTAAAAGTTCAACCCGTGAATTGTTTTTTAAGTCCATTTTAAAAGCCCAACTTAATATTTATTGTTTTAATAAATATTTGCTTAATATTTATTGTTTATTTTCTTAAAAGCTTTTATTATTATCTTTTATCCATAAATCAGATTTTTAACCCGGAAAATTCGATCTCCGGATTTTTAGGGATAAAAATGGCATCTTGAAAGCACGCGTAGAATAAAAAAACGAATATTCTAGAATATGCGCCGGACGCGGCGGCTGCGCTCAGCGCGCCCCGTGCGTCCAGCTCATTGTCCAGATCGCGTCAGGCGCGCCAATGAGCGCCTGACACGTGTACTTGTGATTCACACAGAGTGCTGCGCCTGGCGCAAGTCCTGTGTGAGACACAAGATAAAATTTTATCTTTTTGAAAACGCATTTACACGTGCAATGTTTTAATCAGACGGACCACGTCAGGCAAGGCCAACCCGCGCCGACGCGTGTCCTCGCGCGTCGCCACGTAGGACTGCGCGCCTGACGCAGGCTTGCGTGGAGCGCACTTCGTTTTTGCCTATAAATACGGGCTGATTTCCCGAATCGAGACGGCTTCGAATTATTATTTTTACGCACACAAATACTCTCGAAAACTCCGAAATATACTTCGAATACAAAACACTCAAACACTTTTAATCTTCCAAATCAATTATTGTTCCTGATCCTATTATATTCCTGGTTCCAAGATTGCTTCACTTGAAGGTCACTACGCTCTTCGATCTAAACCGCATAGGTATAATCCTGAGGGCCCTTGAATAATTATATTTATTTTATTGAAGTTGCTAACCTTTTCTTGTCATGATGTAGATTCCTAATTAATAATCGTGTCCCTTGTAAATTCTAACCTCTTTTCTTATATTTTCTGTATATAATATTCATGATATTATGATTGTCCTGCATGCCTTTTTATCACCCAAATGTTATTATGCTAAATAAGACCTAAAGAACAGTTCTAATTAGTTTAGATAATTTGGACAACCTGCTAGGAACCTTGTAAAATGATTGTTTAATAACTTGTCACTAAATAATTAGTCTTTTTGTGTGTTTCCTGAACCGATCTAGATTAATTATTTTTAGGGTGCTTTAAAATGTTGTTTGATTGTTCTATTGCATAAAATCTGTTGTGGATCGCTATTTAGTAGAGGCCAGCAATGGGCAATATAGTTCCTGACTATATTGCACCCTCACCCCCGAACTCACTTTTTGGTTCCTGACATCTATGGAGTCATGACGGGGAAATCTATATTGGATAAGTCCCTAAGATGTCCCTTCCATTTCAATATCCAATTAGGTTTATGATTCGTTTTTTAAAGAATTGTTGGCGACTTCAAAACATATTTTTAATAAAACCTTAACAATGGGGTAGTCAAATAAACGCGCTCACACCGCGTGTAGGCTTAAAGGATTGAAAAATCCACGCCTACAGGTAGAACGGTAAAATTTCTCATCAATCCACAACTTTCTCGCGCGCTCGAATAAGTGTGGGAACCCATATGGTGGTAGTGCTTCCTCTGCCTTGCATTGTGTGAATGTTTCTCACGCTTAGCCTATAAATCACATGGGTAATTAGAAAACCCATCTAATTGTATTAAAAATGAATGTGCAAAGTCGAATATATATAGTTTAAAGTGCAATACTTACCACCATCTCCGACGTAGTATTTTGGGCAACAAATGCCTCCCATTCTTCTGGTTTTATATGTCCCCAAATCTGATGAGGCAAAGAATCCGGTTGAAGTGTCTCTTCCTCTCCCCCTTCCTTTTATGTTTCTTTTCGGGCTCCTTATCCGTCTCACCCTCATTTTGCTTTGATTTTTGAATTTTCCTCCTCTTTATAGTCTTTTTCTCCGTTTCGTGATCCACCCACTCACTAGTTTGCTTTTGAAAGCTCTAAATCTTTCGGCCACCGCGGATAGAAACGCCGCCTTTTTTGCCTCATTAGGAGTAATATGGAACGTATTCTATAAAAACAAGAAACAAACAAATAGTTATTTCCATATACATATATATCAATGAGAACATGTGGGTAAATGCGGAAAAAAAGGAAATTAAGTGAATTGAGTTTCAAATGCCAAAATCGGCCCAAAATGACATAGATTTACCTAAAATGGGTTTGAAAACATATGAGTGAACTTTAATTTACTCTTATAGCTATATATGTACCTATTGGAACTATATATGACCTAACATGTGGATAAATGCGGAAAGAAAAAGAAGCTAAGTGAATTGAGCTTTAAAGGCTTAACTCGGTCCGAAATGGCCTTCATTTACCCAAAATGGGTTTCAACGCATATTAGTGGAGTTTAATTGACTCTAATAGTTATATACGTACCTAGTACAACTATATATGACCTAACATGGCCCTAAATGCGGAAATAAAAGGAAATTTAACGAATTGAGCTTCAAAGGTCAAATCGGTTCGAAATGGCCTTCATTTACCCAAAATGGGGTTTAAAGCATATGAGTGAACTTTAATTGACTCTAATAGTTATATATGTACTTATTGGAACTATATATGACCTAACATGCGGCTAAATATGAAAAACTAAGTGAATTGAGCTTCAAAGGCCAAATTCGGCCGAAATGGCCTTCATTTATCCAAAATGGGTTTCAAAGCATATGAATGAACTTTAATTGACTCTATTAGTTATATATGTACTTATTGGAACAATATATGGCCTAAGATGCGGTATAATGCGAAAAACTAAGTGAATTGAGCTTCAAAGACCAAAATCGACCCCAAATGGCATTCATTTACCCAAAATGGGTCTCAAAGCATATAAAAGAACTTTAATTGACTCTAATAGTTATATATGTACTTATTAGAACTATATATGACCTAACATGCGGCTAAATACGAAAAACTGAGAGAAATGAGCTTCAAAGGCCAAAATCGGCCCGAAATGGCCTTGATTTACCCAAAATGGGGTTTAAACATATGAGTGAACTTTAATTGACTCTAATATTTATATATGTACTTATTGGAACTATATATGACCTAACATGCGGCTAAATATGAAAAACTAAGTGAATTGAGCTTCAAAGGCCAATCTCGGCCCGAAATGACCTTCATTTATCCTAAATGGGTTTCAAAGCATATGAGTGAACTTTATTTGACTCTAACTGTTATATATGTACTTATTGAAACTATATATGACCTAACATGCGGTATAATGCGAAAAAGTAAGTGAATTGAGCTCCAAAGGCCAAAATCGGCCCGAAATGGACTTCATTTACCCAAAATGGGTTTCAAAGCATATGAGTGAACTTTAATTTACTCTAATAGTTATATATGTACTTATTGGAACTATATATGACCTAACATGCGGCTAAATTCGAAAAACTAAGTGAATTGAGCTTCAAAGGCCAAAATCGGCCCGAAATGGCCTTCATTTTCCCAAAATGGGTTTCAAAGCATATGAGTGAACTTTGATTGACTCTAATAGTTATATATGTACCTATTGGAACTATATATGACCTAACATGGCACTAAATGTGGAAAGAAAAGGAAATTAAGCGAATTGAGCTTCAAAGGCTTAAATCGGCTCGAAATGGCATTCATTTTCCCAAAATGGGTTTCAAAGCATATGAGTGAACTTTAATTGACTGTAATAGTTATATATGTACCTATTAGAACTATCGATGACCTAACATGGCCCTAAATGCGGGAAATCAAAGTAATTCAGTTAAAAAATAAACTTTCACAAGTGTCTTCCCATAATAATTTCTTCATTCCATCGGGCACATCTTTACCCCACCAAAATGCTGACTTTGCGTACACATAACCCCATATGCTGCCCATACTTTAGAAGCCATTGACCACAAGGTTGACCCATATCATTATACTCGAGGGTCATAGTGGTGTTATAATTCAATCCCTTGGTCGCACCCCTTCCTTTCCGCTTCTTTGTTGCAACCTTGCTTGGAGTTTTGGTGGTACTATGAACTTCTTTGCCCGCATTTTTGTGTGGCACAATGATGGATGAAATACAAGGATAATCTTCCCTAACATTGCTGTCGATGGGCGGAGCCTTATCGGCTAGCTCCTCATATATTTCAGCCAAGCGAAGTTCCCTATCACGCAAGCGCGTCTCCTGATCATGCGCTATGTCATCTGGTTCAACTTTATCGTCCTCCTTCTCCGCACCATACTCATCATCATTATCCAATGACTTATCATAATCATCATCGGTCTCTTCGTCCACAATGACATCATCTCGGACCATGTTTGAAGGCTTGAAATTTTTAAAAAAGAAATTAGAAACGCGCAAGATTAAACAAAAAAATGAAAGAAATTAGAAACGCGCAAGATTAAACTAAAACAAAATTAACCTTTGCTCCCCCCCGGTCCCCCACCCCATTTTCTTCCCCCGCTACACTGCCCCCCACCCTCCCGCCCCCCCGTACTCCCAACCCTGCTTGCCCCCGCACTCCCCAACCCGTCGACCCCCACCCCCGCACTCCCCACCCCGCCGACCCCCACTCTGCCGACCCCCCCCCCCGCACTCCCTACCCTGCCGACCCCAACCCCTAGCACTCCCCACCCCCCGCACCGCCGACCTTGCACTCCCCCCATTCGCCTGCCACCCACTACGCACCCCCCTTCACTCCCCCCCGCACTCCCCTCCCCTTCACCGCCCCCAATGCGAGACCCCCCGCTGTCCCACCCCCCCGCAAACCCTCCCCGCTGTCCCACCCCCGCAAACCCCCTGCTATCCCACCCCCTACTTCCCCCCGAAGACCCCCTTGCTGTCCCTACACCCCCTTGCACAGTCCCTTCCCCCTTTCCCCGCACAATCCATAATTAGGCCCTAAACGGCATTCATCTAACCAAATCGATTTTAAAATCATGTGACCCGACTTTAAGTAACTCTAATGGTGATACATATACTAACAAGAACTATACATAACCTAAAATGAGACTAAAAGCGAGAAATTAAGTTAATTGAGCTTGAAAAGCCGAAATCGGATCGAAATGACATTCACTTACCCAAAATGGGTTTCAAAACATTTGCTTGGAGTTTAGATGATTGTAATACATTTATATATACTAATAAAAACTATACATGACACTACATGCGGCTAAAAGCGAGAAATTAAGTTAATTGAGCTTGAAAAGCCGAAATCGGCCCAAAACGACATTCACTTACCCAAAATGGGTTTCAATACATGTGAAGCGAGTTTAGTTGATTGTAATACATATACATATACTAATAAGAACTATACATGACACTACATGCGGCTAAAACCGAGAAATTAAGTTAATTGAGCTTGAAAAGCCAAAATCGGCCCGAAATGACATTCACTTACCCAAAATGGGTTTCAATACATGTGAAGCGAGTTTAGTTGATTGTAATACATACATATATATATATATATATATATATATATATATATATATATATATATATATATATATATACACACACACACACTAATAAGAACTATACCTGACACTATATGCGGCTAAAAGCGAGAAATTAAGTTAATTGAGCTTGAAAAGCCGAAATAGGCCCGAAATGACATTCACTAAACCAAAATGGGTTTCAATACATGTGAAGCGAGTTTGGTTGATTGTAATACATATATATATTTACTAATAAGAACTATACATGACACTACATGCGGCTAAAAGCGAGAAATTAAGTTAATTGAGATTGAAAAGCCTAAATCGGCCCGTAATGACATTCACTTACCCAAAATGGGTTTCAATTCATGTGAAGCGAGTTTAGTTGATTGTAATACATATATATATATACTAATAAGAGCTATACATGACACTACATGTGGCTAAAAGCGAGAAATTAAGTTAATTGAGCTTGAAAAGCCGAAATCGGCCCGAAATGACATTTGCTTACCCAAAATGGGTTTCAATACATGTGAAGCGAGTTTAGTTGATTGTAATATATATATATATATATATATATATATATATATATATATATATATATATATATATATATATATATATATATATATACTAATAAGAACTATACATGACACTACATGCAGATACAATCGCACCCCTTTGCTATCCTTTGTCTTATGTGGAATATTCATAAGTGTCCCTAGAATGGCGTCACATACATTTTTCTCTATGTGCATGACGTCGAGACAATGTCTAACCTCTAGATCTCTCCAATATAGAAGTTTCCACATAATGGACTCCTTTTTCCAAAGTCCCTTAGCACCATCACGATCAACTTTGACAGACGCGGCCTTAGCACCATCACTCGCTCCTTTGCTGAATATAGTTTCAATACCCTTGACCTGATAAAAAACCTCAATACTAGTCAATGGCCTATGAGCAACCCCTTCCTCAACTGTTCCATCGAATGCCTTCTTCTTATTATGATGCATATAAACATCTTTGTGACAAATAGTAATGTATTTAGATGCTTGTGTCATCCATGCAAATCGGGCATGCTTTCTTCCCTTTGTTCTTGTACCCGGATAAGTTCCCATAAGCGGGATAGTCATTAAGAGTCCATAAAAGCATGGCACGCAATGTGAATACCTCATCAGCATGTGCGTCATACACAGAAACTCCTTCATCATTTTTCTCAAATCATCAACAAGTGGCTGGAGGTAGACATCTATGTGGTTTCCAAGTTGTTTTGGCACTAAAATAAGAATTGACAACATGATGTACTTGTGTTTCATGCACAACCAAGGAGGCAAGTTGTATATAACTAGAAGAACCGACCACGTACTATGTTGAGAACTAAGAGTGCCAAATGGGTTGATTCCATCCGTGCATAGGCCAAGCCTCAAATTTATGTCCTCGGCACCAAAGGTCTTATGAAAATTATTGATACCTTTCCACTCGGGAGAGGAGAATCAGCTAGGATGTTTGAGAAAATCGTCCTTTTTCCTTCGTTCGCATGCCACCTCAAGTTCTTAGCATCCTTTTTGATTGAAAACATGCGCTTGAATCGTGGTATAATCGGAAGATACCACATCACCTTTCTTGGAGGACCTTTCTTATCACTAACCCCTCGCTCAAACTAACTACTTTAAATAAATTCAAATTGACTCAAATCAATCAAGTTTACACCCTTTAACTATTATACAACCTAATTTCACTGACAATTATTCATAAAACTACAATTAATTATAAACTTGAAGCTTCAAATATGAGATTACAATAAAAGTTATGAAAGTTTAGGTACCTAAGAAGAGGTGGAGGAGGAATGTAGGTGTTGAGGAAGCGTGGAGGTGCGGCGGTGGTGGTGCAGCGGCGGTGGAGCTGCTAGGGCACGGTGCAGCCGCGGAGGAGGACGCACGATGCAGCTGCTAGGGCACTGGTTGTTAATGAAAAACCACCGAATTGGAGAGGAGGACGCATCGGCGGGGTTTCTTGGAGGTAGCTGGTGGCCGTCCGGGGAAGGTGGAACCCCACGCGCCTGTAACGCGACTTCCCACATCGAGGACACTCATCCATATTTTCATATTCAGTTCGATATAACACACAATCGTTTGGACAAGCATGTATCCTATAGTACTCTAAACCGAAGGGACACATTAGTTTCTTAGCATAGTAGTTCGACTTGGGTAGTTCATGGTCGTCCGACAACGTATCACCAAATGCTTGCAACAAGGAAGTGAAACAAGAGTCACTTATACCGGCTTTCGTCTTGATATTATAGAGTGTTATCACGGCCGTCAGCTTGGTGTACCTCGTACAATCGGGATACAACGATTTCCGAGATGCCTCGTCCATGCACTAAAAAATACGAGGCCGTTTGCCAGAATGATCCACCCCCTTCATCATCTCCTCGATATGGTCCCCTTCATCATCATCATCATCCTCTACTTCAATATCCTCATATTCGTCCTCGATGTTGTCATTCTCAATGACATCAAACTCATCTTCTTCATGCACATTGTTAACAATGGCATTTCCACCATCATATATACCCTCCTCACCATGCCAAACCCATACATAGTAGTCTTGCCTAAACCCACGACGAAAGATATGCTCCCTAAGCGACTCAATCATCACCACAATCAACACAAGGATAATAAAACCCCTCGGTTCCCTTTGCGGCCGATGACTTAATGCAGCATCACAAAATTCAAAGACCCCATACACGAATTCACACGTGTCATGACTACCATACATCCATGCACGATTCATTTCAACCAAACCTCTAATTAAAGACAAGCAACAGTACCCTATGTCAATGACGAACTTCATTACATTATTAGAGTTTATACGCGATATATAGTTAATGAAATTAGGCATGCTTTCCAAGGGTCCTTATCACTCCAACGTAAACCATCCTTAGATGTCTAATCTCACTAGTGAATGTATTGCCTTCTGTTCAATTCTACGGAAAATCCGGCAGCATTTTCCTACGGTTCTCAAAGTACACGATGCGGATATATAGTTATTTATATCTACATATGTACCCGAGAGAACAAAAGTAGGGAAACGACGAGCCAAGATTTTCCTCTAGAATCGAACTAAAGACATACATTCACCACCTAAGTGAGATTAAACATCTAAGAACAATACCAAAACGGGGGGCTATTCAAGACTTACTCCTAATGAGTAAGTCTCGAACGGGTATCTAGGCATATGATATGATGATGCACACATAGGTTTTTAAACAACAAAACATTTTACATCTAATCTCAATTCAACGATAAATATATACATATTTGCACATATAAACCAATTTACTATGAAAGAAAGTTAAATATGAGTGACAACATACCAATATCAAGGTTGTGAATTAGGAAATCGAGCTCAACACCCCGTCACTAGCTAGCTTCAATAATCAACAACAAAATTTAAGGTTAACATTAGTATAAATTAGCAAATCAAACAAAACAAAACTAAACTAAGTTAAACCAAACTAAATAGCTAAACCAATAATCAACAACAACGTTTAAAGTTCAAACCTAACTAGTTAGTAAGTACTACAACAACAACAACAACAACAACAATAACTACTACTACTACAACTACAACAACAACCAAAAAAATAGCAACCACAACAAAACCCTAGTTTTTTTAACCTAAAAATCAAACTAACTACTTTAAATAAAATCAAATTAACTCAAATCAATCAAATTTACACCCTTTAACTATTATACAACCTAATTTCACTGACAATTATTCACAAAACTACAATTAATTATAAACTTGAAACTTCAACTATGAGATTACAATAAAAGTTATGAAATTTTAGGTACCTAAGAAGAGGTGGAGGAGGAATGTAGGTGTTTAGGAAGCGTGAAGGTGCGGCGGTGGTGGTGCAGAACTGGTTGTGCAGCGGCGGTGGAGCTGCTAGGGCACGGTGCAGCCGCGGAGGAGGATGCACGATGCAGTAGCTAGGGCACTGGTTGTTAATGACAAACCACCGAATTGGAGAGGAGGACGCAGCACCGGGGTTTGTTGGCGGTAGCTGGTGGTCGTCGAAGGAAGGTGCAACCCAGTGGTGGTGGTGGAACCCAGTGGCGTTGAACCTAGTTTCTTGAACCCAGTGGTGGTGAAATGTCGAAGGAAGGAGGGAGTTTTTTTTTTGAAAAGAAGGAAGGAGGGAGTCAGGGACCTAGAGTGGAATGAGAGGTCGCCATCGGACTTAATTTCACGCGGGCTTTGGGAAAAAAACACAATTAACCTTCGTAGTTCACAAAACCAAAACGGTTAACGGAGAACCACAACGGTTTTCTGTTAACCGTTTCGGTTTTCTCAAGACCGCATCGGTTTATGTTCCCACTTCCCCCCTCCCCCTCCAAAAAAATTTCGAGGATTTATCGCTACGGTTCTCTTAAGAACCGCAACGGTTGTGTTGTGACATATAGCGTTTTTTTCCACTAATGTTGCCCATTAAGATTGAAGAGCCCACCCTAAGAGTCATGCTATACACAGACGAGGCCAACTGGGCTGCCTTGCGCACTGCCTTGGATCAGTTACTAGAGGTAAGGGGCAATGCACTATTCAGAATGCAATTGTACAAGCTTCGAATGGCTCGGGATTTTAACAAGAGAGTCGCCAGACGACCACCGAAAGTAGGGGATTTGGTTCCGAGAAAGATGGAAGCCGTAGGGACGAGCCAAAGAACTGGGTACATTGACTTGTAAATTGGGAAGATCCTTATCGATTGTCCAAGAAGTAAGAAGTGGAACCTTTCGTCTCCAATATTTGGATGGATGACCAATACAACGCACTTGGAATTCGGGCACTATGAAGAAATACCACATCGATCAAGATCAATATGCAACAATACTAGTAGTATGTAATCACAAAAAGTGCCACGTCACAAAAAGAGAATTAGAAATGTATACATGTACTTTGGTAGTTTGCCAAGCAAAATTCATAGAATACAATTTCTACTTTCTCCCTATTCGTCATTGTTTCTTTATCTTGCATAAGTCATTCACTTTGGGGGCATTTTTTACCACTAGTTAACCCAGTGGTCTTAAAGTGACATTAACTTAGATAAAAATTGAAGAAATCAATAACGTCCAAAAAAGAATTCAACAAAAATGAATCACCCTAGTGAGGTGTCATATTGTACATAGATTTTAGGTGCATTTAGGTTGCATTTCTAGTTCATATTAGAGCATTTAGTCGCATATTTGCATGATTTACTCAAGTTTGGTTCTCTTTGCTCTCTGTTTGCTTGTTTTGATGAATTTCGGGTGATATTAATGCAAATAGACTATGGTTGGCTAAGATTGAGTTAAAAAACATGAATAAAGAAGGTAGATTGCATTAGGATCACAAATCATCTCTCCGGGGACGAATTTTGGCTTGAATGAAGCAAAGCATTCTTCGAAAAAAGTGCCAAAACGGAATCTTGTCCACTCTTTTACTCATAACTTTTTATATACAAATTATAATTGAGTGATTCTAATTGAATTGGAAAGTAGACTTGAAGAGCTTTCCGACGGGTCACACGATAAATTCTGATGAGAGACGAGAAAGTTATTATGTATTGAAAATGAGCAGTTTTGGTAATTGCTGCGGGCCCGGCCTGGCGGTATCTGGCCCGGCCGGGCGGTATCTGCCCATTTGGTGTAGACACATAATCGTGTCTCCTCATTTAGTACCCTATGATGACTAATACCTTGCTCCAATTGGTGCGGGACCGAGGGAAAGAATAAAGTTAACGAGTCCTAAAATAAAATGTTTTAGGCCCAAACCATTTTATAACCTCTTTTTATTAAACCATTTCCGAGTACCCTTTTATAAAAGCCCACTTTCTAAAACGTTTTAAAATAACTTTTTAAAACCCATTTACGAAAACCTTTTAAAAATAGTTTTTATGAAAGCCCAATTTATAAAACCCCTTTTCTAACCCAATTTAATTAATAGAATTATTTAATTATATTGATTAGTTTTATTAATAAAAATATCTTTTATAATAATAATCTTTTCCCAAAATGTTTTTAAATATCTTTTATCTAACTCTTTTCTAAAATATTTTTAATAAAAATATTTTATAAATTTATTATCTTTTAAAAACCTATTGCATCCCAACCACCCAAAACCTATATATATTACTCTCCTAATAATCTCCCGTGTACGGATCTGATAACACACAAATTCACTCGGCACAAACAATCACTCGACAACTCCCACATAACACGCACACCTTCATCCTCCCTCTATATCTCACGGCTGGATTCTAACTCATCCCTCACTAATTCTCTCATCAGCGATCATCATCAACGATCATACTTTATCATTCTCCATTCCTCCCTCACAATACTATACACCCGTTGACCACAAATCATCACCCTACTGCCATACTAATCTACCCCAAGAATCCTACACCTACACTCCTACTCAATTCATCAAACTGTCCTCCAGCGACACATAACCCACCTGATTATTCAATCATCCATAATCATTATTCATCATCATATACCGCATCATCATCAGCACAAAATACCATATCTTACAAATGTCAACCACATCTACACTAATCTCACGCACCTCATTACATATTACGAAACTAATTTACAAAAGAAACTGTTTTTCTAAAACTCGTACACCTTTGGATCCAAGATCGGTACAAATCAACGACCCCGGACGGTGGTATAATTTCTGAGGGACCACTAAATTAACCACCTTTATTTTCTTAATTTATTTTTATTATTTTCTTGAAGTTACTAACACTCTATTCATGATGTAGGTTATTAATATATTTTCGTGATTGTAAGTATTGTACACATTATACAAACTCTCTGCTATATTTTATTTTCTTATTTTTGTTTATTTTTATGAACACATTATTTTGCCTGATTGCAATATTTATCACCTTGTATTTATTGTTAATCAAGACCTAAATAAAAGTTCTAACTAATTCAGATAACATGGACAACCTGTTAGGAACCCATTAATATTTGATTGCATAATAACCTGTTAATAAAATATAGTATTTTTATGTGTTTCCTGAACCAACTTAGACTAAATATTTTTAGGGTGCTTAAAAACATTATTTGATTATTCTTTGGCATAAAATCTGTTGTGAATCGGTATTTAGTAGAGGCCAGCAATGGACAATATAGATCCTAACTATATTGTACCCTCACCCCCGAACTCAATCTTTAGTTCACTTTGACCATCTATGGAGTCAGGACGGGAAATCTACATTGGATAATTTGTTCCTACGGTTTTCCATATCCAATTAGGTTTATGATTTTTCCTTTAAAGAATTGTTGGCGACTTCTTTCAAAACATATTTTTAATAAAATCTTAACAATGGGGTAGTCAAATAAACGCGTTCATCCCGCGTGTAGGCATTAAAAGAATTAAAAATCCACGCCTACAATTGGGCGATTTCAATGGGGAGGATCTTTAAAAAAAATTATTAATTTTTTTTAAATGAGTGGGTGAAACTTGAAAAATACGGTTCATTCTTATTTTTATGCCTTAGAATAATATAGTGTTTTGCATGTGCATGTCTATTGTTCAGCCACCATAAGGACAATCTATCTTGCCCCATTAGCACATGTTCTATGTGTGAGGTCACCCCAGGGGGGTTTGCGCTTTGTCCTTCTAAAAAGCTTCCTGAGCGATAGTGTTGGATCTTAGTCATAAGCAAACCTACCCAACCATGACATTGTTCTCTTGTTCCTGACTTGAGACTGGAGTGCGTCTTACACGTGGCCACCTCTTTAAGCAGGGTACGAAGCGTGGGATCAATCTCTTAGTCATGGACCATTTTCTGCCTTATCCTAAACCTGACCATAGTTGAACGTAGAACTGGACTTTAGGTTGAGAACTTTGCATATTATCATCCTATTTGTGCATATTTGTGTGTGCGTGCATTTAAGTATTTCGTATTTTGCGATGTTTCAAGTCAAAACAATCGAACGAATTTACGCGATGAGTGCAAAGTAAAAAAAATTGAGTCTCCGCCTAAGTTGCGTTGCGCGCACGCATTAAGCGTCTGACGCGTCTTTAAGGAGCTCCGCGCTGAAATCTGTGTCCCGCGCAACATGTCATTTGCGTGCAGCGCTGTTCTTTCGCGTCCTTCGCTATCCACCTGCGTTCGACGCACCTATTGTTTGGTCTTCTTACGTGCAGCTTTTGGCTATGCTAGCTGCGCATTTGATATGCGTCTAGCGTGGTTTTCCTACTTGTCTTAATTGGTTGTTTTGACGTGCCTTATACCATTTTCAACCAAAATTTTGGATGTATATTATCTTGGTTTATTTTTCTTTTTTATCCACCCACCATTTCTTTTTTTTATTATTGGCAATTCAAAGATATTATTGATAACAAAAAAAAAGGGGTTACAAAATAAAGTACTAGAGTAACAGACTACTCATAGTACAAACACAAGCCTACATCAAGCCTCCCACCCAATTAATGTAATAGAAGACTAGTTCTTTCATTCTCCTTGCAGTTACAAGCTATTCTAAAGATGATATCTTTCACCAACTGATTAGGACTAACAAGAGAGTCCCTAAAAATTTTGGCATTTCTCTGTAACCAAATGGAATAAACACTCTCGGTGTACATCATAACAAAGAGCTTGGACTTCCCCTTCTTGCATCTTGCTTTCCTGATAGCTATTTCAAGCTCAAGCTCAAGGCTCCTCTGAGGCTGATAATCAATAAGTTGCAGGACCTTGCTCCACACTTCTCTACTGTAAGAACATGAGAAAACGGGTGATGGATAGACTCATCATGCTCATTACATGTCTTGCAAACAGGGGTCACACTCTCTATTCCACTTACTAATTCTGTCTAAAGTGGCAAGCCTATTCTGTAAATACAACCACATAATGAATTTACTTTTAGGAGTAGCACTATTATTACACAGCAGCCTCCTCCAAGCCACTCTTTCAAACTCACCTTTTAGAAGATTATAAGTTTTTTTAATGCTAAACCTACCCAGAGAGTTAGTGATGTTATTCCATCCTCCTATGTTTACCAGAAGATCTCTAGTGTCAAAAATTTTCCTCAGGAGCCAAGAAAAGTTACTGCTTACAGTAACAGTGTCAAGAGAGTTTCTCTTGATATAGTATGCATTCACCCATCTGACCCAAAGCTTATCCTACTTAAAAGCAATGGCCCATAAAAGCTTCAAAATTGCAGCTTTGTTCCATATAACCATGTCTGTGATATTAAGATCTCCTGCTGTTTTAGGAAGTTGAAGAGAGGACCAAGCAGCTGGAGCCTTAGATTTGTTATCAGTAGCTCCTGTCCACAGAAATCTTCTACATATGTTCTCAACTACCTTAATTAGCTTCTTAGGCAAAGGAAAAATCTGAACCCAGTAGTTTTGCATGCTCCCCAATATTGCTTCCACCAATTGAAGTCTACCAACATAAGATAGGAAATGTGCAATCCAACCTTGTGCTCTTGTTGTAATTCTGTCATAAGTGGCTTACATTGAGTGAAATTGAGCTTCTTTGCGCCAGAGGAACTCCTAGGTACTTGAAAGGCAAAGCACCAACATTCATCTTAATATGATCCGTAAGCCTATACTAGCCTCCTCTTGCCTGACACCAGAGAAATACACACAGCTCTTCTCTATGCTAGCTTCCAAACTAGAAGCTTTAGAGAATTTGTTAAAAGCACCCATAATCTTAGAAATTGAACTAAGATCTGCTCTTGCAAACATCAGTAAGTCGTCAGCAAACATAAGGTGAGTTAACTTGATTCTCTTTCATTTAGGATGGAAATTGAAATATGGATCAGCACTCATATCAACCATGCATCTGCTCAAATACTCCATACTCAATGCAAATAAGAAAGGAGATAAAGGGTCTCCCTGTCTCAGACCTTTCTTTGCCATAAAAGGAACAGAAGGAATCCCATTTATCAGGATGGAATAAAAAACAGATTAAACACATCCCATAATCTATTTAATGAATTGATTAGGGAAGCCTAGCTCTTTCAACATACAATTAAGAAAAACCCACTCTTCAGAATCATAGGCTTTCCTAATATCAACTTTGATGACACATCTTGGAGACATATGACTCCTATCATAACCTCTAATAAGCTCAGTTGCTAAAAGAACATTGTCACCAATATTTCTATCAGGAATAAAACTTGTTTGAGCATCATTTACAATTTCAGAGATCACTTGCTGCAACCTTTTTGTCAAAATTTTAGAGATTACCTTGTATAGCACAGAGCAGCAGATAATTGGCCTGTAGTCTTTAGCATACTTAGCATCCTCCATTTTAGGAATCATGGTAACTGCTGTGTAGTTAATAGGCTTGTGAATGAAAGAATTGTGAAAGAAATCCAACACACCATCATAAATATCATGCTTAATTACCTGCCAACTCTTTTTGAAGAAAATTGAGTTGAAACCATCTAACCCTGGAGCCTTTGAGTCATCTATGGATGCCAATCTCTTCAGTGATGACTTGCTGAATTAAGATAGAACAAGCTTGGCGAACTTAGCCTAGGACCGGCGCTAACAATATTCAAATCAATAGCCTCCAAGCCGCTAGAACTAGATCCCGAGCTTCTTATAAAACCCACATATCTCCTCTTGGATGTCCTTGGACTCGGTCAACATATTTCCCTACTCATTATGAATGGAAACAATTTTGTTCTTTGCTTTCCCCGATCTTGACTGTCATGGAAGAAAAAAATTTAGTATTAGAATCACCAAGGGACATCCAATCAATTCTAGCTTTTTGATGTAGCATGCTATCATCTATCCTAGACCATTTTCTTAACTGCTCAATTAGTAGTTTCTCCTCCCTTTGCAGAGAACTATCATGAACCAGCTCTGGCAAAGTTT